>CM034544.1:37087770-37105423 GCA_020002185.1 Paraescarpia echinospica
GGATTATTTGAGGTTTACAGAAACATCATCTTGCTCAATCTTTGTCCCGAAATTAAAATCGTCACAAAATCGCAAATAAAAGCTATTGAGGGGGCCCAATATAAACTTGCGTAATTTTGACAATGTTCCCTAATTTGTTGAGCTATATACTTTTGATATATTATCTAGGATATATGCTTGATTTCAAAACTGTAAGATTTGCTTATGTTGCAATTTGTTCCAACATGACCCTAGTTTGGTCATAAAAGTCGTAGATTAACCACGCATATCGGTGGATGAGTGTCCGTCATTCGTGACAACAATAGGCATCCATCAAGGTGCCAAAAGACAGCCTCAGCCCAGTGCTGTTTATAATCTACATCGAGAAGCGTACCTTCAAAACACTACAGTTAAGTTCAAAACACTATCCCAACGTACTCCCAAGACACTACCCATTGTCAAAACACTACCGTTATTATAGTTGACCACCCAAGTAAACATGTTACCTTTAGTAATCATCCTATACACTAAGGTCGAGTTCGTAATCGTTGGATCCAATTAGGCAACGGGAATAAATAGTTAGTGTGAAATAGCATAACATATTAATGCACAGACGCGGGAACGGGGGGGGGGGCAGGGGACAGTTGCCCCTGGATTTTCTCAGGGACAGACATACGTCCGCCCCCCCCCCATTAAATGTGAACGTGAATGTTTATTTTTGTGGCGACCGTCAATGGCGGGTGGAAATGTAAATGTTCTGCCCCCCTCCGGCTTCCGATGTCACAATCGAGCCAACCGAGACAGCCAGAAGGTGAAGGAAGATGTGAACATTGGTGGCGGCGAAAATATGAATTTCGTTCCCGGGTCACTGTATTAATGTCATTATTATAATTAGCTACGGTTTGAGTTAGTTATGGTTGACGTTAGTCATAGCGTAAGCGTTGGAACCAATCAGATGACGGGAATTAGTGTGATAATCAGGCGAGGGGAATAAATAAGTATTCATAACACCTACGTCATCCATGAGAATCGTTGCCATTTACCGCCCGCCACCATCAGTAAAAATGGCTTGTCAACAACAGTTTTTTTTAAAGAATAAGACCGTTTCATCGACGACCATGCCATAAAACCTGGACCTCTGATTATCATGTGAGATTTGAACTTTCATATTGACAACGCTCCAAATGTTGACGCACGGCGACTGATCAATTCTGTGAATGTCCCATCAATGGTGTTGCATGTTCGCGGGCCTACCCACAGGAAAGGACACTCGTTGGATGTACTCATGACCCGCAGCACGGACGGACACCTTGTTCGAAATGTTACCGTTACGGACATGGGCCTTTCTGGCCACTTTTTTTGTGAGTTTCAACACAGACATTGTTCAACATCGCACTGGTTTGATGAAAATAAAATATCGCAAGTTACGCACCATTGATGCAGTGTCTTTTCGACAAGACATTCCAATGTTCCGCTCGGATGATCTTGACATGCTGAAGGTAGAAGAACTGGTTGATCAATACGATCATATGCTGGTCAGCTTAATTAATTCGCAAGCGCCAATGCAAAAAAGGCATGTCCGATTACGACAAGATGCAGTGTGTATACCGACGACTTACTGACTGCGACACGAGAGAAACGGCAGAGAGAAAGATCCTGGAGAAAATCCAAACTAAGGGTGCATAGACAATTGTACGCTGATCACTGCAAGAGAGTGAATGCACTACTTACCCAAACAAAATCTGCCTACTATTCCAGTATAATCCGTGATACAGGCAAGAACTAGCAACGACTGTTCCGAATTGTAAACTGTCTACTGCATCGCAAAGTGGGAACTGTACTCCCTACCCATACGTCAGAAGCTGAAATGGCGAGTATATTTTTAGACTATTTTTCTGAAAAGATCAGCAGCATTTGTTTTGAGGTGTCTACCAGCTCCGACAGAGGAAATGGTGACACAAAAATAGTTAGTGTGAAATGTCCTTATTAATTAGGTTAAGATTATTATAAGGTATTATTTTAGTTAGCTATGGTTGAAGTTGAAGTAATCATTGGAACAAGTCAGACGACGAGAATGAAAAGTTAGCTAATTTTTTATTATTCATTAAAAAGATTATTATTATAAGCAGTTATGGTTGAAATCAGTTATGTTTAGGATAATTTTAGTTACACTGTAATCGGTGTGGATGTCGAGATGCGTCGTGCCCTCAGCCGTGTCGAATGGCGATGTCTGACGGGGCAGTTATATATATATATATATATATATATATGTCATATGTGTTCGTTGGACATCCAATTCATGCGATAGATAGCTGAGGTCAATTTTATAATGTTCTCGCCGTTTAGTGGTATCCGATAAAATCGAACGGTGCACACCTTTTACAAACGACTGGTGCATCCAACTGCATTACAAATTGACAGCTTTGTGATTTTTTCAACAAAGGTAACTTACGAGAAACAAATCGACTCTCCAGCATTTATTGTCACAGTCTGCTCCTATACGTCCTACAACGGATTTAAAATATAGTTACGAACATACTTTTATTATAATTGGATAAGCTTATTTTAACTTTGATTATAATTTAATTGCAATTAAATGCGTTCTATAAAACACGTCAATTCCTCTCATCTATTAACGTTTCTCGAAAGCCACAAACAAATAGAGGTATATAATAACACAATGCGACTTCACACTTATCACATGCAAGAGAAGATATGGTATGATTGCTTAGTTATTTTAGCGCCATGACCAACTAAAGCGTTACGTTTGCGCGCCGTCGTTTGCATGAAGACGTCACGCTGCACTATCACCGCGTGCAGATGTCAGCAAACCGCAGGACCTGTCCTTGTTTGGCAGATAGAGATTCCTCAAATGTCGTCAAACATCTTCGAAGATTTACTCAGTCTCAAGGGGCCGGAATGCTCCCGTCGGAGCGTTCGAGTGAGCCGGATCAAGAACTCGCTTTATCGCTACATAAAAACAAGCGGCAACTACAAGAAAGTTGTAACGACAGTGATTGGCGATGCCGCCCGTTTCAATCGATGTCACAGCTAGCGTCCACAACGGCAACTAGTGATGATCACGTGTGCACCACACATCCGGTGATCGTCCTAGCGGCGCACATATGCCAGAAGTACAACATTGACGACGAGCCGGAACTGCTGGCGGACATACTAATGTCGATGTTCCTCTACAACGGAGGCCTCGATCGCTTCGATATCTTCCTCGACCCGCTCACATTCTCGTTTGACATCGACCCGATCATATATCCCTTCCAGAACATGCACACGTTCGGGACGATCTGTCAACGCTACCTGGAGGTGTTGGAGTATTTCTTAATTGTCGTAAGCAGCTAGCATCATATTGTACCGGTTCAGCTGAGCGAGTATCCCGTCACCGACTGCCAGCAACCGTCATACACAAGTTACTACTCCAAGGTGCCATTTGTCGAGTTGCCGATATTCTCGAGCAGGGTTAGTACCCCACTACTCCTCGCTTGTCACTCAATCAACGCCCCCGCCGTGTTGCTTCTTCTTCGCTACGGCGCGGACCCGATGCGAGCTGGGCATGCTCATCAAATCATTAGCCTCTACTTCCAGGTGAGGTCCGGAAATTACGGGGTTATTTTGAGTTACACACCAACGATGATATTAACGTGTGCATCGTGTGAATATATCAAGTTATGAAACAGCTCTAGCATTCTGTCATTGCATACCAACGATTCATGACAGCTTTCAAACTTCTTCTATCAGTGAAACACAACACATATGCAATATTTATTACTTATTCTTTGCGGAATTATCGATTTTGAATAGGGCATTGCATGTTTCCTGTTTCTTCCTGTAGCATCCACTCTACGTAATCGTGACGAAGCTGAACGCGGCTGTCTACTGGCGCACGCACAACTAACATCTATCGGCGGGCGTGCGACCTCACGAAGCAGCACCGTAAGGATATCGAACTAAAGCTGGGCCTACGCTACTTCTGTCGCTCCCTCAGGCGGCTTCCCATCACCGTCGGGAACCGCGTCACTTCCGTCGCGTCGCCTTCCGACCGCTGCCACCTCGAGTTCGGCTTATATCCCCACTTTACCAACCACTGTTACCGCTAGACCGCCTCAACTCGCCCGCTGAACCCATGCATATATGTCGCCGTGTAATCAGGTGGACGCAGAAAGAAATACTGGCACTGCCTGCCGGGATACAGCAGCTCCCGTTGCCGATCTTTGTTAAACAGTGTCTGGATCTTATGTTAGACTGAATTGCCTGCCTGGAAGCACAAACACTGCCTGTGGTGTTTGATTAAATTGTCTTTGAGTAGTGCGAAGACAGCATGACGTTTATACTGTCTTCATGACATGTGAGGTTCTCTGCTAACAACCTGGAGAAAAAACAGTCTCCAAGTGGAGGACATTTAAAATATACCTCCTCAAATCGACGTTATCGTTCATTTCGTGCAGACTCTAACAAGTCATTACGACATAATGGTGCGTTCACAGATATGCTAATTAATTTAGCTTTTGTAATACATATAATCCAACTATTTAAATAGTTTTGTCCGGTAAACATTCCACAAAAAGGTCCAAAGTGGTTCTTCGAGAAATATAACAAATGTAAAAGTATGCTTTTTTTATTAAACTGACTAATTTAAATATCACCTAACCTTCTTCACGATGGATAAAATTTGCAAGTAATGTCAAACTGAAGACTTTGTTGCTTGTATTTTGACCTTACAAACTACCAAGATATTGCTTCCAGAGGATAAGTAATTTGATAGTAATTGTAATTGTCTTTGAACTTGCATATATTTGTATGATTATACATATTTTGCAGAAGCAAAACATATGAAAATGAGTAAAAACTCCTGCACCATCAGAGGCTGAACTACAGAAGGTATGTGCAAGCATTTGTGACATGTTCACAATCTTTGTTTTAAGCAAACTGATACATGACAAGCATTGCCATGTAAAGGTAGCTAGCTGTCTGATGAAGATTGTTGATTAGCAGACGCAGCAAAAAAGGTAAATTGACTGGAAAATAAGCAAAAAATATTACCAATTTGAACCTTGCAGTCCGATGAACCTCTTCACTCAAATAACTAGTGATTTAATAGAAATATGTTTCTTTTGTTTATTCCATTGTTTATAATGTAAATTACGTATACAAATATAGCAGTAAGCACTGGACTTAGATTACTAAATTTGGTGTGAAGTTTCTCCATACAACTTATTTATTTTTCAAACACCTTTTCTAATAGTAAGTGTGTTTTTTCTTTGACAGATGCGCTAGCAGAGGGAATTTGAACATCCCGAACTACCTGAAGGGTGCAAGACCCAAGGTAATTCTCACCTCAGTTCTTTGTTACTTAAAATCAGCTCCTATACCTGGGACCAGTTTCATGAAACATTCGTACATATAAACCTTCGTTTGCAGGAACTTACGGGGACGTTTGACATAGATTTTGTTACTCATAACAGCCATAGAAACATGTCTGTAACTACCTTTCATATGAAGGATCGCATGTATGAATGCTTCAAGACACTGGCCACTCCTCTTCCCAGCTTCAGATATTGAAATTTGATTTAATCCAGAAAATGTTAATGTTATTTTGCGAGCAGAAACTTGCCAAGTGATTTTTTTAATGGTGGATTACCCTGAAACTGTTGGCGTGTTTGTCCAGCTTGAGTATACTATGAATACATATTTTATTGCACTAAAATCAGTATTGTTGTAGCATGTAGATGTTTATAAGGAAATCTGGTTTATGGTCATATTGTTGAATATGGATGTTGTGTAAAGGGAGACAACTAATCAATTCAATTTTTTTAAAGAAAGTACAGTCATTCATTTTTCACCATGTTTTTTATTTTATGTTTGATGGTAGTTATCTTTGAAGGGACTGGAAATCCACTCAATTTAAACAAGCCCTTGTACACTCAGTTCCAAACGTACATGCCTGGATAGCATGCGTGCCCAAACCCCTCCCCGACTGGTTGCCACCACTCGATCTTTTCACCAAAATCTGAGCCACGTCACATGACATCAATGCGTGATCAAGATCCACAGGTGGTGGATCTAAACGTTGCAAGTTTCCACTAAACGCTCCAACGTAAGTGTTAATTCTTGCTGCCCATTGAAATCTTGGAGCCATGAACAATATTTTGCATATCTTATCAGAAACTTGTTGGACTAATTAGAAGACGGTGAGAATTCTGACCTGTCATGTTTGAAGATGAGCCAAATGTCTCAATTATATTGTAATTTTCACTTGCTAATAGTTCTCACCTGTACCATAATATCTACCTAATATGCTACCTATTGCAAATCTAAATAATATAGATATATATTTATATATATAAATATATCTGTATGTGTACAAACACCTGTCTCGGGTGTATCATAAATCTAGCACCTGTCTCGGGTGTATCATGAACCCAACACCTGTCTCAGATATGTCAAACCCAACATCTGTCTCAGGTGTGTCATGAACCCAACACCTGTCTCAGGTGTGTCATGAACCTGTCTCAGGCGTGTCATGAACCTGTCTCAGGTATGTCGATGTCGGACAAGTACCTGCAGCTGCAGCGTCAGCAGGAGGCGGAGAGACGGAGACGGAAGGAGAAGAAGTCGAGGAAGAAGAAGGTTAGCTGTGACTAGGACGATGATCCCTCCGCCGTCATCTCTGTCAACATCGATTACAACGTACCAGAGGTGAGGACAAGGCTCTTATTTGTTGCCAATGTTGAATTAATAAAAAGTGTGTCCGTTAGCGCATGAATGGGTTGCATGCAATCCATTTGCATCAGTTCGTTTGCCATCTGGAGTTAATTCTCTGGGTGGAAATCTTGTTAAATATGTATACGTACATGGATGGATGTTCTCTGAGTTTACAGGGAGCCAACTTGTCAGATGATGATGACTTGAAGGGTACTAAAGATGACCCACATAGACTTCTCAACATTAACCTATTATATTCTATTCTCCCGACAAGGGCCCCTCACAGGTTTCGGGCATATTGCTTCACAGTGATGGACCATTCTTTAAAACGTTAATTTGTGTTTGTGTCTTGATCAGGTTGTAGTACTAGTCTGAATATTAACATATAGTTGCCTCACGTTGTGTTCACTTGCTTCTTTACACCATTGGCCTCTAATGTACCAATTTGTGATAGTTAATTTTTATTAAAAATATGATTTATAGAGACAATGCATATTTTATTGTTAAAAGTTTACATTAGTTGAAAATGACAGGGAATCACAGACATGTAACACACATGTCTCACACATGTCTCACACAAAGTGACATACACATGAAACACTACGATGCACACATACATTCATACATATGCAAAGCATGTATGCATGCGCACATTCATGCATGCACTGCAAACACACACACACAACTTAAACACACACACACACACACACACACATGCACATGCACATACACACGCACAAACAAAGACACACACACTCATACACAAGTGCACGTGCACACACACATACCCATGTTGAACCTCCTGTCCCCTTCCCCCTGGTAGACCACTGCGAGATGAGGAGGTGATGCCTGTCCACACGTACCAGACTCTGCCGTCTCCACTCAGCGTGAAGGCCCCACCAGAGTCGGCCGCTGCCACAGCACTGGAAATAAAACACAGGAATGAACGAGAGAAGAAACACAGGAAGGACAAAAAGGAGAGGAAGGTAGGAGGGACAGTTCATTTCAGTGTTTGTTTGGGAGAAATATTCATGTTTTTCAAATTTAGCAGCTAGCCAATGTAGTGGGAATCTAAGGGAGGTGACTTGAACGAATGTAAAATGCTACACATTTTCATACTGTAAACTTTGTTGGTGAGTTATCTATGTATTAACACTCTAACATTGGAGTCTTGTAAGTGTATCTCCTTTGAGACATCAAGGTCTACTCACATCTTGCTACGTTCATATGTTGGCTTGAATGGTTTGTTTAGACCATTGGCCTCTGATCTACCAATTGACGATGCATTTTAGAAAACAAAAAGATAAGTTTCTTTAGAGTTATTTTCTTTCATATCTTTTATATGTGTGACTTTCCGGATAGTCTTTTTTATTCAATTGAATGGTGATTCTCCAGATGACACCAATGTAAATTATTAGTTTGTAGCTGCATCGGTGCGAGAGAGAGAGAGAGAGAGAGAGAGGAGGTTGGAGAGCGAGAGAGTGGGGAGAGAGGGAGAGTGAGAGAAAGAGAGAGTGAGAGAGGGAGGGAGGGAGAGAGAGAGAGGGAGTGAGAGAGAGGGAGGGAATGATGGAAGGAGAACAAGAGAGAGAGGGAGATTGAGAAGGGGGTAGGGAGAGAGGAATTGAGAGAGAGAGACGAAGAGAGAGGGAGTGAGAGAGAGAAAGAGGGGAGTGAGAGAGAGAGGGAGGGAGGGAGGGAGGGAAGGAGGGAGAACGAGAGAGAAAGAAATAGAGAGATCACTATATTCATCTCTGTTACCTCCCAGCATCAGAAGAAGAGCAAGATGGGTCACCACCACCACTCCAAAAATGAGGGGGGATGGAAGGGGAGGGAGGGAGAGAGAGAGGGGAGGTGAGAGACAGTGAGAGAGAGAGAGAGAGAGAGAGAGAGAGAAAGGGGAGGTAAGAGAGAGTGAGAGAAAGAGAGAGAGAGGGGGGAGAGATGTGGGATAGGGGATAGCGAGGGAGAATGAGAGAAAGAGAGGGAGGGAGGGATGGAGAGCGGGAGTGAGAGAGAGGGAGGGAGGGATGGAAGGAGAACGAGAGACAGGGAGGGAGATTGAGAGGGGGGTAGGGAGAGAGGGATCGAGAGACAGAGAGAGAGGGAGGGAGTGAGAGAGAGAGATGGTGGGAGGGAAGGAGGGAGAACGAGAGAGATGGAGGGAGATTGAGAGAGGGTAGGGAGAGAGAGATTGAGAGACAGAGAGAGGGAGGGAGGGAGGGAGAGAGAGAGGGAGAGTGAGAGATCACTATATTTATCTCTGTTGCCTCCCAACATGAGAAGAACGGCAAGAAGGTCCACCATCACTCCCAAGATGACAGTCCCAGTCTCCTCATCGCCACGTCCAATGGTACTGACCAGCCAATGACCCCTGATGACATGACAGTGTCCTCTGATATGAATCACTTTGCCGAAAAGGTAATCTTGAAAGTACTACAAACTACTCCATTTGATTTTTTTTGCACGAACATGGCAGTTGATTCTCTCTTTACAAATTTATGATCAACTTTTTAATCAGTCCTATTGTTACGGTAGAAAACTTCAATTATGTGACAGTTGTGCCTTTTTGCTATTGGCATGAACTTTGAACTGAACTGATGTAGTAGTTTTACTGACATTTGGCATTGTTCCAAACGTCCAATCCCCTTTATAAACACCCATGCCTGCTGTTTTTCTCTTCAGTGCTATATTTCGGATTATGTTTTGATGAATTAGATAGACAATTTTTAACATCAGGTCATGCCTGTTTTTTTTTACCATATTCTACACTATTTTCGAAAGTGAACCTCCCGTCAGTCACACAAGTGTGAGAAAATGTTTTAATGAAATTGTAAAATGCCTTTGAGCAGTTTAAGCTGAAAGACAGAAGACAAAGGTCATAGACGTGATAAAACAAATGAGAAGACAGAAGTGGACCTGGACAGGGCACATTAGCAGACTATGAGATAACCGATGGACATCGCATATGGCAACCTGGAGACCTTACGAAGGGAAACGATCTAGAGAAAGACATGCGAGACGATGGAGAGACGAACTAGACGAGTACTGGAAGGGCACCATCTGGCAGAGGATAGCGTAAGACAGGCAGATTTGGAAACGACATGCTGAGGCCTTCCCCCAACCGCTGGACACTCCGGCTGAACAATAACGATGATGATGAAGAGATGTTGTTTTCATAGACAGATGACGGGAACTTCTGGCTGTCAGGGTCCGCCCAACATGTCCTCTCAGCTTTCTCCGCAGCCGGTGAACTCTCACCCCCTGCCCTCGCGACCCGACTGCCCCCCGTGCTCCCGAGAAACATTTAACAAGATTTAACAAGATTGCCATCCAGAGAATTAACTCTAGATGGCAGGTGGACAAGGAAGCCCTTTGGCTTATCGAGAGTCCAACCCTTTTATCTACATATATCCAGCCCTTCTGAGGTATATGTCGATTTTATTTTAAAACATATTCACACTACTAGCACTCACACAATCATCAGATAATCTGTTCCATTCATTCACAGTCCTTTGTGAAAATGAGAACTTTCTCACGTCTAATCTACACTGCTCCTTTACTAATGTAACTTCATGTCCTCTAGTCTTTCTATCTTTCTTAACTGAAAAAAACATATTTCTATCAATATTTTCATAACCATTCAATATTTTAAACACTTCTATCTGATCTCCTCTCAATCTCCTGGTCTCTAGTGTTGTTAAACCACATTCTTTTAAGCGTTTTTATAACTAAGATCCCTCAGTTTTGGTATCATTTTAGTCGCTCTCCTCTGTACTCTTTCTAGCATATCTATGTCCTTCTTGCGGTATGGCCTCCACGCTTGTATACAATATTCTAAATGAGGCCTAACTATTGTTTTGTACAGCGGTATTGTTAGTTCTTTTTCTTTATATGCTATATTTCGCCTAATCAATCCAAGGATTTGATTTCCTTTTGAAGCAGCAATTCCACACTGCTCTGAAACCTTCATGTCAGCACTAATTGTCAGCCCTAAGTCTTTTTCTTTTACAGTAGTATTTAGTACAGTTCCCCCCCTTGTATATTCTACATATCTGTTCCCATGTCCTGTGTGAAGGCATTTACATTTCACAAAATTGAACAACATTTGCCACTTTTCAGACCATTTGATCAACCTGTCAAGATCATCTTGTAAATGCTGTCTACCTCCATCACTTTTAATCCTTCTAAACACTTTTGTATCATCTGCAAATTTCAACACCTTGCTAGCTATATCATCGTACAAATTGTTTATATATATTAAGAATAATATAGGTCCCAGTACTGATCCCTGTGGAACCCCACTCAAAACTGATTTCCAGTTTGAAGCCTCCCCATCAACAACTACCCGTTGTCTTCTGTCAATCAGCCATTTTTTTATTCAGTTAATTATACCATTTCCTATGCCATGGGCCTTTAGTTTAAGCAGTAATCTTTGATGTGGCACTTTGTCAAAAGCTTTTTGAAAATCTAAGTAGATGATATCTACTGGTGATCCATCATCTACCCACTTAGTGATATCTTCCAAAAAACATAACATATTTGTTAAGCATGACCTTGCTTTTAGAAACCCATGTTGAGATGGGTTTATCAAGTTATGTTTAACAAGAAAATCCACCATGTGATCTTTAATTAGTCTTTCTAATAATTTGCAAATCACTGATGTTAAACTCACTGGTCTATAGTTCTCTGACTTGTTTCTCGAACCTTTTTTAAATAACGGTATAATGTTTGCTTCTTTCCATTCTAAAGGAACCACTCCCTCTTTTAATGACAAGTTGAAAACTGTTGCAAGCGGTATGCTAATTTGTTCTACAATTTCCAATAGTAGTTTGGGTGGAATACCATCCACTCCAGGTGATTTATTATCCTTCATAGCCCTAATTTTCTTAGCTACCATTTCTGGGGTTACTATTAACTATCTTAAATAGTCTGATTCTGCCCCCTTGAACTTAGCCTCTGGTACTGGCAGTGAACTAGTCTCTTCTCTGATAAACACTGAACTAAAATACTCATTCAGGTCTTCTGCCATTAAGAATCCTTCTGATGTTATATTACCTTATCCTGAACTTTCTGTTTGCTTCGAACATACGCATAAAAACTCTTGCTGTCATGTTTTATATTACAAGCTAATTTATGTTCATAGCTTCTCTTTGAATTTCTAATTTCAGCTGTAGCTTGGTTTAGTGCTTCTTTATAAATGTTGTAGTCTTCGTCATTTCCAGTTCGTCTATATGACTTCCATATCATTTGTTTATACTTAATTTTTGTAATGGCTTCTTTCAATAAGTGTTTCTTTTTGGACCGTTTCCCGTGTTTTTTTAAGGGAACAAATTTGACGATGATGCATTCAATTTCACTCTTTAAGATATTCCAGCATTCTGTTGCTGTCTTATTCTTCAGTGTGTTATTCCAGTCTATCTTTGCTAAATACTTCCTTATGTCCTTATATTTTCCTTTGTGGAAATTTCTCCTGTACTGCTTTTTACTATTCCTTTCTGATTTTACTTTTATGGTAAAATGTATCTGGTTGTGATCACTATTCCCCAGTGGCTCACATATCCTGACATTGTCAACTAATTTATTCTGTGAGGACAAAACTATATCTAACACATTCTCTCCCCTGGTTGGTTCTAGCTCATGTTGAGAAAGGAAACTATCTTGTACTAAAACTAAAAAATTGAGGTCCTCACTACCCATACTCTGTAGAGATTTCCATTTTATATGCCCATGGTTGAAATCCCCCATAATAACATAGTTCCGTTTGTTCACTTCCCTTATAGCTTTTTGTATTTTTTCATTCTCTTCTATGCTTATGTTTGGACTTCGATAAACTAATCCAACCGTTAACGTTGAGTTTCCTGTAACTATGTTACACCAAACAGCTTCTTCGCAATCTGCTTCTCTGTCTAATTTTATTTCATAAGCCTGGATAGATTCTTTAATATATAAAATAACTCCATCTCCCCTTCTTCCTATTCTATCTTTCCTAAACATTACATATCCTGTCAGTCCCAATTCGGCATCTGATACATCGGTGGTTGCCCATGATTCGGTTATACCTGTTATGTGAGGGTCAATATCTTCTACCATAATGTTTAGTTCATTTCTTTTGTTTACTATACTCCTTGCATTTAAACAAACACATTTATATCCAGCTTCAGAACAGTTTTCCAGAGTGTTCTTTGCTGAATTATTTTTGCTGTATTTATCTATTCCTCCAGTTTTAGGCTTCTCTGCGAGTCCCCCCTGCGAATTTAGTTTAAATAGATGCAGCCTGTCCCACTGTCAACAGATCTCAGCAGATTCTCTGAGAATACTGCTGCCCCCTTTCCAGTTAGATGGAGGCCATCTCTCATGTACATATCTTCTCTTCCAACAAAGTACCACCATAAATCTATGAATCACTACTGGCAAAATTCCTGAGAGAACAACCTGTTACACTCTTGTCTTCTTTAGCTTCCTTACTAGATGTCTGTACTTCTGAACTATCCCAGTTGTTCACTCCTTGTCTGCATTGTTTGTCCCTACATGTACTAGTATAGACCCTCTCTTGCCATGCCCCAATACCTTCTCTACCCTCCCTGAATGAATGAATGAATTGCCAAGGTAGAACACAGTTCAAAAGATTTTAGGATGTCTTTGAATTAAATATAACCACAGGAAATACATAACAAGAAAGCAAATTTTAAATACCCTCTAATTGTGGTCTTGAAACAATGAGTAACAATTGCATAACAGATGGCCTTGAGACCGAATGAAAACAACAGAATCTAGATGTTTGCAATAAAAATTGGGTGCAGAGAATTTCATACGACAATTAAGATGGGAAGATTGTGAGGTGCAAGAAAGGCTGAGGATGATTAATAGTGGAGGGAGAAGGCTGTTGATGGGGAGAAATAGTGGAGGGAGAAGGCTGTTGATGTGGAGAAATAGTGGAGGGAGAAGGCTGTCGATGGGGAGAAATTGCAAAGGTCGTCAACAAAAGCAGTGCAGCAGTGTAAGAATTACTGGTAGTCGGCTCACTCCTTTATAAGGGGAACTTTGAGAAAGACAGACAGACAGACAGACAGACAGACAGTATTTATTTTAACCATTATAAGCACATAAACTACAATATAATATTCATTGTAAGGTCAGTGAGGCACCCATTAAAACAGTTATATGCCGCTATCATGGGAGCCACCCTACTGATGTAACATAATTATATGATTATCACGTGATCAATTATATATGCATACATATATGTGTATACATAGTATACACATAAATTAGTTTAAACAAATGCAAAGTCATGTCTAGTTTAAGAATGACAGATGTAACAGAAATATGACAACATGATTCATAATTCTTGATAAAGTAATTTTTTGTATAAGTGAAAAAACAGATAAGCTATATGTAGAAATTTTATCACGGATGATATTTGGAGTATTCTTAACAGTTTGTATAATGTTGTGTCTGATGTACGTTTTTGCATATTGATGATCAACTCTGGGAATAAATAAGTTGTTTTTACCACATGTGTTGTATCGGTGAATTGCAAAGTTGCATGTGTATGGAATACGACTGAAGTATTCTGGTATAAGCTTGTTGATCAATTTGTAATAAAATTTGAGCTGTTGGAGTCATCCAACTTAAGAAATTTACATTCTTTGAAGATGGGATCTGTGTGAGAATTGTACGGACATAATTGTACTTCTAAACTTGGTGTTGTCATGGTTGTCGGATTGAGATAATTAAGTACATGCACACCCATATGCATGCACACAAACAAACACCCTCATACACACACACACACGCATGCACACATGCACGCATACACAAACACACACACACACAGTTGTGTAGTTTCTTGATTTTACGCAGACAAATTCACTGCCTCCTAATGGTTCCATCCTCTGAAAGTGTTTATTTCACCCATAATACATTTAACTCTCTCTTCTTCCTCTCCTAATGCATTTTTGAGTTAACTGTATCGCCAGCTTCTTTTCAGCAGTCTTCCGTAAACCTGCAAATTAGCAATGGAAACGAAATAAAGCCATAAGTTACACTTGCAGCCAAAGAGCATTTTAGACACCTAGATGTATTTATGCAACGTGTGCGTATGGCGCATGCACGACTGCTTTGATTTCCTCGACTCCAGCCTCTGTGGGGATTACAGGCAATTTCCTGTGAACTTGTGATGCCCAATGTTGATATGAATAAAGCCTGCCTGACTAGTCTTTCGAAGATGCATCACTGAATGTGTGGCTCTGTACAGATTTGCATTGAGAGACTGAGAGGTGAGGCTGCTTGTGGCTGTCATCAGATCGCTACGACTCGTCTCAAGCATGCCTCATTTACCAGCAGACACAATCGGGAGTTTTTCTCCTCAGGTTTCTCGAGAGAGAAAAACGTTTTTCCCAGTGACCAACTAACCTAACATGTTGGCTTTAGTCCACATACATTATGACAAGAATATGTTAGATTCTGTAGTATTTTCTCTGCTGACATTTTAAAATGTTTTATCTAAGATGCAGTGGCTATTTCTACTTTAATCGGTGAATTATTTTGTCATAGTCTGGTGCTTGTTGTCTTTGTTTATACTAGTTCTTGTTTATTGCGGGACTTGACTTTGTTTATTACTAGTTTGTTCTTGTTTATTGCTGGACTTGTCTTTGTTTATACTAGTTTGTTCTTGTTTATTGCGGGACTTGTCTTTGTTTATTACTAGTTTGTTCTTGTTTATTGTGGGACTTGTCTTTGTTTTTACTAGTTTGTTCTTGTTTATTATTGGACTTGTCTTTGTTTATACTAGTTTGTTCTTGTTTATTGCGGGACTTGTCTTTGTTTATTACTAGTTTGTTCTTGTTTATTGCTGGACTTGTCTTTGTTTATTACTAGTTTGTTCTTGTTTATTGCGGGACTTGTCTTTGTTTATTACTAGTTTGTTCTTGTTTATTGCGGGACTTGTCTTTGTTTATTACTAGTTTGTTCTTGTTTATTGCTGGACTTGTCTTTGTTTATTACTAGTTTGTTCTTGTTTATTGCGGGACTTGTCTTTGTTTATTACTAGTTTGTTCTTGTTTATTGCGGGACTTGTCTTTGTTTATTACTAGTTTGTTCTTGTTTATTGCTGGACTTGTCTTTGTTTATTACTAGTTTGTTCTTGTTTATTGCGGGACTTGTCTTTGTTTATTACTAGTTTGTTCTTGTTTATTGCGGGACTTGTCTTTGTTTATTACTAGTTTGTTCTTGTTTATTGCTGGACTTGTCTTTGTTTATTACTAGTTTGTTCTTGTTTATTGCGGGACTTGTCTTTGTTTATACTAGTTTGTTCTTGTTTATTGCTGGACTTGTCTTTGTTTATTACTAGTTTGTTCTTGTTTATTGTGGGACTTGTCTTTGTTTATTACTAGTTTGTTCTTGTTTATTGCTGGACTTGTCTTTGTTTATTACTAGTTTGTTCTTGTTTATTGCAGTACTTGTCTTTGTTTATACTAGTTTTTTCTTGTTTATTGCTGGACTTGTCTTTGTTTATACTAGTTTGTTCTTGTTTATTGCTGGACTTGTCTTTGTTTATTACTAGTTTGTTCTTGTTTATTGCTGGACTAGTCTTTGTTTATTACTAGTTTGTTCTTGTTTATTGCTGGACTTGTCTTTGTTTATTATTAGTTTGTTCTTGTTTATTGCGGGACTTGTCTTTGTTTATTACTAGTTTGTTCTTGTTTATTGCTGGACTTGTCTTTGTTTATTACTAATTTGTTCTTGTTTATTGCTGGACTTGTCTGCTTATTACTAGTTTGTTCTTGTTTTTGCTAGTGGTTAGTCCTTGTATATTGCTAGTATTTTGTGCACTATTTAATGCTGGTTAATTCCTTATTTATTGCTAGTTTTGTCTTTATTCATTGCTTGTTTGTCCTTGTATATTTTTAATGTTTATTTCATGTTTAGTGTTACTTTATTCCTAGTTTATTTATTGTTGTCCTTTTATGTCATGTTTATTGCTCATTCTGTCAGAGTTTGTTGCTAATTTTATCCTTGTTCATTGCAAGTTTTGTTATTTTGTGTCTTAATGAGTAATTATGATAATTTCATTTTGATCTACGGTAGCTTTAATTCTTTACATTTTGTAGCTTCGTCATTGTTGACCTTTGACCATTTGACCTTTTTACACTTGAGAGTTATCATTGACCTAGGTAGTTCTGTTTTTGACCTTTGTGTATTTTAATCTTTTTAGTTTTGTGATGGTCCCTTGTTACTCTTTCTTGTCCTATGCAGATTTGGTCAAGCACAGGCAGATTTTTTATGGACCATTTAGCATGGACATACCATTTGTCAGCAGTATACGTTAATCTATATCAATTTATCTACAGTTAGTTGACAGTTGTGCTGATTTCCTGGAACATCATGAAGTGAATGTTGATTAACCTGACCCAGTAGTGGATTGACTGCGACAGTTGATAGTGCACATGGGTCAGAATCAGACAATCTTGTATTATATATTTATATAATATATATATATATACATTACAGCTTTAACTGATGAATCACATTAATGAAAAACAACAGATAAACACAGTCAATAAAAGAAACTGCGTATCAGGCAAAGTACATAAATGTCATTCAGAGCAACATAGGACTCGGAAAGGTAACTTACCATATTTTCAAAACTATGAATGTAACCGAGTCCGGAAGCAATTTACATGCTAATACATAAATGAAGTTACAGGTTGATTAATATATATGCAACTTTTAAGACCAAAATTAGTCGCTGCCTTAGAATCACAGGAGATTTACTTTATATATAACTAATTTAATGGTACTCTTGTCATTGTCACTATGGAGGCAGCGTGTGTCTATGTGGAAAGAAACCTCAGCGAATTTCCATTGGTGGCATAGCATTTCTAGGGATGTATGGACAAGCTGTATAATGAGTTTCCAGGTGGAGACATGTCAGTCCAACGGAGGTCAGAGA
>CM034544.1:37106423-37158439 GCA_020002185.1 Paraescarpia echinospica
AGAACGGGGGTATTCTTGTTGACAATTTTAATGGATTACATTCTAATTTTGCTACATTTTATTACAAAAATACTCAATACCCAGGTATTTGGGGAAGTCAGACCCCCCTTTCTCAACCCTTAGCCCCCCCGGTTCCAATGCTGGTGCATTAGATACATATCTACTACCCAGTATTGGTGAAAGACAAGCTCATGCTTCTTCTCCATCCAAAATTGCATGCAACATAATGGACTTATGGCAATTCGGACTACTAAAACTGCCCGTATAGCTTATCACATATGTCATGCATTTAGAGACACATCTAGATTAACAGGTGTTCAACAACTATTAATTGGCAGGGTCCATTTTCAGACATTAATGCCAAGAGATGGGACTTTTAGAGAATGAGATCCCAGATCTCGTGACATCCAGCCTCGTAACCCAGCAATGGACCTTGGTGGGCTATACACAACAATTGTAAGAAGGCATGTCAGCATCTATAGTATATTGCATTCAAACGAGGGAAACAGTTCACTATTTTTTTCAGCTACACGTCTTTGGCCGGTCACCTAAGGAACTTGTATGTTACTGTCAGGGCTTAGAGTTGGCATTATGCATCAAAATACCACAGCAATCGTTTGGGCTCCATTCACCCATTGTAGACAATACACAACATTTGGTTGTGTATAGCTAAGATGGGGGATAACTTTGACCGCACATCAAATATTAAGGGTAATGACATACGACTAACAGTCCTAATGACAGGTGTTTGCAACGTTCCGTTTCCCTGCGGGTGACTTTTTACTTCCCCTGCCACAAACACCAGATACTGAGATAGAAGAAACCAACGGCTTATACTTCTACGTGGTTAATCGGTATAGTCCATAAGTCTGGATTTTAATGCCCATTTGTGTGTGTCAACAACTGTGCTGTGCCAGATGTAAAGGTGTTAAAAAAGTATAAAGTGCGAGTAAACTTACCCTTACAAAAAAATACCATTCAAATACCAGTGAATGATATTTGGTAGTATTATGGCCAATGGTATCTGAATGGTATCTGAATGGTACTTGTAATTAACCCTTCCCTTACAAAAAAATACCATTCAAATACCATTGAATGATATTTGGTAGAATTATGGCCAATGGTATCTGAATGGTATCTGAATGGTACTTGTAATTAACCCTTTCTGTACTGTTCAATGATATTCTGAATGGTATTCAATGATATTAGGGGGTATTATGGCCAATGGTATTTGAATGGTATTTAATCCAATGGTATTGAACGGTCCTCAGTGGTATATCATTAAATGGTATACCACTGAGTACCATTCAGAATACCATTCAAAATATCATTCAATGGTATTCTGAATGGTCTTCAATGATATTAGGGGGTATTATGGCCAATGGTATTTGAATGGTATTTAATCCAATGGTACTGAACGGTCCTCAGTGGTATATCATTGAATGGTATACCACTGAGGACCATTCAATACCATTCGATTAAATACCATTCAAATACCTTTGGCCATAATACACCCTAATATCATTGAAGACCATTCAGAATACAATTCAAAATATAATTCAATGGTATTCTGAATGGTCTTTAATCCAATTGTATTGAATAGTCCTCAGTGGTATATCATTGAATGGTATACCACTGAGGACCATTCAGAATACAATTCAAAATATCATTGAATGGGATTGTCAATGATCTTCAATGGTATTTGCCAGTATAATTTATTATACCGTTCTATGGTATACCATTCAGAATACTATTGGATTACCCCGAATGGTATACCACTGAAGCATATTGTTGAAAACCATTCAAAAAACAATTAAACTATGTATTTTAAATAACAAATTCAACCATATATAAACCTTTGAATACCATTGATTATCACTCAATGTAGAGCATGCAGTTAAATAGCCCATTGGTACTTCATATATTGCAAACACACACCAGTAAAAGGGATATACATGTATATGGGATATATACAACAAAATGATGCAATTAAAATACCATTGACATTAACATTTAGAACACATAAAGGTGTCAGTTTTGAGCACACATAGAACAGAAAACATAGTGAAGGTAAATTAACAACAGTTTAATGGTATGCCGGTCTTAATTTTTTTGCACATGCATATGCAACCACTAAAACCCTAGAACAACCGTCAACATGCAACCGGTACTCAGCAGGATGGCCCTACTCTCCTGTCAGCCGAGCCACAATTAACCTGCATATAATATACAAAATACATATTACATGGGAGTCAATCAATTGACAAACAATAGAATTATTGATTATACTTTACTGATTATAAACAACATCTTAGTGTCTCACACATGCATTGTATCATGGAATAAACCAGCTAAAGTGCTATATACGCATAATTATATACAAACAGATAATCTGAGATTAAGCAAGAATGATACAATATATACATCCAATCTATTGTGGATTACAACCACCAACAATATAGAACACTGGCCAAAATAATGGCATCGTCTAGCGATTAACAGCGAACACAATGTTTGCACCATCATTACCAACTAAATGTAATTCACATGAAAGCTACGTACCAGACAGGTTTCATACAAATATTATTCTTACTATACACATCAAACACATACAACCAATTATTTTGGGTAAATGTGTGAAATGTCAAATAGTACCTGTCTTGGTCCACGGAGCTTACTGCTACAAGTTGTTTAAATTGATCAATCAACACAATTAATTAAGTAATGTTATAATCTTATATATATAGTCTGCATGTTTAACTCATATGACATGTACAAATTAAGAACATGCCATATAATTTAAATGTATACACATGTATATATGCAAAAGTATGTTTTTAGAAAGCACACAAAAACATCAATCTAATTATGGATGAAATTTCAGAAAAAAATCACAATACCATAGTAAAGGAATATTTGAGTGTAGATTAAAAAATAAGAGGCAGTTTCAAATCTTGGTTGTCTATGAATATTAAGCCTATCACATTTTAAGCTAATTGTGATGATTATATTACAAATAAAATAATGGACTCTTATTAAAGTTTTTGCTTTGTACAATACCCATCCATACCAACACTTACAAATGTTCTACCTATGAATAAAACAATTAACTGCTGCAGAAACCATCACAAGAACCTATATAAAATGTTAGAATAGATTGATAGTTAATTTACAGTAAATAATATGAATTTATTTATGAACTACCTTTTTAATAATCTATGTTTTCATAACAAGCCAGTTTGATCAAAAAAATTCTCAAATTTCTGCATTTGGAAATGGGATATCTCTGGAAGTAATTATGCCATATACAAATAAGGTATTCAGTGTTGCATTCAGCAGACAAAGCTGTGTGAAATGATCAGACAATTTAAAAATCATCAATAGTTTGAAAGAGATAAGCATATTTGTTGCCAAAATTTCTTTACCAAAAACTTCTTTGTAAAATAAAACATACAGAAAAATGATATGATCATCTCACAATAGAATGTATACAGAACATGGATATTAAAGAATCATAATTATATATATATATATGTGCTCCAAAAAAATGGCAGTGTTTCCGAATGTGCTAATGTTGGCTCAAAATGGTGGCCAATTTGTTTGTTACCATGGAAACAGGGGTTTGGCCTGAAAAAAGTTCAACATATTTTTACCCAGTATGATCCATTCCATACTTTGGGCAGACAAAATTGCACAATTTCCACAAATAAAAAAAATCCTGTCTACCTGTTGTGTCTGGCCTTATCATATGGCATGTCAATAAACATTGTAAAGATGGTCAATTTTAAGGGGAAGTGAGAAAGCATATGGTTTTACTGTAAAACAAACAGTTTGGCTCTTGATATCAATCATCATGACTTTGTATTATTAAGACATTCCAATATTATATCAAAGTTTTCATTTACACTATAACGATGAAGCATGTAATTGAGTTTCGATATATTGCGCTTTGCCCTGAAACCTTACATGTGTACAGTATACATTATATGATATAATAATATTAAATCATTCAGAATGCATACACACAAATACTATACCACTGTTACTAATTTCATTGTTGTGCAGCCTGGAGAAAGCTTGCTTTTGGCCATCAGGCAGCGATGACATCAAGCTGAAATAAATGGAGAAGAACACAATTAAGGTAGCAGAACTCCAGTCATATCATTTTAAAATATATAAGTCACTCTCAAAAACCTATAATATTATTAGAATGACTATACATCATTTATTCAAGAGACAATTTTTTTTGCATAAATTATGCAAATTAATACTCAAAATGTCTGCCAACGACAGAAATATATGAAATTTTTCAAACAATATATTTTCAGAAGCATACATCATAATGATCTGAAATTTACACACAGCATTTACTACATGGTACTGTATGGGATGGTGAAAGAGTGTAACAAATAAATTATATTGAAAAATGTTATGTGGAAAAAAAAAAAAAAAGTAAATTGTTTTCTCCAAATTATGTATTCTGGCACATGGTACACTAATTCTAAAATAAGTACAGCAAAATGCTTTGATCATCCCATATAGCTGAGTCTTGTGTACTTCTCTTTCAAATTTGAAGCAAATTCGACAAAAAATGGCGACGCTATGATGTTTGAAAGAACGTGTTAAACAGGAAAAAACTGATTCTGAGAAAATCGCTGGTAAAGTTTGATATTGAGCAAAAAAGTGTGAAAACTCACTGAATATCTAATAAAGCTGTCACAGGCATTGTTCATTACTCCTAGTGTCCTCCCTTTTCATATGTATTTCCTTCTTCATTCTCCTTGTTGTCCTGGAAGTTTTTTTTCTTCGCTCGAAGGATTTAAAATAGATACACTAGAAATTATCATATCCAAGGACAAATCACGTTGCTATGGTAAAATCTGATGTGACCTAAAATTACATGGTTACTCCATATGTGTAATAAAACTATTTTTTTATTATTATTTCACTTAAAATGTAATACTTAATGTAGGAAAACATATTTTTCAAGGTATACATGAAAAAATATGGAGAAAAAAAAATATAAAAATTTCTTCATATTTGACTGGAGGTCTGCTACCTTAAAATACAATGTGTGTGGCTAGTAAATAGTAATATAATATTATACTGTCAATAAAAAAAATTGAGCATTTGTATAATCGTTGATAGTCTGGATAATTACTCAGCAAAATCTAAGTATTTCTGTCTGGGTATTCCTTCCTTCCGAATAGTGATCAGTCATTATTGACTTTTCTATCACTGTATATTTTCTTACTTTTTTGGTCAAGTGACAGCGTAATGGCCAAGGCCTCTTTTTATACCTGTATTTAAGTAGAAATAATGAAAACAGTAGGACATTCTCTCGAACACAAAGCATGCATATGTTAAAATGAGAAATTGCCTTCAGTTGGTTACACCCATAACTGACGTTCTGTCGGTATAATTCATTTCCATGTTGAAAATAAATAGATATAGTTGCGTCATTATATCCTTGTGTCTAATTAATAAAATTGTACGTTTCTACACCACATAGCAGCGATCATCCTTTATATATTACTATTAGGCTTATTAAATCAAATTTTATATTATTTATATAGCACTTTAAATAGTCTACGTTGCGCACGTAACTGCACGTTGAGCGATAATTGAAGCATATCGAAGCAGAGAACTAAAATTATTTCGTAACCTGCTGTTAAATATTATTACTGTGAGTCAAATTGTTATAAAACAACACACAACATTACTACCTTTTGTTTCTTGGCATGAATACGACCGCTGGCCCAACTTGTTCATTATAATGTTTCTTTCCTTGATCGCGACACAAAACAAAATCAGTTTAAAAGTTTGCGCGCGTCGAAATGACTCACGGGTAATTAAATGAGTGGCGCTGCTGCAGCTGCGGGCCTGCATCGCGGATTGCACGAGTGTATTCGCGGGTTTATTCAGTAGAGATATATAAAAACGTCTTAATTTAGACATACATATAATTATTATAATGTTTATTCTGACTCAAGCATTCACCACATGTGCACCTGACACAAAATACATACGTTTCAAAAACACATGCAGATACCGCGTTTATGGGACCACTGAGTTTAAGGTACCATTCAGTTTACCAATGAAGGTTCAATGGTATATCTAGAGGTACGCTGTCAACGTATAGTTAATGATGTTTTCAAATATGGCTGATACTTGCCAGTGGTATATTCTATAACATTTCAAAGGTAATGAATGGTACTTTTCAAATACCAATAATTACCACTGCACCTACTGATTTATCATTGAATGGTCCAGCTAGTGATATTGAGTGGTATTTTCAAATACCATTGAGAGTCCTAATGGTACTCAATTATATTTTTAGATACAATTAAGAGTACCACTGAGACCTACTGATTTATCACTGAATGGTATTGAATGATATATGTTCAAATACCATTGAGAGTACCACTGAAACCTGATATATCATTGAATGGTCCAGTGGTACTGAATGATATGTTCAAATACCATTGAGAGTACCACTGAGACATACTGATTTATCATTGAATGGTATTGAATGATATGTTCAAATACCATTGGAACCTGATTTATCATTGAATGGTCCAGTGGTACTGAATGGTATGTTGAAATACCATTGAGAGTACCACTGAGACATACTGATATATCATTGATATATTATTGAATGATATGTTCAAATACCATTGAAACATGATTTATCATTGAATGGTCCAGTGGTACTGAAAGGTATGTGCAAATACCATTGAGAATACCACTGAGACATACTGATTTATCATTGAATGGTATTGAATGATATGTTCTAGTACCATTGAGACACTAATTTATCATTGAATGGTATTGAATGATATGTTAAAATACCATTGAGAGTACCATTGAGACACTGATTTATCATTGAATGATCCAATGGTACTGAATGGTATATTCAAATACCATTGAAAATACCACTGAGTCCTACTGATTTACCATTGAATGGTCCAACGGTACCGAATGGTATTCAATGGTATAACATTGACTCTTTTTTGTAAGGTTAAAGTATGAACGATGTGTAAATAAAAGCACAGACCATGGCTTAGCCTTAGAAGCATGAAATAAACCATTCACGTACCTGAAGGCCTGGATGGTTGGGGCTACAAACACATTCCCGTGGAAGGCGTTCCATCAGAACTTATGGCAGAAGACAGACTTTAATATGCCTGGGATGATGTTGAATGATGAAAGTAACGCTCAGCCTCCGAGGTATCAAAGTTAGGCAAAACTCAAGTTATAACGGCGAAATCGAGGTGGATCCGGATTCTAGAATCTATACAAGTGCTCATATAGCCCAATAGTAATTACAGGTTCACACACATATAATTCAAGATACTGACTCCTAGATGTAATGCTTATTCGTTCTCGCTATGCGCGCCATCTTCCGGGACCCCATAGGCACAGACCCTCCATCCCGCTGTCATGACACCATCATCTTCTGACGTGGGTTCTTTCGAAGTTGTCATTTTCTTCTTTACGTTCCGTTTAATTTGCTTGCACCTTACCGCGCTTTTTGGGAAACTTCTTTGTCGTTTTAAACTTCAAATAAATACGTATGCTGGGTGTAAATAATGATTTAACTATTCTTGGTGAACTTCGCTAGTCCCACACGTGTTCACTAGTACGGGTGAGACCACTGTTAGTGATTTCCCCAATCACCAATCCAATGGCGACCATGTTAACATTTTGTCAGATTGTAAGAAAACTGCACCTGACAAAAGTCTGAAATTCATTCACAGCAACTGATATCATGTCATTGATATACTGATGAAATTTCGTCAAAATCAAATACCTCCAGCTCTTTTAAAACGCATGCATACACTGTGCCATCGATATTGACCAATATAACCACATTTTTCTGCACCCACGTGAGCTATGTGGAAAAAATGGCAAAAAATCAGTCCGCCAACTACACTCTTCCAGCTATGCGTCATTTCACTTCCAATACATTCTACCACAGAACCTGTTGATACGCCTGGTTTAGTGCACTCGGTTCACATAAAAAGGGTCTCAAATTTAAACATCACCATTTTCAGGGGACTATGTTTTAACATAACAGGAAGTCTAACAGTGGTCTCAACCCTAATAGAAATGGTGATTATAGAGAAACATGTCGAATTTAGCCTGTTATAGTAAAGATACATACATATATTGCAGACTGCCAAAAAAATGAATTAAATCCCTACGCCTAATAATTTTCTATCAATTTCAGAAGTCACCACCCTTGCTGGACAACACGCACACAACAGCCAGTACTGTATGCATTTATCTTTTACCTAGTGCTTTTATTGACCCACACTGCCCATGATTGCTTGCACAGATAAACTTCTGGCGCACTTTTTGAGATTGCTCAACATGCATTCTGTTAGAAAAGTATACAATGTCAGCTGTTAATTTTTAGTGAAATAAAAAACAATTATGGTACTCTAAACCTATGTAAAATGGGTAAGGTCGGGCATTATGAGCATAGTTTTGTTTTCGGCCAATATTTTACTAAATACATATCCGAATTGATCCGTTTAAGGTGCGTGGTGCATTAGTTTCGCTGTATGTTTTAATAAAATAATACAGCATGGAAATAAGTAATTTGAAAAAAGTGTTCATATTACCCGAAGTGTCGGGCAATATGAGCATGCTTCTAAACTGTGTGTATGACTCATGTTTATTAATTATAAGATATATGATGGCTATTATTATGACCATTTATTATAATTGTTAATTATATATCTTAACTAGATGATTAACAGTACTGTAAAATGGAACGTTTAAAACTAGAAAATGCCTAAAAACAACCATGGCACGTGAAAGTGTCATCGTCAATGAATCCGGATTCCTCGGCGCATTATTAATTAAATTTCTGGATAATATATTGAAACGTATCACCAAAATTCATAATGTATCTATAGGGCCTAGATCTATGATCCGTGGAAAATTAACGGTATTGTAAGAAATTGAACGTAACCTAGGCCTATAAATGGTAACTAAAAAATGTATAAAAACAACCCTGGCATGTGAATGTGTCATCGTAGAGTATTCCAAATTCTTCGCTGCATATGGTTTGCACTGGATCCAGTCTTCATTTCGCTTGTGATCTGATGTGTCCCCGAAATCGACGCCACACTTATAACATGGGATTTTAAGCCGATGTTCCTTAACAGCTACTTTCTTCACACGAACACGTTTGGCCTTCGGTGGTTTCTTTTCAGTTTTGGAAGCGCTCCGAGGACTAGGTCCAGTTGCCATCAGACTCTGCTTGTACGGCGAACTCGTGATAATTTCGGCGTGAGCTACTTTTCGTCTCTTGCTGGCGCCTTCAACCATCTTAGGCCTGGGAACGGCTGGTGAACAATTAATCAGTCGTCGAAACGATAGGCCTTCACCATCTGGATCGCAGTTCTCCTCGAATGTATCAGCGGAAACGTGCACATCCATCTCAATGTTGCAAAGAGTTCCAAATTCAATTAGTAGGCTTTAAAGTGTGATTTATGTTAGGCCCTAATAGTACTTAGGTAACTTCTTATTTCATAGTAGTAAGCAACTGTTATTGTTATCGTCATTACGATTCGTTGACGTTACGAAATAGGCATAACTGCCATATAAGCTTACAATGTTAACTTTATTTTTATCAAACTACAAAAAATTATAGTAAAAGACATAGGCTACCTGATAACCTGGCAGAGACTAGGAAGGTCGCGCACTGCTGTGAAGCTCGGAGCAACTGACGAGTCGCGCACTGCTGTGAAGCTCGGAGCAACTGAAGAGTCGCGCTCTGCTGTGAAGCTCGGAACAACTGACGAGTCGCGCACTGCTGTGAAGCTCGGAGCAACTGACGAGTCGCGCACTGCTGTGAAGCTCGGAGCAACTGACGAGTCGCGCTCTGTTGTGAAGCTCGGAGCAACTGACGAGTCGCGCTGCTGTGAAGCTCGGAGCAACTGACGAGTCGCGCGCTGCTGTGAAGCTCGGAGCAACTGACGTGTCGCGCACTGGAGTGGTGTTCAGCTGAGGAAGGGGTAGACCAGCAGCGGAATTTGGCGTGTCCGTCACATCGGCTGCGGCAAAATCAGCATCCGAAAAGATGTGTGGGTTGAATGGGCTTATCACACACTTCCGGGAGCCACTGATCGCGTTACTCACCGTAGCAGCTTTGATGTAAGCCGACCCAAAGAGTGCTGCAATTTGAAACTCTGTGACCGACCGGCCAGGGTGCTGGCGCAGCCATGTCTGCACTCCTCTGTTGTAATTGACATTAACACTTTTGATCACGCTCACATCGAGTGGCTGAAGCCGGTGCGTGCAGTGGGACGGCATTGATATGATTATGATGTTGTTTGTCTTGGCCTTGTCGATCAGTCGAACATTCTTCGTGTGGCTGCTGTGGCCATCTAGGATGAGCAACACCTTTGATGCTCGGTGGCTTGGCTGCACAACTTCAATGAAGTGGTCGATCCAGCATTCGAACAACTCAACGTTGATCCAACCACTTTTGTTTGCGTACCCAACAGTGCCAGGAGGCGACCCATCAAGCAGTTCCGGCTTCATGCGAACCCTGGGGAAGATCATCATCGGTGGGATGTATGCGCCGGTTGCCGAAACACAAGCGACAACTGTAACATTCTTTCCCCTCTCCGCATTGGTGATAGCCCCGATCCCTTTCTTCCCTTTCTTCGCCAGCACTTTCCCTGGCTTAATTGTGGCAAATAGTGTAACCAGATTCGTCCACGTTGAATATGTTGCCTTCGTGGATGACCCTCTTCCCATCCTCATCAAAGATGGTGGCTTGTAGAAGCTGCATGTACCAATCAACCTTCGTTCTGTTAAAGCCAATGGCTCGCTGAATCGACGTTGGCTTGGGGATTCGCGGACTGATGTCTGGATGCCGTTTTAAGTAGCCTTTCAGCCAGTCCTTTCCAGCCCTTTGAGTTGTTTCGTTGAATTAATTTTTTATGTTCTTTGTTTCGCAGAATTTGAATACAAAGTGCCTCACATCATATCGCGTCAAGCCGAAGAGTTTGGCCTCCATTTCAAATATGGTGGCTTTCAGCTCTGTTTCTTGATCTATGGAGAGTACCGGTTTGCGGCCGAGACACTTGTGGACGCCCTCACCCGCACGTGCCTTCTCTAGATGCCGTCTCAGGGTTTGTCCCGGTACATTGTGCGCTTGGCTAGCTGATTTATGTGATCGTTGATATATTAGTACGTCACGTACGGCCGACTGCATATCTGATAATGTCCATTTCACGCGTTCAACCTTCTTCTTCACATTAGGCATCTCATAAAAAAGTGAGAGAGTTTATTATTGCAGTTTTAAAGGGATTCATATATATAGCAGCAGAAACAAATTGCTTCTGGGCAGTTTAGAAATATAGCCTATAATAAAACAGATAGCAATACCTCAAAAACTGGAAAACTTTGTTAAAAAAAAGTTTGCTGCTGCTATATGAACCCCTTTAAATATAGCATATACTACGAATTACCATTGGATAACAATTACTGTTGTTTTGAATATAATTGTAGCCTCAAATGATTGCAACGTAGACTGGCAGTAGGTAAACAAAGCTAAGAACATTTATGCTAATGTGAGCACCCTATCGACTAATATGAGCACCTTGCTCATAATACCTCCAGAAAGCCTGCTCATATTAGCCACAGCGCTATGCACGCCGCCAGGTGATAATTTGGCGAACTATAATCCGCGAGAGGCTGCATTATTGCTCATTACAATACGCAACAAGCTTCAAGGTTTAATTTACACATCACTTGCGCATCGTAATGATACACATTTTGAATCAGAATAAATTCGCCGTAATGGTGGATATGGTAAGGAAAGTGCACAGGTTCTTTACACGACCTCACCTCGGAAAATATTCGGCAGAGCAAACGACAGAAATGGTGCTGGCGGTCTGCAGACGACGTGCTTCAAGAAAAACACGGGTGGCGGCACCTGGCATGTTTGGTTGAAGCTGCATGGGGGGTGCTCATATTACCCGCTATGCTCACGATACCCGACTTTACACCATATATTTCACTTTCAAATATAGACTATAGAGTCAAACCAATCAATGGAATTGATATTACCTAATCATGCAGCGTCACACTACGTTTATACCAATGTTTCTCGAACACCTTACGTATGACTATACTTTGTTTAAGAGCAACTTTAATAAACGTTTAAAATACCAGCCAATGTATATGAAATATTCTCCTTTGTATGGTGTATGTGTGACAACGTTTGCAGCAGTAATTCATCTGTCGAGTCTACGTGCATAAATGACCGCACACAATCTCCTTCTCCCGCGCACGCACGCACGCACGCACGCACGCAAGCACGCACGCAAGCACGCATGTACGTACGTATATGTAGCTAAACAGGTACGTCAGACACACAGGCCTATACACTCGGAGTCGAGTTGAAAAGATATAATAGCTACTGAAGCCACAGCCGTGTAGCGATGTTCTCATGCGCAGCTGAGCGTTAAAATGTCGCCATTCCTACACCAACCGAACGTTGTAGCGTCAACAAAAAGAGGTGCACTAAAACTGCAACAAGATGAAGAAAAAACTCCGAATAGTATTTTCCATCGTTAATTTAGATTACTGACCATCCTTTGTTAACACAGATTATTGAACATACTTCGTCAATTAATTTTGTCCATCATGAAGAAGGTTAGGTGATATTTAAATTAGTCAGTTTAATAAAACAAGAGCATACTTTTACATTTGTTATATTTCTCGAAGAACCACTTTGGACCTTTTTGTCGAATGTTTACCGGACAAAACTATTTCAATAGTTGGATTATATGTATTACAAAAGCTAAATTAATTAGCATATCTGTGAACGCACCATTATGTCGTAATGACTTGTTAGAGTCTGCACGAAATGAACGATAGCGTCGATTTGAGGAGGTATATTTTAAATGTCCTCCACTTGGAGACTGTTTTTTCTCCAGGTTGTTAACAGAGAACCTCATATGTCATGAAGACAGTATGAACGTCATGCTGTCTTCGCAGTACTCAAAGACAATTGAAGCAAAGACCACAGGCAGTGTTTGTGCTTCCAGGCAGGCGATTCAGTCTAACATAAGATCCATATACTGTTTAACAAAGACCGGCAACGGGAGCTGCTGTATCCCGGCAAGCAGTGCAAGTATTTCTTTCTACGTCCGCCTGATTACACGGCGACATATATGCATGGGTTGAGCAGGCGTGTTGAGGCGGTCTAGCGGTAACAGTGGTTGGTAAAGTGGGGATATAAGCCGAACGCGAGGTGGCAGCGGTCGGAAGGCGACGCGACGGAAGTGACGCGGTTCCCGACGGTGATGGGAAGCCGCCTGAGGGAGCGACAGAAGTAGCGTAGGCACAGCTTTAGTTCGATATCCTTACGGTGCTGCTTCGTGAGGTCGCACGCCCGCCGATAGATGTTAGTTGTGCGTGCGCCAGAAGACAGCCGCGTTCAGCTTCGTCACAATTACGTAGAGTGGATGCTACAGGAAGAAACAAGAACGCCCAGGAAACATGCAATGCCCTATTCAAAATCGATAATTCCGCAAAGAATAAGTAATAAATATTGCATATGTGTTGTGTTTCACTTATAGAAGAAGTTTGAAAGCTGTCATGAATCGTTGGTATGCAATGACAGAATGCTAGAGCTGTTTCATAACTTGATATATTCACACGATGCACACGTTAATATCATCGTTGGTGTGTAACTCAAAACAACCCGGTAATTTCCGGACCTCACCTGGAAGTAGAGGCCAATGATTTGATGAGATTGCCCAGCTCGCATCGGGTCCGCGCCGTAGCGAAGAAGAAGCAACACGGCGGGGGCGTTGATTGAGTGACAAGCGAGGAGTAGTGGGGTACTAACCCTGCTCGAGAATATCGGCAACTCGACAAATGGCACCTTGGAGTAGTAACTTGTTTATGACGGTTGCTGGCAGTCGGTGACGGGATACTCGCTCAGCTGAACCGGTACAATATGATGCTAGCTGCTTGCGACAATTAAGAAATACTCCAATACCTGCAGGTAGCGTTGACAGATCATCCCAAACGTGTGCATGTTCTGGAAGTGATATATGATCGGGTCGATGTCAAACGAGAATGTGATCGGGTCGAGGAAGATATCGAAGCGATCGAGGCCTCCGTTGTAGAGGAACATCGACATTAATATGTCCGCCAGCATTTCCGGCTCGTCGTCAATGTTGTACTTCTGGCATATGTGCGCCGCTAGGACGATCACCGGATGTGTGGTGCACACGTGATCATCACTAGTTGCCGTTGTGGACGCTAGCTGTGACGTCGATTGAAACGGACGGCATCGCCAATCACTGTCGTTACAACTTTCTTGTAGTTGCCCCTTGCTTTTATGTAGCGATAAAGCGAGTTCTTGATCCGGCTCACTGAAGCATTCCGGCCCCTTGAGACTGAGTAAATCTTCGAAGATGTTTGACGACATTTGAGGAGTCTCTATCAGCCAAACAAGGACAGGTCCTGCGGTTTGCCGACATCTGCACGCGGTGATAGTGCAGCGTGACGTCTTCATGCAAACGACGGCGCGCAAACGTAACGCTTTAGTTGGTCATGGAGCTAAAATAACTAAGCAATCATACCATATATTCTCTTGCATGTGATAAGTGTGAAGTCGCATTGTGTTATTATATACCTCTATTTGTTTGTGGCTTTCGAGAAACGTTAATAGATAAGAGGAATTGACGTGTTTTATAGAACGCATTTAATTGCAATTAAATTATAATCAAAGTTAAAATAAGCTTATCCAATTATAATAAAAGTATGTTCGTAACTATATTTTAAATCCGTTGTAGGACGTATAGGAGCAGACTGTGACAATAAATGCTGGAGAGTCGATTTGTTTCTCGTAAGTTACCTTTGTTGAAAAAATCACAAAGCTGTCAATTTGTAATGCAGTTGGATGCACCAGTCGTTTGTAAAAGGTGTGTACCGTTCGATTTTATCGGATACCACTAAACGGCGAGAACATTATAAAATTGACCTCATCTATCTATCGCATGAATTGGATGTCCAACGAACACATATGACATATATATATATGTATATATATATATATATATATATATATACATATATATAACTGCCCCGTCAGACATCGCCATTCGACACGGCTGAGGGCACGACGCCTCTCGACATCTACACCGATTACAGTGTAACTATAATTATCCTAAACATAACTGATTTCAACCATAACTGCTTATAATAATAATATTTTTAATGAATAATAAAAAATTAGCTAACTTTTCATTCTCGTCGTCTGACTTGTTCCTATGATTACTTCAACTTCAACCATAGCTAACTAAAATAATACCTTATAATAATCTTAACCTAATTAATAAGGACATTTCACACTATCTATTTTTGTGTCACCATTTCCTCTGTCAGAGCTGGTAGACACCTCAAAACAAATGCTTCTGATCTTTTCAGAAAAATAGTCTGAAAATATACTTGCCATTTCAGCTTCTGACGTATAGGTAGGGAGTACAGTTCCCATTTTGCGATGCAGTAGACAGTTTACAATTCGGAACAGTCGTTGCTGGTTCTTGCCTGTATCACGGATTATGCTGGAATAGTAGGCAGATTTTGTTTGGGTAAGTAGTGCATTCACTCTCTTGCAGTGATCAACGTACAATTGTCTATGCACCCTTAGTTTGGATTTTCTCCAGAATCTTTCTCTCTGCCGTTTCTCTCGTGTCGCAGTCAGTAAGTCGTCGGTATACACACTGCATCTTGTCGTAATCGGAGATGCCTTTTTTGCATTGGCGCTTGCGAATCAATTAAGCTGACCAGCATATGATCGTATTGATCAACCAGTTCTTCTACGTTCAGCATGTCAAGATCATCCTAGCGGAACATTGGAATGTCTTGTCGAAAAGACACTGCATCAATGGTGCGTAACTTGTGATATTTTATTTTCATCAAACCAGTGCGATGTTGAACAATGTCTGTGTTGAAACTCAAAAAAAAAGTGGCCAGAAAGGCCCATGTCCGTAACGGTAACATTTCGAACAAGGTCTCCGTCCATGCTGCGGGTCATGAGTACATCCAACGAGTGTCCTTTCCTGTGGGTAGGCCCGCGAACATGCAACACCATTTATGGGACAATCACAGAATTGATCAGTCGCCGTGCATCAACATTTGGAGCGTTGTCAATATGAAAGTTCAAATCTCACATGATAATCAGAGGTCCAGGTTTTATGGCATGGTCGTCGATGAAACGGTCTCCTTCTTCAAAAAACACAGTTGTTGACAAGCCATTTTTTACTGATGGTGGCGGGCGGTAAATGGCAACGATTCTCATGGATGACGTAGGTGTTATGAATAATTATTTATTCCCCTCGCCTGATTATCACACTAACTATTTATTCCCGTCATCTGATTGGTTCCAACGCTTACGCTATGACTAACGTCAACCATAACTAACTCAAACCGTAGCTAATTATAATAATGACATTAATACAGTGACCCGGGAACGAAATTCATATTTTCGCCGCCGCCAATGTTCACATCTTCCTTCACCTTCTGGCTGTCTCGGTTGGCTCGATTGTGATATCGGAAGCCGGAGGGGGGGGGGCAGAACATTTACATTTCCACCCGCCATTGACGGTCGCCACAAAAATAAACATTCACGTTCACATTTAATGGGGGGGGGGCCGGACGTATGTCTGTCCCTGAGAAATTCCAGGGGCACCTGCCCACTTCCCCCCCGTTCCCGCGTCTATGCATTTATGTGTTATGATATTTCATACTAACTATTTATTCCCGTTGCCTAATTGGATCCAACGATTATGAACTCGACCTTAGTGTATAGTATGATTACTAAAGGTAACTTGTTTACTTGGGTGGTCAACTATAATAACGGTAGTGTTTTGACATTGGGTAGTGTCTTGGGAGTACGTTGGGATAGTGTTTTGAACTTAACTGTAGTGTTTTGAAGGTACGCTCCTCGATGTAGATTATAAACAGCACTGGGCTGAGGCTGTCTTGTGGCACCTTGATGGGTGCCTATTGTTGTCACGAATGACGGACACTCATCCACCGATATGCGTGGTTAATCTACGACTTTTATGACCAAACTAGGGTCATGTTGGAACAAATTGCAACATAAGCAAATCTTACAGTTTTGAAAGCATGCATATATCCTAGATAATATATCAAAAGTATATAGCTCAACAAATTAGGGAACATTGTCAAAATTACGCAATATTGGGCCCCCTCAATAGCTTTTATCTGCGATTTTATGACGATTTTAATTTCGGGACAAAGATTGAGCAAGATGATGTTTCTGTAAACATCAAGTAATCCATATGCGTGTATGTAAATACGCACAAATTATATTCAGAGGTCAAAACAACATACATCGACATTAAAATAGTTTAACATTGCATTAGGTTTTCAATGAAATCCTTATTGGTATCAAAATATGCACGAATTACTTGTCCAGTTCGTCTCCTACATAACATGGTTATGGTCAGCGTAATTATAAGTATGTTACTCAAATGAGCATGTATCGTACACATAACATAGCGCAGGTACATCTAAAGAGGAACATTGTGTATAATAATGATAATAGCCCCCTTGATATAAGGTCTACATATAAAAACACGAATCTAGATGATATGCTTAATTGACGAACAATTGACGTATTCTCTCCCATGTAATCTGCATTACCATATGAATATCCTTCTGTCATGAGCATTGACCGTATACGTAACATAACACAAATTTATTTTATCATTGCGCATAATAATTATAATGAACCCTTCCGTGTAAGGCCAACACATGTACATACGTGAATCTCAAGAGCCCAAGAAAGTAAGTAGTTATACATCGCAGTACCCAGTCCTTTGGACTGCTCAAAGCACTTGATCCTTTACTTCTGACATTCTTATTTAATCGAATGCCATCGAAACTTCTCTGGGAAGCATTCAGCCACTCTGCAGTTTATGCGCGAATAGTATTCGTATACAAATATCCGTCATTGCCTATGCCCAGGGGATCAGTCATATAGCTGAGAGAACTGGAACAACATAGAGTGAACGAACTTTCCCTGATTCGACACGGCGGCACAGGATTCGAAACCGAGTTATCTCGATTATTAGTCCACTGCGCTCCATAAAAAACGTAATTGAGGTAAAATCGCTGTATTACGTAGTCATTAATATCACATGTAACTGACGATTGTTGTCGTAACTCTAGACTGTGTTTGAACACACTGTGCCACGGAATGACGTGCAAGGTGCGAGTGATGTGTTTACAAAAAGTCTCATCATTTGAATTTTCAACTCTTCAATGACGATTGGAAGTATCTCCATCAGCTTGTCTCGTCTGATGTATCAAATGCTCGGCTCATGTCTATGCTAAGAATCTCGACTGCGAAGCGATATTTCTGTGCTTTGGCACACAACCACCGATACCTGAGCACTACGTCAACCGTACTTCGACTATGGAATCCACAATGCTCGTTCTGCTGGAAAGAGTCAACATTGTAAAGATTGGAACATTACAAATAATTATGTATGTCCATGAATTGCAACAGACTGTGCTCCCTCCCCCGCCAATAGAAGGGTTTTGCTTACAGACACAAGCGACAGACGAGCTATTCACGAAGAATCGATCACACACCTGGGCAAACGATTCACGTGTCTTGCGCACATGTAACGCCATTTGGTATCGAAGAGAACCAACCTCGTCGTTCTTCCCGGTTTTAATTAGTGGATTGTACGTGGATATCCCGCCATCGAAAACTACTTAATGGTACATAACACGTTTCATACATTACAACATTTGAAAAAAATGCAGGGCTGTTACGCAATTGTCAAGCAGTCAACAATCGTACAGAAAGCACACCCTAAGGATACGGACGGTTTAACAAGATTTAACAAGATTGCCATCCAGAAAATTACTCTGGATGGCAAGTGGACAAGGAAGCCTTTTGGCTTATCGAGAGTCCAATACTTTTTATCTACATGTATCCCGCCTTTTTAAGGTGTGTGTCGATTTTATTTTTAAACATATTCACGCTACTAGCACTAACACAATCAGGAGATAATCTGTTCCATTCATTTACAGTCCTTTGTGAGAATGAGAACTTTCTTATATCTAATCTACACTGCTCCTTTACTAATGTAGCTTCATGTCCTCTGGTCCTTCTATTTTTCTTAACTGAGAAAAAAATGTTTCTATCAATATTTTCATAACCATTCAATATTTTAAACACTTCTATGTGATCTCCTCTCAATCTCCTGGTCTCTAATGTTGTTAAACCACATTCTATTAGGCGTATTTCGTAACTAAGATCCCTCAGATTTGGTATCATTTTAGTCGCTCTCCTCTGTACTCTTTCTAGCATATCTATGTCCTTCTTGCGATATGGCCTCCATGCTTGTATACAATATTCTAAATGAGGCCTCACTATTGTTTTGTACAGCGGTACTATTAATTCTTTTTTCTTATACGCTATATTTCGCCTAATTAATCCAAGGATTTGATTTCCCTTTGACGCTGCAATTCCGCACTGCTCTGAAACCTTCATATCAGCACTAATGGCTAACCCCAAGTCCTTTTCTTTTACAGTAGTACTTAGAACAGTAACCCCCATTTTATAGTTTACCTCTTCATTCCCATGACCTGTGTGGAGTCATTTACATTTCCCAAAATTGAACAGCATTTGCCACTTTTCAGACCATTTGATCAACCTATCAAGATCATCTTGTAAATGCTGTCTGTCTCCATCACTTTTAATCCTTCTAAACACTTTTGTATCATCCGCAAATTTTAACACCTTGCTTGTTATATCATCGTCCAAATCGTTGATATATATTAAGAATAATATAGGTCCTAGTACTGATCCCTGTGGTACCCCACTCAATACCGATTTCCAGTTTGAAGCCTCCCCATCAACTACTACACGTTGTCTTCTGTCATTCAGCCATTTTTCTATCCAGTTTATTGTACCATTTCCTATGCCATGGGCCTTTAGCTTAAGGAGTAATCTTTGATGTGGTACTTTGTCGAAAGCTTTTTGAAAATCTAAATAGATGATATCTACTGGTGATCCCTCATCTACCCACCTAGTGATGTCTTCCAAAAAACATAACATATTTGTTAAGCATGACCTCGCTTTTAAAAACCCATGTTGAGATGGGTTTATCAAGTTATGTTTAACAAGAAAATCCACCATGTGATCTTTAATTAGTCTTTCTAATGATTTGCAAATCACTGATGTTAAACTCACTGGTCTATAGTTCTCTGACTTGTTTCTCGAACCTTTTTTAAATAACCGTATAATGTTTGCCTCTTTACATTCTAAAGGAACCACTCCCTCTTCTAATGACACATTGAAAACTGTTGCAAGCGGTACGCTAATTTGTTCTACAATTTCCAATAGTAGTTTGGGCGGAATCCCGTCCACTCCAGGTGATTTATTATCCTTCATAGCCCTTATTTTCTTAGCTACCATTTCCGAGGTTACAACTAACTGTCCTAAATAGTCTGAATCTGCCCCCTTGAACTTAGCCTCTGGTACTGGCAGTGAACTAATATCTTCCCTGGTAAACACTGAACTAAAATACTCATTCAGGTCTTCTGCCATTAAGAATCCCTCTGATATTGTATTTCCAGCACTATCTTCTAGAGGACCGACCTTATCCTGAACTTTCTGTTTGCTTCGAATATACGCATAAAAACTCTTACTGTCATGTTTTATATTACTAGCTAATTTTTTTTCATAGCTTCTCTTTGAATTTCTAATTTCAGCTGTAGCTTGATTAAGTGCTTCTTTATAAATGTTGTAGTCTTCATCATTTCCAGTACATCTATATGACTTCCACATCATTTGTTTATACTTAATTTTTCTAATGGCTTCTTTCGATAAGTGTTTCTTTTTAGACCGTTTCCCTTGTTTTTTGAAAGGTACAAATTTATCGACTATGCACTTAATTTCACTATTTAAGATATTCCAGCATTCGGTTGCTGTCTTATTCTTCAGTGTGTTATTCCAGTCTATCTTTGCTAAATATTTCCTTATGTCCTTATACCTCCCTTTGTGGAAATTTCTCCTATACTGCTTTTTACTATTCCTTTCTGATTTTACTTTGATGGTAAAATGTATCTGGTTGTGATCACTACTCCCCAGTGGCTCACATATCTTGACATTGTCAACTAATTCTTTCTGTGAGGACAAAACTAAGTCTAACACATTCTCTCCCCTGGTTGGTTCTAGCACATGTTGAGAAAGGAAACTATCTTGTACTAAAACTAAAAACTTGTGGTCCTCACTCCCCATACTCTGTAGAGATTTCCATTGTATATGCCCATGGTTAAAGTCCCCCATAATAATACAGTTCCGTTTGCTTACTTCCCTTATAGCGTTTTGTATTTTTTCATTCTCTTCTATGCTTATGTTTGGACTTCGATAAACTAACCCAACTGTTAACGTTGAGTTTCCTGTAACTATGTTACACCAAACAGCTTCTTCGCAATCTGCTTCTCTTTCTAATTTTATTTCATAAGCCTGGATAGATTCTTTAATATATAAAATAACTCCACCTCCCTTTCTTCCTATTCTATCTTTCCTAAACATTACATATCCTGTTAGTCCCAATTCGGCATCTGATATATCAGTGGTGGCCCACGATTCGGTTATACCTATTATGTGAGGGTCAATATCTTCTACCATAATGTTTAGTTCACTTCTTTTGTTTACTATGCTCCTTGCATTTAAACAAATGCATTTATATCCTGATTCAGAACAGTTTTCCAGGCTGTTCTTTGCCGATTTATTTCTGCTGTCTTTATCTATGCCTCCAGTTTCAGGCTTCTCTGTGAATCCCCCCTGCGAATCTAGTTTAAATAGATGCAGCCTGTCCCACTGTCAACAGATTGCAGCAAGTTCTCTGAGAAAACTGCTGCCCCCTTTCCACTTAGATGTAGGCCATCTCTCATGTACATATCTTCCCTCCCAACAAAGTATCCCCATAAATCTACGAATCCCACCCCCTCTTCTTTACACATCTGCTCAACTAGTGCGTTGATCGCCATCCTCTTGCAGTTTATATATGTCGGCCCCCTTCCTCCCATTACTGGCAACATTCCTGAGAGGATAATCTGTTCTACTCTTGTCTTCTTTAACTTCTTCACTAACTGTCTGTACTTCTGAACTATCCCAGTTGTTCCCTCCCTCTCTGCGTTATTTGTCCCTACATGTACTAGTATAGACCCTCCCTTGCCATGCCCCAGTACCTTCTCTACCCTTTCAGTTACATGTTCTATCCTAGCCCCCGGTAGACAAACAACGACGTCCTCCCCCTCGCTTAGAGTCTTATCTGTCTTTCTCATAATCGAATCGCCCATAAACACCCTCTCTTTCCTCATTGCCCCCTCAATCACTGCCTCAGTGTAGCTCTTTCTACGGTTTGCATCTGTCTGGTTGTAATCTTGTTCCCCTGTCTTCTGCTCTCCCGTCACAATCTCGTCCGTTCCATTCTTTCCTGACGCTGTTTCTCTTGTCACCTTTCTTCCTGTCATCGTCCCTCCCGACTTCTCTTCTGTCACATGTACTCTCACTTCCTTTCTTCCCGTCATCTTTCCTCCCATTGCATTTCCTTCTCTCCTCTCCCGTCTCTTTTTCCCTCCTACCTCTTTCTCTACGGTCACTTTCTCTCCTGCCACCTTCACACCTGTCACATTTCCTGCCGTCGATCCTCCACTTTCTTCCCCTCCGATCACCTTCCCTCCTCTCAGTCTCCTTTCCTCGGTCTTGTTGCCACTACTCTGCTCCTTCAGTTTCACAGTATTCCCAACTTTATCCCTGTCGTCTCTCTCCATTCCATCTGTCTCCTTGCTGATTCTCATCTCCATCCCCTTCACAATATCTACCAACCTAGCTACCTCTTTCTCCAGACATTTCACCTTCCAACACCCCACGCACTGAAAGGTGAATCCCTCTTCCTTGGTTTCTGTCCATGACTTCGTACAGCCGGATAAGGCAAAATCTACCCAACTGTGGCAGTCGTCGCACACCAAGTGTCTCTTTGCCTTGACTTGCCGCTTGCAAGGCGCCATATCAGAATTTATTTAATAATAATAATCTAATTAGCTATTTAAAATAGTTTTGTCAACTGTGTTTACACTATTCACTGTCTATGTAGTCTTTAAGAAGACTGTTTTCTGTGCACAAATGTTACACTTTACGTAAGATTGCGTACGCTAGACTGCCTTATTTATTTAGGTTATACAGCGCCCTAGCGAATAAGAGAGACACTAGCTACATAAACTTAGTTCGCCCGATTATCGCAAATGCTTAATTTTAACAACAAAGCTACCTTATCAAAATGTCTAGCAGGTACTGATTTACACAGATATTATCTTATGTAGGTAGTTTATGGTTGTTACTTTATCACCTATATATTCTACCACATAACGTTGTCAACGAATGTCACAAGTGCATTGGGTAAGTCACTGTTGCGAATTACTTCATGTTGTATATCCAAGGTCATGACATGATGTGAATATTTGTGTGTGTGCACGAGTATGCGCGTCTCTGCATATCTGTATGTGTCTGTGCGTGCATGCGCGAGCCTGCGCGTACCTGTGCTTGGAGGCGCGTGCCCGTGCGTGACGTGCGTGACGTGCGTGCCCGAGCGTGCCCGTGCGTGCCCGTGCATGCCTGTGCGTGTCTGTACGTGTCTATGACCAATTTGCAGCAAACCAAAATTGTACCGAACACATCGATCGGAAAACAAATTTAATTTTAACTCCCAATGATGTCAAATGTGACGGAGATAAATTGAATGCTGTATTTGTCTAAACTTGAATAACAAATAATAATATCTTGTGAACACGGACAGTCATTCGTATACACAATCACATGGTTTACCCCGGTTCAGTTCATTTATAAAACATAACTGAAACTAATTCTATGCGATGCGTCTCGGGTGATTAGTACCCCTGGAGGATGGTGAACAGAACCATTGCCACACATTGTGTTTGAGTTGACACAAACCCTTTGACATTTACTGTTGACAATGCTAATAGAATGTGTTTCAGGTTGGTGTGAACATTTTGTTGTTTTCATGTTTGTTCTATTAACAATGAAGCTGGCTTCTTACGCTCCGTGAGTAGAGCAGTGTGAGGCATTTGCCTTCCATGTAGGATTTCATGATGGAATTTTGATTCTTGTTCAGCTCCAGCAGTTGTTTAAAATAACTGATGTTTTTACTGATGCAAAATTAGTGCTTAACAGAAAGGCGACGCTTTCATCTTTTTGGTATCTAAAATTTGATTGGACTCAATTCGGAACATGCATATTTCTTTTCCATTGACGTATTTTGTTACCAATAAAATTGTAGGTTTTCAGAACGATATGAATAATTACCTTTTTTAAGAAAAAAATAAATTTTCGGACACATCCGATATGTTATTCATTTGACAATTGAAATGTAATTTTCATTGTATGGAAACCTATTAAAAGTAGGTCTAAACTTGAACAATTTATGTATTATTGTTTATTGTTAGTTAAACATGTACTTTATTCTAGTAATTTATCATTTGATCTTGTACTTTATTCTTTACGCAAGGCACCAACACAACACCAGGTAGAATGAAAATGGCCAGGATTTATTTCTGACATTTTAAACGTGAAAACATGCAATATTTACAACAAATGTGGGCCAATGGAGGTCCTCATACATTGCGTCGTTTACCTAAACATCACACGACAAGAGGCCCACATTATGGGTATGAACAATAATATACGGAAATTAAACAATGATCCACGAATCACGTGGTACAATGATTATATAAATATATCAGTATTGTAGCTAATAAGGTTTTATATAATATCCAGAGAGGTGGGGCCATTCCGCCGATCCACAAATGTGGTACAATGATTATATAAATACATCAATATTGTAGCTATATATATGCTATATATATTCCGCCCCTATAACGATACCAGTTTTATTCGGAAGAACCTAAATATGGTAGGTGGGGAGGGAGGCGGAATTCAATTTCGTTATCGGGAACTCGAATACGGGAAACTTGTTTGGATACGTCCGCTCACTTGAGAACCTAGATCGTTGTGTGCTGCAATTTCCCCGCGCACAAGTTACGCGGTCTTTCTGCGCTATGCTGATTGGCTGGGAGTTTACCTTGTATTACTATGCAGTTGTCATGCAACAGCTGCGGCTGTATGGGTAATCTACATATCGGACCCTGACCTGGTTAAAGTCCACCTCACCCACAAAGGGTGGCTCATATCAGTAGTGATGCCACCTCACGTAAAGATCAGTATGAAATCTAATTTCATACATAAATTTACGCAAGGCACCAACACAACACCAGGTAGAATGAAAATGGCCAGGATTTATTTCTGACATTTTAAACGTGAAAACATGCAATATTTACAACAAATGTGGGCCAATGGAGGTCCTCATACATTGCGTCGTTTACCTAAACATCACACGACAAGAGGCCCACATTATGGGTATGAACAATAATATACGGAAATTAAACAATGATCCACGAATCACGTGGTACAATGATTATATAAATATATCAGTATTGTAGCTAATAAGGTTTTATATAATATCCAGAGAGGTGGGGCCATTCCGCCATCAGGTCACCTAGACATGTGACCGCCCCACCAACACCTGTATTTGTGAAACACCTTAATATTTACTGATTTTCTGAGAGCTCGCCCGAGACAAATTTACCCAACCGTGGCTAAGGTAGACATATACATTATATACACAATGGTTAGGTCCTTCTCTGTAAAAGTTGATATCAGTGCTTCTTGTGGAAAACTATTTACCCTGCCTGTATCTATACTGAAATATATGTTTCTTGCAACGCTTAAATTAATAGAAGAACTCGTCCGAGACAAGCCTTCCTAACCTAACATTTCAACTAATCTTTGACTAAAAGACTTTGCCCGGGACAAGCCTTCCACATACATCACTAAAATCATACAGCATCAATACGCTTTTCTCATAAGCCGTGATGAGAAGAACTCGCCCGAGACAATCCTTCCTTACACAGTGTTAAGACGCTTTTTCCATAAGCCGTGATTAGAAGAACTCGCCCGAGACAAGCCTTCTCCAAACAGCACTAAAACACTTTTCGTATAGACCTTGATTAGAATAACTCGCCCGAGACAAGCCTTCCGTACGTAGGACCCATTAAAATGTAGTAATGACAATGTGTCGTTCTCATTTTTGGGTTACCTCATTATAATCAGAGCCTTCTGGTAAACAATGTACAGGTATCTCGGTCGGCATGATATTAGCCCCTGGTGCTAATGTGCGGAACTCATCCACATGACCCCGTGATAGCTTATCTGCCAAAATGTTGATCCGACCCGGGACATGACGTGCCATGAAGTTAATGTTAAAACTGAGGCACGTGAAAACCAAACGACGAATGAGGGCCATGATGTGTGGTTCCCGAGATGTTTGCTTGTTTATCACAGGCACCAGTGCCTCGTTGTCAGTTCTAAAGCATACGCTTTTATTTGCCCATTCGGAACCGCAAACTTCGACCGCAGCAACGATAGGGAACAGTTCTAACGCAGAAATGTTGCGAGAATGCCATGACAAAGGCCAGGTACCATAAAACCATTCCTTGCCGTATACTGCTCCATACCCTATGCTCCCTGACGCATCAGTGTACAATTCTAAACAATTCCCGTTGAGGAAATCCTCATCAAGAAAAAAGGCTCTACCATTGAAACTATTAAGGAATTCCTGCCACACTCTCAAGTCAAGCTTAACCTGCTGCGTTAGTCTGATGTGATGATGTGGCTTGGTTACACCGATTGTTAAATCGATGAGCCTTCTGAGGAAACCTCTTCCATACACTACGACAGAACATGCATGATTTAATAGACCAATTAAACTTTGAAGATGCCTGAGAGTGACCTTCTGTTTCAGCAGAAATTCGCACACTAATGACCTACATTTATCCAACTTGTCTTGGGGTAGACGAGCTTCTAAATTCACTGTGTCCAATATAATACCCAAAAACGGAAGGGTCGTAGATGGGCCCTGTGTCTTACCATGTGCTAATGGGACCCCTAACCTGTCACATAGTTCAACGAACGCTTCCATGTCAGCCGCACATTTATCATAACTCTCACTTAATATGAGAAAATCAAGAACAACATGTACCATCCCGCTTATTCCCAATTTCTGCTTTGCCACCCATTCCAAAGCACTGCTAAATGCTTCAAAAATTGAACACGAGCTTGAGCAACCCATGGGGAGAACCGCGTCCATGTAAAACAAACCCTGCCATTGGAAACCCAACAGTGGTCTGTCTAGAGGTGACACTGGAATAATGCGAAATGCTGACTCTATGTCTACTTTACCCAAGAAAATAGTGGTTGGTGATTTCTTAATGAACGCAATGGCATCTTGTACTGTAGCATACCGGACGGATGAAAATTCCTGTGGAATGAAATCATTTACAGAAGTCCCTTCCGGATATGACAAGTGATGGATTACACGATACTCGCCAGGTGTTTTCTTTTCCACTACACCTAGTGGCGAAATTCTGAACCTGGGCACGTCAGGAAGAACACAGTATGGACCAAGAATCCGATTTAAGCTTAACTCCTTCTTTATCTTAGCATCAATAACCTGAGGAAAGGTAAAGGCAGATCTCAAATTCGTTACCAGTCTACATGCTTGAGCCGGTATGCTGAGACAGCCTATCTGAAATCCATACCTAAATCCGTTAACTAAGTAAGCAGACTTACATGTATCATATCCTTGCAATACTTGACATAGAATTAACGGGGAGACAGGTGATGGCATGCAATTACTGTCTGGTGTTACTGCGGGGCATGACAGCTGGCAACTTACTTCGGTTGGCCTGTCTGGCCGGGGCGGCTGTGCATATTGACACTGGGTGGCCTGCGCCACAACGTCGACATTTGTGCTGGTATCGGCACATACGCTTGTCGCACACTTGGCCTTTGTTAAAAGCAAAGCAGGGGTTGGGTGACGGTCGGCGGATCGCGCCCTTGCTCTGAAAGGGGGTCCCACCATAAGCTGGCCCACTCTTGACATTTCCCACCTGAGCCGCTCTCAGCCATAACTCGGAAACCGTCGAGTCCCACCCCCATCCTTCTAGCATGCGCAGGGCCCGGAAAGTGTCATCATATGTTTGCCAATTACCTCCCCGCTCAGACAGGTCACTGATCGTGTCAATATATTTCAACAATGCAGGAGCCTCATGGTAGTGGATGGGCTGGGATAAGTACAGTGACATGTAGACCCGGAAGGCTTTCTCCCACTGTGGGAAACTGCGAATTTCTGGCTTGGCCTTAGGGCCGACACACACTATTGACGGACCATCCTCCCCTTGCTGCTGTAGGCCCAGCGTAAGATTTTGGCTACTGGACCTGACACCAGGCAACAGGGCCGACATTTCCACGAAATCCCCAGACCATACCTTCGCTCTGACATTAGCTGGTACATGCGCATGAATAGAAACAGAAGCTTTGGTGAATGTCCTAACCCTGTCTCGAGTCTGCTGCGGGAGACTATCTATCACGGCCCCAACATCTATGCCATGCCCAAGATTTGGCAAAGACCCTTCCCTTGTAGGCCATGGTGGCACAGTGGCGCCCCCTACCTGACCCGAGGATGCCATCTCCGGTGTTAAATCATCCAACTGTGGCATAAACTCAGCACCGTTGGACTGGGGCATAGCTGTGACATTATCTCTCTGTTCAGACATCATCTGATGCATTTCCTGCAGCAACTGATGTGACTGCTGCAGGCGCTGCTCCACTGTCTCTTCCCACCGCTGCCTGGCAGTCGTTGCTGCCACACTCTCCAACAGTGGTGCTGCTGCCTGCTGGTTCGTATTCCGACTCAATGTCGGCAGACTGTCACCAGTCGCATGCCACGAGGCATTGGGTTGTGCTGCCATCTGTCGCAGCGAATCACAATCTGTCACTGGCTGATTGCAGGCTCTCGTTTGCAACAGGACATCGGTCTGTGCTGCCATCAGATGGTCATCAGACGGACGAGCCCGTGGTCGACCGGTAGTACGTTTTCTGCCCCGTGCCACTGGCTGGCGTACGTGACTCGTTGTCATTGCCGTCGCAGCTCGACTTCTCGTCTGAGTAGGCTCGACCGTCGCTGACACTGGTTGGGCCCCCCTTTTCTTCCGCGCCCTTGTCGGTGCCATCCTGTAATAAATAGAGTGCCATGTGCGGCACTGGTTAGTTGTTGCAGACGTGATGTTAGACCATTGTAAATGTGATTTTTCACTGTACCGGAAAAGCTGAATATTCAGGCCAAAGCGCCAACATTGACGAATTGCCGAGACGCCAACTCTTTCTATCTTGCATGCAATGTGAATGCAGAACTAATAGTCAGAAGCGCCAAGCTGGACCTGCAGGCCGAAACGACAATATTGGCTGAGCTGCCTGACTGCCAACTGGCCAGGTCGTCACAGTATGCATCTAATACGACACATGGGATATTGATTAGTTCATTTAACTCAATATGACACTCCAACATCTGGCCCGACGTGCCAAGCTGCACAACCAAGCTGAAGCGCCAATATTGGCTGAGTTGCCTGACTGCCAACTGGCCAGGTCGTCACAGTATGTAACTCAATTAACACTCCAGCACTGATCGATTAACTGAAAACCTTATAAAACATAATGAACTAACATCTGGCCCGACGTGCCAAGCTGCACAATCAAGCCGAAACACCAATATTGGCTGAGTTGCCTGACTGCCAACTGGCCAGGTCGTCACAGTATGTATCTAACATAAGCCCAAGACATTAATTTAACACCCCAACATCTGGCCAAGACGGGCCGGCCGACCTCACGAACCGCGATGACCAAAATACGTGGCTATCGCCAAGTATCAGGACACGGGTAGCGTCGTGATCAGCCGCCATTGTCTCACGCCAAACAAGGCTTGAGAAATATTAACACAGATAAATAATAACGAATATAGTAAGGTATACTCAATTATCCGACGAACTGTCGACGATAGTGAACGCAGACGCACGATCGACGAATGAAATTCAATTTCGTTATCGGGAACTCGAATACGGGAAACTTGTTTGGATACGTCCGCTCACTTGAGAACCTAGATCGTTGTGTGCTGCAATTTCCCCGCGCACAAGTTACGCGGTCTTTCTGCGCTATGCTGATTGGCTGGGAGTTTACCTTGTATTACTATGCAGTTGTCATGCAACAGCTGCGGCTGTATGGGTAATCTACATATCGGACCCTGACCTGGTTAAAGTCCACCTCACCCACAAAGGGTGGCTCATATCAGTAGTGATGCCACCTCACGTAAAGATCAGTACGAAATCTAATTTCATACATAAATTTATTCTAGTTCTTATGTACCATGACAGATAGCCCTAGGGTCTTTTTCAGAAAGAATGTCCTTTTAGGGGGTAAGCAGGTCAGTGTTATGAAGCATTACAAACGGATGGGGGTCTCAAAATCTAAATTTAGCGTAAAATATTATAAGGATGGAGCCAACCAATGTTACATGAACGAACGTACACATGTCATATGGGATTATATTTTAACATAACTAAAATACAGCCACTTCTGATTAGCATGTGAATGTTGATATTATATTCAGGAAATATATGGCTTTTCCGCGATTGAAATTGTCATGCGCCGATAAAATGTCGTATAGCTCTACGCCAACGAGCGCTCAGTTTTGATGCTTCTGTTAGATGAGTGCAGCATTTGACAGGAGAGATAAAGCCAATTCTCCTGCAATTACACGTCAACGACTTTTCGAACACGGACTTTTTTCATGGTTCGATGCATCAGATCAGCACGTTGTTTCAATTACTGCTGAACATTCTAAGCATAGCGTAAATGCGTCCTACAATCCTGATGTCCTACAATCCTGATGTGGTCGCTTGCCAACACGTAGTTATCCAATTTAGCTTCTATTACGTAACAAACACTGCCGAGCGGGCGCTTCTATCAATGCACCTAGAAATTTGTAAACGCGTGACAGTTGTATGTTGACCGACCAGTGTTAAACAATCGATAGTTCTAATGTGGAAGGAGCGCAGTTGCCACGTTTGTGCAAAGCAAAATCGTTCTTCAGGTGAAGCAGTTCTAGTTAAACTGGGATTCGTGCGTATTGTAACATCGCCAGATAGTCGGACAAAACAGACGTCTAGCAGGGTTTGCATTTCGCGGATGGTTGGCGCAGAACCACGCCCTGTGGAAGGTTGGTTAGTAGATGTCGTGATGTTTAGATCAACACGCGCGAGATTATGGATAAAGCAGACACATATTTATTCAGACGCAGAGACAGACAGTCAGACAGAAACACATATACATACAGACAGCCAGACAGATTTAGATACACGCGCTATATTGTGACGTCCATTGAACATCTTGCCAGTCTCAATACAGATATGCATACGCGTTTTCGATTAATTAGATTATTATACAATTATCAAAGTATTAGAAATAAATGTTATTGTATCGTTACTTACCACACACTTATATGTAATAGTTGAAATATTTATTAACGAAACATACCACGGGGGAGTAAACTGGCCATATCCAACCGTGGCTACAGACGTAATCATTTATAATTAGAAACATTTGTTCTCACTTCAACACTCCCTGTTTCCAATTCACCGTCATTACTGTACTGTACTGTACTTTACAGTACTGTACTGTACTGTACTGTACTGTACTTGAACCGTTGTTATGATATGTATGGCACGGGGCCACTGGATCGTTGTAGCATTTAAAGCACTTGAACAAGCATACAATGTGTATATGAAAACCTATTATCTATAGTATTTATTGTCATGTTACTGCGTATACATGCACGTTTGTTTTGCACATATGATATGATAACAATTTCTTCACACTGTTGATCTCACAAACAATCAATCGGCGCCGTCATTGTGTGCGCCATCTTGTGATTCATCTATTCTAATAAAATGACTATCCATGAATCTGCATAGATCAGAATACATGTAATAGTAATACTATTTCCATGTTATTGCGATTATATAAACGTATGTGTTACACGCATGATAACAATGTATTAACATTGTTGATCTAAAACAAACAATCGACCAATCGGCGCTGGCACTCTGTCCGCCATCTTGGAGTTGATCACTTCCGTCATAGAGCATAGATCAGAATAAATATAATAGATTATTAATATTATTTACGCCGCGTATACATAAGTTTACTGCATCATATCATGTATCATTACATATGACCACAGTTTTAGCACCATTCTAACGAATCAATAACTTCACTAGGTGTAGATATGCAAGATTAATTAAAGTGAAGTTCACACCACAAATCCGCCGGTTTCTGTTGGGCAGGGTTTAAAAGCAGGTAAATGTTATATTTTAATTGCAGCTTGACGTGCTCAATATATAGGGTTATATCAAACCGGTTATGGGAAAGCCGGACGGCCTGGGATCCGATATATACTCTCCCCTGCAGGGTACTTCCACACGGTGTGGGTCAGCTGTGAGAGATAAGGCTGTGACACTACTCTCCAGGGTAGTGTTGTAAGGAGCTCCCGAAGCGAGATCCCGAGCCGATCATTGGTACAGTTAGCTCTGTATCATAGGCAGTACGACTCCAGTGTCTCCCACTTCCTGATTCTCTCTTTTGTCTTGCAAAAATAAACTTAATTGTTACTGTACTGGGCCATTTTCAAGACCTGAAAAGTAACTGAATAACATGGACTTAATGTACCACATAGTATTTCACTACGTCTTGTTTTTGAGGAATGGTGCCAAGCCCCGAAAGCAGCATTATTATAATTCATATATCATGTGACATAACATATAGCCAAAGTTTTAATACCATACTTTAGTATATATAAATATGTAAGATTAATTAAAGTTGAAGTTCACACCACAATTTAGTATGTCTGTGTCTGCCAGGGTATAAAAGCAGGTAAATTGTCTATACTGGTTGTGACTTGATGTGCGCCAACATTAATAGGATTATATATTATGTGGTATGGATGTCCACACCGGTGTGGAACGCCGGGTCTTAGGGACCGATATAATTCTCCTTTGAGGTGTCACTACCAACCCGTAGTTGGTCAGCTGTGATGGATCAGGCTGTGACAAATCTTCGAAAGACACCGATGCGTGTCCCGAGCTTATACTTAATACAAATTGTTCTGTACTATAAGCAGTATGGCACCAGTGTCTCCCATTTCCTGATCTCTATTTTGTCTTGCTTGGTGCCATGCATGTTTTTGTTTTATTATTATTATTACTATTATTATTATGAATGCTGCAATTGATATGTTAGTACACCAGAATACTTTAATATCTCTGAAAGCGGGATTAATATAATTAATTGATGTGATAGTTGTGGACTTGCTACACATAACATAAATTTAAATAAATTATAACTAATCTTATGGCTACTTCGTACTTATGTTCCTATGTAGATTAAAATTCATGTTTTGATATATCATCTCATAATTATGCAAGTATTTCGCTGACATATTGTGGCCAGATACGATGCGAAAACATAGTTGTAGTATCCAAATTCTACTGTGTCTAATTAAAATCACACAACACAAAAGTATTAGCATAATGCTTGTGTGAGTATATTCGTTGACGTATACGCTGTCCATTTTTAAGGTGTCATTTGACATAAGGAAAACAGAACAACTAAAGATAGTGTTCTATAGTGATAAATGCTACAACATGTGCCAGTGTAACATGTAACGGTCATACATACTTGGCTGTTACTACTAGGATACATGTGCACATCTTTTTATTTCCTATTTTCTGAACAAAACAGACACTACGTGAGTTTTGGACAGCCATTTTGACTGAGCGCGATTCCACGGAAGAAATGTTCAAACAACAGTTGGCAGCCTAGTCCATAGAAAAGTGGGTTTATATGTTTGTTCGCATTGTGTCTATGTATTGTATTACACATTTTTGTGAGATGATATACATTTATTAGTAACAATAGAAATTACATTTATTACTGATTGCTAGGTGTTACAGTCTGTGTTGGAAAATAAATGGGCCAGGCCACGGAAAATGTTCCGATTCCAAATTTTGGTGAACAAATTAAAATGTGTTATAATACCAATACTGATAACAACAACATAAAATATAAAGTAGTATTCTTAAAATCATAGTAATTGGTTGATACGAGTATATCTACACAATATATATGCATATTGTGGGTTGTATGTTATAAGTGTAACACTTTGAGAAAAAAAACATCATCATCAGCACAGTAGATATGATGTCCGTCACTCACTTTCAACAAAAACGGTTGTGACTATCAATATAATTATTTGTCATCATAATGAAAGCTCACAAGCAGATGAATTCACCATGGACTAAGATATAAACGTTCATTAGTTAGTTCGTAATTAAACAATATGTCTGACATGAGGTGAACGTCCGTCACAATATCAGTCGGCGCTAAAACATATACAAATACCTACAATTGTGATGCACATGTGCGTCTTTGTAGACGAAAATTGTAGACACTGTGCAACTTATGCACAATTTTTATAATAATGTGCATCTACCACACATTAATAATACAATCATACTTACCACAAGGATTAGAAAAACCCTTTGTTTCACACTTCATATATCTACGCACCATTGAGCTGAACTGATCATGTCGGTACGTTATGACGCTAAAAAGCTCGTGCACTGATAATGTACTCTCTCTAAGTATGAAGGCGTATGTAAACATGCACATGGAAGTGATCACAACAGCTTTCGTGACGGACATCACGGCTAATTGTGCACGTGGCAGACATAATGCAATGCTTGCATGTACAGTACAACTAAACACAAACACATCGAATCAATATTAAACCACATTGCATGTGAGACTCTAGGGATACACTAATCTATAGAGGTAGTAAAGTCAATTTTTATTTTAATATGGCTAAGCTGAGGGAAATCTGAACATGATGTCCGTCACGAAATTTGCATTAAATCAGGGCAGGATGTTTGAACATCCCTTACATATGCCATTTAAAGATAACCAATTAAAAAAAATTAGAAACTTTCATTTTTCATATCCAAGAATCATGTTAAATTACCTGGTAGAGGCTTTCGTTGACGTGTCACGCCGACTTCATCAGTACCTATGACGCTGAATGACGTCATCGTACACGTGAGGCAGTTCGTAATTGCCCTCGTCTCTGTTGATGGGTGTTTTGGTTTTTCTGATCCAGATGGCTTCTTTGATATGCCGAATTCTTCTGTTGGTTTCTTTGTCTACAATTTTCACTCCCTCCCAGTCTATGATATGGTTTTCAGTTGTCGTATGGTCTGTAAGGGCAAACTGTCCGGGGCCCAGAATAAGATATTAGCGAAGGGACTAAATTACGCGGTAACGCCAAAAAAAGTACCAATCGAGGAGTTCGTCGTAGCGGCAGAACAAGCGACATGGAAACTACCACAAGAACAAAAAGACAAACTTCGTGCAGATATCGCGGGAGTTCTGAAATCAGCAAAAGTTCCAAAACAGAACCTAACCAGACAAGAAAGAACAGCTTTGAAAGAGCTGCAGAAGGAGAAGTCCATCACCATACTCCCAGCGGACAAGGGAAAGGCCACAGTCATCATGGAAACGAAAGAATACCAGGAAAAAATGAAAGAAATGCTAAGTGACGAAGCGACATATGAGAAGTTAAAGAAGGATCCGACCAAGAAATATAAGGCAGAACTCATCAGAATGGTAAATTCCTTGGAGAAGGAGGGGAAGATCACCAAAGATCAGTACTGGTACTTATATCCTACGCTAGAAAAAGTACCACGGATGTATGGATCACCAAAAATCCACAAGGAGAAGGTGCCACTCAGACCAATTGTCGACTACACACAGACAATAGCATACAGAGTATCCAGAGAATTGGCCAACATACTACAACCACTTGTTGGAAAAACAGAACACCATACGGAAAATTCACAAGAATTGGTGAAAGAAATGACAAAGCTGAGAATGGAAGAAGGAGAATCATTTGTGTCATATGACGTTGTGTCACTGTTCACGAAGACCCCAATCAGAGAAGCTTGCAAAGTCATCAGAAAAAGACTAGAGAATGACAAGACACTAAAGAAGAGAACAAATATAAACGTAGACGACATCATGGAGTTGTTGAAATTTGTCTTGGAGACGACATACTTCAGATTTGGAGGAGAAATTTACCAACAGAAGTTTGGGGTAGCCATGGGCAGTCCAGTGTCCCCCATTGTTGTGAACCTGTACATGGAGGACCTGGAGCAGAAAATCATAGCCACAGCACCAGTCGATTGCCAACCGAGAAACTGGAAGCGATATGTGGACGATGTAATTTGCCTGGTACACACAGGAAAGGCAAAGAAATTACAACAACACACGAACACTGTAGACCCCACAGGTAGCGTTTTCACGCGGGAAGACGAAGAGAACAACAGCATGCCCTTCTTGGATGCAAAGTTCACCAGAAAGGAAGATGGCAGTGTGAAGTCCACAGTGTACAGGAAGAAGACGCACACTGATCAATACCTGAATTTTGCATCCCACCACCCCAAACATCAGAAGTTGGGAGTTGTCAGAACCATTACGAACAGGTGTGAGACAATAACTTCGGAGGAGGGGGACAAGAAAGAAGAGATGGAACACCTGAGAGGAGCTCTAAGAGTATGTGGCTATCCGTCGTGGGCCTTGAAAAAGGTGACAGATAGCAGTAAGAGGAAAAAGACCAACAAAAAGACTAAGGACAAAAACTATCGGAGCCAAGTAGTCATTCCATACATAGAGGGGGTCTCAGAGAGAGTACATCGAGTACTGAAAAAGTATGGAGTAGCAACGGCCATGCGTCTCCACACCACCCTCAGGCACCTGTTGGTACATCCCAAGGACAAAGTACAACTAGAAGAACAGGGCGAACTGGTGTACCAAATACCGTGCAAGAATTGTGGTGGGGAATACATTGGGGAGACAGGAAGACTACTCAAAACAAGACTGGAGGAACACAGAAAGGACGTAGACAACACGAAAAATGAGAAATACACAAGGAGCGGAAAAAAAGATTGATGTCTACCATCAATAAATCCGCCCTTACAGACCATACGACAACTGAAAACCATATCATAAACTGGGAGGGAGTGAAAATTGTAGACAAAGAAACCAACAGAAGAATTCGGCATATCAAAGAAGCCATCTGGATCAGAAAAACCAAAACACCCATCAACAGAGACGAGGGCAATTACGAACTGCCTCACGTGTACGATGACGTCATTCAGCGTCATAGGTACTGATGAAGTCGGCGTGACACGTCAACGAAAGCCTCTACCAGGTAATTTAACATGATTCTTGGATATGAAAAATGAAAGTTTCGAATTTGAAAACGAACTATCCTGAAGAATGTTCAGTAAAAATAACCAATTTTAATATTGAAAATATATATGTGTTTCTGAGGTTACAGTTAGCCTGAAATTAGAAGTATATAGTAATATGTCTTAAAATAATGACCATGAGACAAGAGGAAGGTGGTGAATTTGAAATGGAAACATTTTCCATGGCCTGACCCAAATACTTTGTGTCAGTTGTTTGTCTAGCCAATTTGTTGAGTTGTGAAGTTTATGGCAAAGATTTCCCAGTGTCGTGTGTGGCAGGTTCAAATCTTGCCTGTGTTATGTATCTAAACACAACAGGTTGTGCACATACACTGATTCGATTCCATAACTTCACCCGCATTTTATAACATCACCGAATTGCATGGATATTTTATTTCCATCTATACTGGAAACTGTAGACGAAATTAGCATGACATTTTAAATAATTATGTAAAAAAATAATAATTCCTATGGTCTTGCATAACCCAGTTCCCAAGAGATAGTGATATACATACGTATTTACGATATGCTGTTCTATTCTACACGGTCTTTCAACAACCTGTGAAAACCTGTATTGTATTGAGTAGTGAACCACTCTCATCCACAGGGCGCCACAGTGAGTTCATTATATAGGAACCAGTGAGTCCAATGATACAGTGTATACACTGCCTACACTGTCTGCTCGGCGTCTCTCACACTCCTGACTGGGAATCAACCCCGGTCGCTGGGAGCAGTATCCAGTGGGTTAGAGATAGAAATCATCTCCCCTGTGTGCGGTCTTTTACTTCCCCTAGCACAGACACCAGATGGAAGGTACCAACGGCTTTTAGTGTCTCTTCCGAAAGACACAGGTAATGTAATAGTAATACATCAGACAACATTTTAAATGAACGTATCGTGGACACACTTCGTTGGTACATATTCGTTAAGCGATGAGTCTAGCAAATGTCAAGCCACTGAGACACTACGATTCGCTTCCTTCTGTCTGAGCCCCTGGCCTAGCCAGCTCACAGATCTGTACACTTAATGTACCCTACATAAGTGCATATTTTATTTGTTCATCTTAAAGCACCGGATCAGCTGTAGACGGGGGCGAACACTTCTGCCAGGGTTGGGTGTATGCAAGGGAAGAGCGGCTCTTACTTTGAACACATCTGACGTAACGTTCGCTCTACACATGTAGTTTTCATAGCGTCGTACAGTGACAGCATCTTCCGGCTGGTTGAAATAGTGGTACGGATCCTTGACGGCGGCCTCGGTAAACTTCACCACGGAACTAACTGAACCGCATGGAAGGTACTCCGTAAATTATTGATGGTAGTTACGATAACGGTAGCATATTTCGGAGAACTGGAAAGATATCACCTTTTCGCTCCTATATGCATGTAGATGGTACAACCATAGCCCTACCTTTCCGCTGTTAAACACCTTGATGAAAACCAAGTTCCCAGGTTTCATCAACACAAAGCGACATCAACTTAATACTAACGGTGATGTTTATAATTATTATATCATTGAAACCGTCTTTTTAACAAATGAAGGAAGTTGTCTCCTAACCTGTCGTTGAGATCCAGATGTTCTACTCGCAGAGCGGCACCTCAAGGTGGAGGCGATGGTAAACGAAACGCCGCTAGACGGCGCTAGTATATGACCACGTCTGTCTGATGCCGTTGGTGAAGACAATACACAGCGATAAATTTGGTACCGGCGATCTACGATATACACGCGCCCGCTTGTAACAATTAACATGATTTAATAAGATTGCCATCCAGACAATTAACTCTAGATGGCAGGTGGACAAGGAAGCCTTTTGCTTATCGAGAGTCCAATACTTTTTATTTACGTGTATACCGCCCTTTAAGGTATGTGTCGATTTAACATCGCCCCACCACCTCTGTCACCGACCCATCGCCCCTGTCTTCACTCCACAATTTCTGTCATCACTCCACCGCCTCTGTCATCGCCCCACCGCCTTTGCCTTCCCCATACCGCGTCTTTCACCATTCCGCCGCCTCTGTCAACGCCCCACCACCTCTGTCACCAACCACCGTCTCTGTCATCACCCCACCGTGTCTGTCAACGCCCCACAGCCTCTGTCAATGCCCCACAGCCTCTGTCTTCATCCTAACGAATCTTTCACCACAGCTCCGCCCCTCTGTCATTGCCCCCCAACTCTGTCACCAACCACAGTCTCTGTCACCACCCCACCGCGTCTGTCACCACCCCACCGCCTCTATCAACGTCCCACCGCCTCTGTCTTCATCCTAACGCCTTTTTCACCACTGCTCCGCCTCTCTGTGATTGCTCCACCACCTCTGTCACCATCCACCGTCGCTGTCACCACCCCACCGCATCTATCACTTCCCCACCATCTCTGTCATCATCCCACAGCCTCTGTCATCACTCCACCGCCTCTGTCACCACCCCACATCCTCTTTCACCACTCCACTTCCACTCTCACCACCCCACCTCCTGTTTCATCACCCCACCGTATCTCTCATCACTCAGGTCGCCCGACGCCCTGAGGCGGCTCGGCAGGTGAGGATGATGCAACGTCATGCCGCGACCGTTGATGACGGAAGGCGCTACAGCAGTCGACGGAGAACAGCTCAGTGTGTATTTTCAGTTAGTAATTTCACCGACTTATTTTTCAGATTCTTGAGCTTGTACGGGAATGGTGGCCAGCATTGAGTCATTATATATATATATATATATATACCGATAGCGGCGATACCTCGCAACTCTCCAGGCGGCCAGAAGACGGGTAGACTCACGGCGACTGTCAGACCTGGTACAGACACTGATCTGTACAACTGAACCTCGCTTTACGGTCACCTCAGTAATATAGTCACCTCCCAATTAAGGTCAATCTACTACAGCCCAACATTATTTACACAGCAGTAAAACATAGGAAATTAGTCTCGCTAAGAAGGTTACCTCGCTATTCACGTCACTTTGCGTGACTACTTGCCTTCCTGCCTGCCCGCCCGCCCGCCCGCACGCCCGCCCGCCCGCCCTCCCGCCCGCCCCAATTTTAAAAGTACTTGGTACTTGTACTTGAGTTTTTCACAAAGTATTTGTACGTGTACCTGCCTATATTTTTTAGATGAGTACTTGTACTTGGCAAAATTGAAAGTACTTGTAATTGTATTCAAGTACATTGTACATCTACTTGACCTATTCCTGGTAGTTGTATATAGAAAACAACTAAATACGAAATATAGAGCTAGATATATATATATAGCTCTACTCGAAAATATGTTATCGGTTCAAACGCGTGCAATCGTAATTTTCTGCACCGTTAATCGTCCGTAATGAAAGAAATGGCCGTGGAGTTGTAAGTATCAAAGCCTGCTTCTAGAGAACTCGACAAATTAAACGTCGGTTAAGTATTAACAACGTTCCAGGAGTGGCTCAAAGCTTCCCTATTATCGTGGGGCCAACCTTCCTTTACATTATTTTGATCTTTTCAAATTTGTTCACAGTGGAGAGCGGTGTTCATCTCACATTGCCTTGTCTTTCGGAAAAGGCACTAAAAGCCGTTGGTCCCTTCCATCTGGTGTCAGTGCTAAGGGAAGTAAAAGACCGCACACAGGGGAGGCAATTTCTATCTCTAACCCACTGGATCCTGCTCCCAGCGGCCGGAGTTGCTTCCCAGTCAGGAGTGTGAGAGACGCCGAGCAGGCAGTGTAGGCAGTGTATACATTGTATCATTGGACTCACTGGTTCCTATATAATGAACTTACTGTTCACTACTCAATACAGTACAGGTTTTCACAGGTTGTTGAAAGACCGTGTAGAATAGAACAGCATATCGTAAATACGTATGTATATCACCATCTCTTGTGAACTGGGTTATGCAAGAGCATAGGAATGTTTATTTTTTATATAATTATTTAAAATGTCATGCTAATTTCGTCTACAGTTTCCAGTATAGGTGGAAATAAAATATCCATGCAATTCGGTGATGTTATAAAATGCGGCTGAAGTTGTTGAATGGAATCAGTGTATGTGCACAACCTGTTGTGTTTGGATACTGAACACAGGCAGGATTTGAACCTGCCACACACGACGCTGGGACATCTTTGCCATAAACTGCACAACTCAACAAAATGGCTAGACAAACAACTGACACAAAAAATGTTCCCATTTTAAATTCACCACCTTCCTCTTGTCTCATGGTCATTATTTTAAGACATATTATTATATACTTCTAATTTCAGGTTAACTGTAAGATCAATATCCTCAGAAACACAGACATATTTTCAATATTATAATTGGTTATCTTTAAATGCCATATTTCTGTGGATGTTCAAACATCCTGTCCCTGTTTTAATGTAAAATTTCGTGAAGACATCATGTTCAGATTTCCCTCAGATGAGCCATATTAAACTAAAAATTGACTTTACGACCTCTATTGATTAGCGTAGTATCCCTAGTGTCACACATGCAACGTGGTTTGATATTGATTCCATGTGTTCAGATGCCCCATATGGGGGAGATCTCCCGCTATTGGATTGTCAACTTGGAAGGTCTGGGATGGTGCCATTGTCGCAGTAAAGAAATACCTGACATTTCCATGCATCAGTATAACTGCTGTGACACTTAACAATTAATTTGTGAAAGGATATTGCCAACAAACCAGTTAACCTAATACTGCCTACATAGCCAACAGTGTTTAAATGTTGCAAGAAAAAATAAAAAAAGTCTTGGCTGCACAAATTGTCATCTTTGAACCGGTGTCTACATTTACCTCGGTAAAAATAACATTATGATGTAACCAAGAAAATGCTTTGGAACAATTAATTACCATCTCGGCTGACCAACATTTAAGAACTGCTACCAACTGATTCAACACCAGAATGAATTTAAGATCTAGTCTAATTCCCTTTGTACATCATATCACCATTGCTCAGTTGTGGCTGTCAAAGCATCCACAACGACCCACAGCGTATTGTCAAATTGTGGGATACTACATTTAATAAATCTGAAATATCAGAGTTAGCAAACATTCAATAGATAAATAACACATAATTGTATGTAAACAGAGGCACACCACCTTCATCGAAGGCTACAACATGCATTCTCAAAATTGATTAGTTTGATTTACAAATTAATCGTTAAGTGGCACCGCAGTTACACTGATGCATGGAAATGCCAGGTATTTCTTTACTGGGACAATGGCACCAGCCCAGACCTTCCAAGCATCTGAAAGTGGGAGTTTTGTTCGAACATTTGACAGTTTCTTGTTGGTAGCGCCATTTACAAAATTTTTATTTCCTGAATTACATAACAAATCTGGTATTTCTACATGTCAAGTACAACAAAAGCAGGTGCATATTCTTTGCAAATTGACCAAAACCCAGATTTCTACTATATCAGAAAATTTGGAAGGTCTGTCACACAAACTCAATAGTGTTTGCAAGTGTCCCTATCTCGACTCCCCGATCGTAATCGTGCCACAAGATAAATTTGACTGTTGAACAATCGAACCGATCACATGACACAATTGGGAATGGAGTCGAGATCAGAGAGCTTGCAAACACTCTACCCTTAGTTTCCTAATAGTGCTAAAGCTCAATTTTGGCCATCTGGAGGTTGTCTTGAACTACAGGCAGATTTACAGTAATTTACCCTATGCTATTAACCCTGATGTAGGCAGTTGCGTCTTTGGTCTGTGCGACTTAATACGCCTCCACATATAGCACCTGATTGATGACAGCGGCAACATTTAGCAGCACGGCAGTGAACACAGTCATAGTCACTATGTAGTGAGGATGCCTCGGATCTCATCTACAATGTTCAACAATATTGATTCGTCGTCGCTCTTGCCGTCAAAGTTCAAGGTGTTTGGCTGAAACAAAACAGTTTGATAGTGCCAATCTACATTGTCAAGACATGTCACCACAATTCTGTTAGTTTTTATGAAATTTCACAAACCAATGTCAGTTATTAAACCAACAGCATCAAATGTAGTTTTGTGATAACTTGGAAATATAAGTGCACAAGACACAACTACAGGAGTGGATATCAGCACAATTAATATGTAACTGATGTAAACATCTATTAAAATAATGCAAAAATGCATTATATTAGAGTACTTGACATGTTTACTCCCCCATTAAATCCTACTACTAACACAATTCTGAATACCACATCTATACCACAGACAATGAACAATGAAAAACACTTTGATGTACAATTATAATTATCAGGAGCAAATACAACATTGAGATATTGGCACTGAGTGTTAAAATTTCTTGTCTGAATGTAACTGTCAACATATATATTTAGTGAAATCGGTTGTACTTTTTTCTAGTAACTTACTCCGGTGTCCGCGACTGTACCTCCAGTGAAAACAGTGCAGATGCCTGCACCCCATATCAAAGACTCAAGGGAATCCCAAAATAATTATCCATTTGACCATTCTCCTGAGCGGTAATGTGTGTTCAAGTAACTACTACTTCTTAACCATTACATGTAATATCAGCCACAACTGCATGGCCAAAACCCAAACAAAAAATTTTTGAAGGTAACAAGGTTATTGGCTCCGGTTAACTTCAGCATTTTAGCAAGATGATATACCCTCTCGGTTGTGAGGATGGTTCAGCAAGAACAACAATTCGCTGTGGATGACCTTGAGTTGACCTACCGCAAAAGTGGGTAAGGAAGCAGATCTTTGCGAGGATTGGAGCAAGATCCGGGTCGGCGACTGTCGCCTGCATGGATGACTTGTGCTCCAGGTCGCCACTGCCTAGTAACTTGGTGAAGGCGTCGCTGTCAAAAACGTAAGAGCACCATATTTAATAATATATATATTTATATAGCACACTTTTCAGCCTAAACGGCTCAAAGGCACTTTACAAATTCATTAAAGTAATTCATACATACTAAAAAAACTTAAAATCTAGTACATTTCTATATAAAAAAACTATGGTAAATTAAAACTAGAGATCTAAGATATGTTAATTACAAATTATCTCTAGAATAAACACATACAAAACTATGAACAATGCAAGTGTTTTATATAAAATGTCATAAATAATTAAAACTACTAAAATGCCTTGTGAAATAAGTACATTTTTATAACTGTCTTTTGAATATGTTTGCCGTTGGAGCCTGGCGAATGGATAGAGGTATGTTGTTCCATAGTGTGGGTGAAGCCAAAGAGCCTTCTCTGTGGCTGCAAATATTCTGGCAAATGTCCATTGGATATCTACCAAATCTTACAAATAATCATCCATAACTCTTATATATTGTCTCAAACTTTATGGACATGCTACACTACCTGACGTTTCTTAATTCGTTTTGTTTTAAGTAAGGTTTTTTTATTGTGGGATTTTTGCCAAATGGAATCCAAATAGCATGTCTGAAAAACAACTCCTGCAAGTATTTTAATGAGCAGTTAGCTGTGAGTCTACCATAATCCTATCAATACACAGTAAAACTTGACCGTAGTAACCATTGTCTAGACTGTGCAATATGTCCATTATGGCCAGGTTACCATTATGAACAGGTAGTGGACAATGCAAACTAGTCCTTTAAGACTTTCAAGTGTCCACTGTAGACATCTAACAACTGCTACAAGACAAGAAACACACCCATCAGAAGGCACCCAAACCAAGTAGGAGGTACGGGGCAGACTCAGCTTGAAGTCAATCTTCTCCTGTGTCACTCCCTCTTGATTCTACACACCCATCACAATGCACCCCAACCAAGTAGGAGGTACACCGCAGACTCAGCTTGAAGTCAATCTTCTCCTGTGTCGCTCCCTCTTGATTCTACACACCCATCACAAGGCACCTCAACCAAGTAGGAGGTACGGGGCAGACTCAGCTTGAAGTAAATCTTCTCCTGTGTCGCTCCCTCTTGATTCTACACACCCATCACAAGGCACCCCAACCAAGTAGGAGGTACGGGGCAGACTCAGCTTGAAGTCAATCTTCTCCTGTGTCGCTCCCTCTTCATTCTACACACCCATCACAAGGCACCCCAACCAAGTAGGAGTCACACTCAGTGAAGTCAATCTTCTCCTGTGTCGCTCCCTCTTATTCTACACACCCATCACAAGGCACCCCAACCAAGTGGGAGATACACGGCACTCAGTTGAGAGTCAATCTTCTCCTGTGTCGCTCCCTCTTCATTCTACCCAATCACAAGGCACCCTAACCAGAGTAGGAGATACGGCACTTGCCTCTCAGCTTGAAGTCAATCTTCTCCTGTGTCGCTCCCTCTTCATTCTACACACCCATCACAAGGCACCCCAACCAAGTAGGAGATACACGGCACACTCAGTTGAAGTCAATCTTCTCCTGTGTCGCTCCCTCTTCATTCTACACACCCATCACAAGGCACCCCAACCAAGTAGGAGATACACGGCACACTCAGTTGAAGTCAATCTTCTCCTGTGTCGCTCCCTCTTCATTCTACACACCCATCACAAGGCACCCCAACCAAGTAGGAGATACACGGCACACTCAGTTGAAGTCAATCTTCTTCTGTGTCGCTCCCTCTTCATTCTACACACCCATCACAAGGCACCCCAACCAAGTAGGAGATACACGGCACACTCAGTTGAAGTCAATCTTCTCCTGTGTCGCTCCCTCTTCATTCTACACACCCATCACAAGGCACCCCAACCAAGTAGGAGATACACGGCACACTCAGTTGAAGTCAATCTTCTCCTGTGTCGCTCCCTCTTCATTCTACACACCCATCACAAGGCACCCCAACCAAGTAGGAGATACACGGCACACTCAGTTGAAGTCAATCTTCTCCTGTGTCGCTCCCTCTTCATTCTACACACCCATCACAAGGCACCCCAACCAAGTAGGAGATACACGGCACACTCAGTGGAAGTCAATCTTCTCCTGTGTCGCTCCCTCTTCATTCTACACACCCATCACAAGGCACCCCAACCAAGTAGGAGATACACGGCACACTCAGTTGAAGTCAATCTTCTCCTGTGTCGCTCCCTCTTCATTCTACACACCCATCACAAGGCACCCCAACCAAGTAGGAGATACACGGCACACTCAGTTGAAGTCAATCTTCTCCTGTGTCGCTCCCTCTTCATTCTACACACCCATCACAAGGCACCCCAACCAAGTAGGAGATACACGGCACACTCAGTTGAAGTCAATCTTCTCCTGTGTCGCTCCCTCTTCATTCTACACACCCATCACAAGGCACCCCAACCAAGTAGGAGATACACGGCACACTCAGTTGAAGTCAATCTTCTCCTGTGTCGCTCCCTCTTCATTCTACACACCCATCACAAGGCACCCCAACCAAGTAGGAGATACACGGCACACTCAGTTGAAGTCAATCTTCTCCTGTGTCGCTCCCTCTTCATTCTACACACCCACCACAAGGCACCCCAACCAAGTAGGAGATACACGGCACACTCAGTTGAAGTCAATCTTCTCCTGTGCCGCCCTCTTCATCTCTACACACCCATCACAAGGCACCCCAACCAAGTAGGAGATACACGGCACACCTAAAGAAAGTCAATCTTCTTCCTGTGTCGCTCCCTCTTCATTCTACACACCCACCGCACCCCAACTGTTAGGAGATACACGCACACTCAGTTGAAGTCAATCTTCTCCTGTGTCGCTCCCTCTTCATTCTACACACCCATCACAAGGCACCCCAACCAAGTAGGAGATACACGGCACACTCAGTTGAAGTCAATCTTCTCCTGTGTCGCTCCCTCTTCATTCTACACACCCATCACAAGGCACCCCAACCAAGTAGGAGATACACGGCACACTCAGTTGAAGTCAATCTTCTCCTGTGTCGCTCCCTCTTCATTCTACACACCCATCACAAGGCACCCCAACCAAGTAGGAGATACACGGCACACTCAGTTGAAGTCAATCTTCTCCTGTGTCGCTCCCTCTTCATTCTACACACCCATCACAAGGCACCCCAACCAAGTAGGAGATACACGGCACACTCAGTTGAAGTCAATCTTCTCCTGTGTCGCTCCCTCTTCATTCTACACACCCATCACAAGGCACCCCAACCAAGTAGGAGACACACGGCACACTCAGTTGAAGTCAATCTTCTCCTGTGTCGCTCCCTCTTCATTCTACACATACAATCGTCAATGTACACAGAGAAACATTCAAGCAACACACTGCAGGTAGCACAGAAAACTGTAAAACTACCCATCTGCATGTAAGAACGTACCCCTATTGGGGTGCTTGCTTGACCACCCTGAGTTGGCTAGAAGGCAGTCGAATTCACTTTGGACCCGAGAGCTAGATATATCTTATTCAGTTTGATCATGAATGTAATTGGAACTGATCTGTTGCTTTGCAAACTACATGGTCAACAATGTATTTAGATTTTGCACATAATTTGCATCATCAAGTATCCAAAAAATTTCGTGAAGACATCATGTTCAGATTTCCCTCAGATGAGCCATATTAAACTAAAAATTGACTTTACGACCTCTATTGATTAGCGTATCCCTAGTGTCACACATGCAACGTGGTTTGATATTGATTCCATGTGTTCAGATGCCCCATATGGGGGAGATCTCCCGCTATTGGATTGTCAACTTGGAAGGTCTGGGATGGTGCCATTGTCCCAGTAAAGAAATACCTGACATTTCCATGCATCAGTATAACTGCTGTGACACTTAACAATTAATTTGTGAAAGGATATTGCCAACAAACCAGTTAACCTAATACTGCCTACATAGCCAACAGTGTTTAAATGTTGCAAGACAAAATAAAAAAAGTCTTGGCTGCACAAATTGTCATCTTTGAACCGGTGTCTACATTTACCTCGGTAAAAATAACATTATGATGTAACCAAGAAAATGCTTTGGAACAATTAATTACCATCTCGGCCGACCAACATTTAAGAACTGCTACCAACTGATTCAACACCAGAATGAATTTAAGATCTAGTCTAATTCCCTTTGTACATCATATCACCATTGCTCAGTTGTGGCTGTCAAAGCATCCACAACGACCCACAGCGTATTGTCAAATTGTGGGATATTACATTTAATAAATCTGAAATATCAGAGTTAGCAAACATTCAATAGATAAATAACACATAATTGTATGTAAACAGAGGCACACCACCTTCATCGAAGGCTACAACATGCATTCTCAAAATTGATTAGTTTGATTTACAAATTAATCGTTAAGTGGCACCGCAGTTACACTGATGCATGGAAATGCCAGGTATTTCTTTACTGGGACAATGGCACCAGCCCAGACCTTCCAAGCATCTGAAAGTGGGAGTTTTGTTCGAACATTTGACAGTTTCTTGTTGGTAGCGCCATTTACAAAAATTTTATTTCCTGAATTACATAACAAATCTGGTATTTCTACATGTCAAGTACAACAAAAGCAGGTGCATATTCTTTGCAAATTGACCAAAACCCAGATTTCTACTATATCAGAAAATTTGGAAGGTCTGTCACACAAACTCAATAGTGTTTGCAAGTGCCCCTATCTCGACTCCCCGATCGTAATCGTGCCACAAGATAAATTTGACTGTTGAACAATCGAACCGATCACATGACACAATTGGGAATGGAGTCGAGATCAGAGAGCTTGCAAACACTCTACCCTTAGTTTCCTAATAGTGCTAAAGCTCAATTTTGGCCGTCTGGAGGTTGTCTTGAACTACAGGCAGATGGACAGTAATTTACCCTATGCTATTAACCCTGATGTAGGCAGTTGCGTCTTTGGTCTGTGCGACTTAATACGCCTCCACATATAGCACCTGATTGATGACAGCGGCAACATTTAGCAGCACGGCAGTGAACACAGTCATAGTCACTATGTAGTGAGGATGCCTCGGATCTCATCTACAACGTTCAACAATATTGATTCGTCGTCGCTCTTGCCGTCAAAGTTCAAGGTGTTTGGCTGAAACAAAACAGTTTGATAGTGCCAATCTACATTGTCAAGACATGTCACCACAATTCTGTTAGTTTTTATGAAATTTCACAAACCAATGTCAGTTATTAAACCAACAGCATCAAATGTAGTTTTGTGATAACTTGGAAATATAAGTGCACAAGACACAACTACAGGAGTGGATATCAGCACAATTAATATGTAACTGATGTAAACATCTATTAAAATAATGCAAAAATGCATTATATTAGAGTACTTGACATGTTTACTCCCCCATTAAATCCTACTACTAACACAATTCTGAATACCACATCTATACCACAGACAATGAACAATGAAAAACACTTTGATGTACAATTATAATTATCAGGAGCAAATACAACATTGAGATATTGGCACCGAGTGTTAAAATTTCTTGTCTGAATGTAACTGTCAACATATATATTTAGTGAAATCGGTTGTACTTTTTTCTAGTAACTTACTCCGGTGTCCGCGACTGTACCTCCAGTGAAAACAGTGCAGATGCCTGCACCCCATATCAAAGACTCAAGGGAATCCCAAAATAATTATCCATTTGACCATTCTCCTGAGCGGTAATGTGTGTTCAAGTAACTACTACTTCTTAACCATTACATGTAATATCAGCCACAACTGCATGGCCAAAACCCAAACAAAAAATTGTTGAAGGTAACAAGGTTATTGGCTCCAGTTAACTTCAGCATTTTAGCAAGATGATATACCCTCTCATTTGTGAGGATGGTTCAGCAAGAACAACAATTCGCTGTGGATGACCTTGAGTTGACCTACCGCAAAAGTGGGTAAGGAAGCAGATCTTTGCGAGAATTGGAGCAAGATCCGGGTCGGCGACTGTCGCCTGCATGGATGACTTGTGCTCCAGGTCGCCACTGCCTAGTAACTTGGTGAAGGCGTCGCTGTCAAAAACGTAAGAGCACCATATTTAATAATATATATATTTATATAGCACACTTTTCAGCCTAAACGGCTCAAAGGCACTTTACAAATTCATTAAAGTAATTCATACATACTAAAAAAACTTAAAATCTAGTACATTTCTATATAAAAAAACTATGGTAAATTAAAACTAGAGATCTAAGATATGTTAATTACAAATTATCTCTAGAATAAACACATACAAAACTATGAACAATGCAAGTGTTTTATATAAAATGTCATAAATAATTAAAACTACTAAAATGCCTTGTGAAATAAGTACATTTTTATAACTGTCTTTTGAATATGTTTGCCGTTGGAGCCTGGCGAATGGATAGAGGTATGTTGTTCCATAGTGTGGGTGAAGCCAAAGAGCCTTCTCTGTGGCTGCAAATATTCTGGCAAATGTCCATTGGATATCTACCAAATCTTACAAATAATCATCCATAACTCTTATATATTGTCTCAAACTTTATGGACATGCTACACTACCTGACGTTTCTTAATTCGTTTTGTTTTAAGTAAGGTTTTTTTATTGTGGGATTTTTGCCAAATGGAATCCAAATAGCATGTCTGAAAAACAACTCCTGCAAGTATTTTAATGAGCAGTTAGCTGCGAGTCTACCATAATCCTATCAATACACAGTAAAACTTGACCGTAGTAACCATTGTCTAGACTGTGCAATATGTCCATTATGGCCAGGTTACCATTATGAACAGGTAGTGGACAATGCAAACTAGTCCTTTAAGACTTTCAAGTGTCCACTGTAGACATCTAACAACTGCTACAAGACAAGAAACACACCCATCAGAAGGCACCCAAACCAAGTAGGAGGTACGGGGCAGACTCAGCTTGAAGTCAATCTTCTCCTGTGTCACTCCCTCTTGATTCTACACACCCATCACAAGGCACCCCAACCAAGTAGGAGGTACACCGCAGACTCAGCTTGAAGTCAATCTTCTCCTGTGTCGCTCCCTCTTGATTCTACACACCCATCACAAGGCACCTCAACCAAGTAGGAGGTACGGGGCAGACTCAGCTTGAAGTAAATCTTCTCCTGTGTCGCTCCCTCTTGATTCTACACACCCATCACAAGGCACCCCAACCAAGTAGGAGATACACGGCACACTCAGTTGAAGTCAATCTTCTCCTGTGTCGCTCCCTCTTCATTCTACACACCCATCACAAGGCACCCCAACCAAGTAGGAGATACACGGCACACTCAGTGGAAGTCAATCTTCTCCTGTGTCGCTCCCTCTTCATTCTACACACCCATCACAAGGCACCCCAACCAAGTAGGAGATACACGGCACACTCAGTTGAAGTCAATCTTCTCCTGTGTCGCTCCCTCTTCATTCTACACACCCATCACAAGGCACCCCAACCAAGTAGGAGATACACGGCACACTCAGTTGAAGTCAATCTTCTCCTGTGTCGCTCCCTCTTCATTCTACACACCCATCACAAGGCACCCCAACCAAGTAGGAGATACACGGCACACTCAGTTGAAGTCAATCTTCTCCTGTGTCGCTCCCTCTTCATTCTACACACCCATCACAAGGCACCCCAACCAAGTAGGAGATACACGGCACACTCAGTTGAAGTCAATCTTCTCCTGTGTCGCTCCCTCTTCATTCTACACACCCATCACAAGGCACCCCAACCAATTAGGAGATACACGGCACACTCAGTTGAAGTCAATCTTCTCCTGTGTCGCTCCCTCTTCATTCTACACACCCATCACAAGG
>CM034544.1:37159439-37190463 GCA_020002185.1 Paraescarpia echinospica
TAAATGAATGTATCGTGGACACACTTCGTTTGTACATATTCGTTAAGCGATGAGTCTAGCAAATGTCAAGACACTGAGACACTACGAATCGCCTCCTTCTGTCTGAGCCCCTTGCCTAGCCAGATCACAGATCTGTACAATGAATGTACCCTACATTAATGCATATTTTATTTGTTCATCTTAAAGCACCGGATCAGCTGTAGACGGGGGCGAACACTTCTGCCAGGGTTGGGTGTATCCAAGAGAAGAGCGGCTCTTACTTTGAACACATCTGACGTAACGTTCGCTCTACACATGTAGTTTTCATAGCGTCGTACAGTGACAGCATCTTCCGGCTAGTTGAAATAGTGGTACGGATCCTTGAAGGCGGCCTCGGTAAACTTCACCACGGAACTAACTAAACCGCATGGAAGGTACTCCGTAAACTATTTATGGTAGTCACGATAACAGTAACATATTTCGGAGAACTGGACAGATATCACCTTTTCGCTCCATAATGCATGTAGATGGTTCAACCATAGCCTTACTATTCCGATGTTAAACACTGATCAAAACCACGTTCCCAGGTTTTATCAACACAATGCGACATCATCTTAATACTAACGGTGATGTTTATAATTATTATATCATTGAAAATGTCCTTTTAACAAATGAAGGAAGTTCTCTCCTAACCTGTCGTTGAGATCTAGTTGTTCTACTCGCAGAGCGGCACCTCAAGGTCGAGGCGATGGTATACGAAACGCCGCGAGACGGCCCTAGTATATGACCACGTATGTCGGTTGCCGTTGGTGAAGACGATACACAGCGATAAATTTTGTACCGGCTATGTACGATATACACGCGCCCGCTTGTAACAATTAACATGATTTAAAAAGATTGCCATCCAGACAATTAACTCTAGATGGCAGGTGGAAAAGGAAGCCTTTTGCTTATCGAGAGTCCAACACTTTTTATTTACGTGTACACCGTCCTTTAAGGTATGTGTCGATTTAACATCGCCCCACCACGTCTGTCACCGCCCCATCGCCCCTGTCTTCACCCCACCATTTCTGTCATCACTCCACCGCCTCTGTCATCGCCCCACCACCTTTGTCTTCCCCATACCGCGTCTGTCACCACTCCACCGACTCTGTCAACACCCCACCGCCTTTGTCTTCATCCTAACGCCTCTTTCCACACTGCTTCGCCTCTCTGTCATTGCCCCACAACCTCTGACACCAACCACCGTCTTTGTCACCACCCCACCCCGTCTGTCACTACACCACCGCCTCTATCAACGCCCCACTGCCTCTGTCTTAATCCTAATGCGTTTTTCACCACTGCTCCGCCTCTCTGTCATTGCTCCACCACCTCTGTCACCATCCACCGTCTCTGTCACCACCCCACCGCGTCTATCACCTCCCCACCGTCTCTGTCATCACCCCACAGCCTCTGTCATCACTCCACCGCCTCTGTCACCACCCCACCTCCTCTTTCACCACTCCACTGCCACTGTCACCACCCCACCTCCTCTTTCATCATCCCACCGCATATCTCAATACTCAACCGTCTCTGTCACCACCACACCGTCTCTGTCATCACCCCACAGCCTCTCTCATAACTCAACCGCCTCTGTCACCACCCCACCGCCTCTATCATCATGTCAATGTCAATCAGAACATTGCTACCTCTTCATCGAATTAATCGCACGCTTCGCTGCCTTCCTCGTCTCCAGGTCTGCGATATCGAGCAGCGGCCGGTCGCCCGACGCACTGAGGCGGCTCGGCAGGTGAGGATGGTGCAACGTCATGCCGCGACCGTCGATGACGAAGGAGTAATGTCACTGGCCCTGCCTCGAAGGCGCTACAGCAGTCGACGGAGAACAGCTTGTTTGTGTCAGTTGTTTGTCTAGCCATTTTGTTGAGTTGTGCAATTTATGGCAAAGATGTCCCAGTGTCGTGTGTGGCAGGTTCAAATCTTGCCTGTGTTATGTATCCAAACACAACAGGTTGTGCACATACACTGATTCGATTCCATAACTTCAGCCGCATTTTATAACATCACCGAATTGCATGGATATTTTATTTCCATCTATACTGGAAACTGTAGACGAAATTAGCATGACATTTTAAATAATTATATAAAAAATAATCATTCCTATGGTCTTGCATAACCCAGTTCCCAAGAGATAGTGATATACATACGTATTTACGATATGCTGTTCTATTCTACACGGTCTTTCAACAACCTGTGAAAACCTGTACTGTATTGAGTAGAGAACCACTCTCATCCACAGGGCGCCACAGTGAGTTCATTATATAGGAACCAGTGGGTCCAATGATACAGTGTATACACTGCCTGCACTGTCTGCTCGGCGTCTCTCACACACCTGAATGGGAATCAACCCCGGTCGCTGGGAGCAGGATCCAGTGGGTTAGAGATAGAAATCATCTCCCCTGTGTGCGGTCTTTTACTTCCCCTAGCACAGACACCAGATGGAAGGGACCAACGGCTTTTAGTGTCTCTTCCGAAAGACACAGGTAATGTAATAGTAATACATCAGACAACATTTTAAATGAACGTATCGTGGACACACTTCGTTGGTACATATTCGTTAAGCGATGAGTCTAGCAAATGTCAAGCCACTGAGACACTACGATTCGCCTCCTTCTGTCTGAGCCCCTAGCCTAGCCAGATCACAGATCTGTACACTTAATGTACCCTACATACGTGCATATTTTATTTGTTCATCTTAAAGCACCGGATCAGCTGTAGACGGGGGCGAACACTTCTGCCAGGGTTGGGTGTATGAAAGGGAAGAGCGGCTCTTACTTTGAACACATCTGACGTAACGTTCGCTCTACACATGTAGTTTTCATAGCGTCGTACAGTGACAGCATCTTCCGGCTGGTTGAAATAGTGGTACGGATCCTTGAAGGCGGCCTCGGTAAACTTCACCACGGAACTAACTGAACCGCATGGAAGGTACTCCGTAAATTATTGATGGTAGTTACGATAACGGTAGCATATTTCGGAGAACTGGAAAGATATCACCTTTTCGCTCCTATATGCATGTAGATGGTACAACCATAGCCCTACTATTCCGCTGTTAAACACCTTGATCAAAACCAAGTTCCCAGGTTTCATCAACACAAAGCGACATCAACTTAATACTAACGGTGATGTTTATAATTATTATATCATTGAAACCGTCTTTTTAACAAATGAAGGAAGTTGTCTCTTAACCTGTCGTTGAGATCCAGTTGTTCTACTCGCAGAGCGGCACCTCAAGGTGGAGGCGATGGTAAACGAAACGCCGCTAGACGGCGCTAGTATATGACCACGTCTGTCTGATACACAGCGATAAATTTGGTACCGGCGATCTACGATATACACGCGCCCGCTTGTAACAATTAACATGATTTAACATGATTGCCATCCAGACAATTAACTCTAGATGGCAGGTGGACAAGGAAGCCTTTTGCTTATCGAGAGTCCAATACTTTTTATTTACGTGTATACCGCCCTTTAAGGTATGTGTCGATTTAACATCGCCCCACCACCTCTGTCACCGACCCATCGCCCCTGTCTTCACTCCACCATTTCTGTCATCACTCCACCGCCTCTGTCATCGCCCCACCGCCTTTGCCTTCCCCATACCGCGTCTTTCACCATTCCACCGCCTCTGTCAACGCCCCACCACCTCTGTCACCAACCACCGTCTCTGTCATCACCCCACCGTGTCTGTCAACGCCCCACAGCCTCTGTCAACGCCCCACAGCCTCTGTCTTCATCCTAACGCCTCTTTTACCACAGCTCCGCCCCTCTGTCATTGCCCCCCAACTCTGTCACCAACCACAGTCTCTGTCACCACCCCACCGCGTCTGTCACCACCCCACCGCCTCTATCAACGTCCCACCGCCTTTGTCTTCATCCTAACGCCTTTTTCACCACTGCTCCGCCTCTCTGTGATTGCTCCACCACCTCTGTCACCATCAACCGTCGCTGTCACCACCCCACCGCATCTGTCACCTCCCCACCATCTCTGTCATCATCCCACAGCCTCTGTCATCACTCCACCGCCTCTGTCACCACCCCACCTCCTCTTTCACCACTCCACTGCCACTGTCACCACCCCACCTCCTGTTTCATCACCCCACCGTATCTCTCATCACTCAGGTCGCCCGACGCCCTGAGACGGCTCGGCAGGTGAGGATGATGCAACGTCATGCCGCGACCGTTGATGACGAAGGCATAATGCCACTGGCCCTGCCTGGAAGGCGCTACAGCAGTCGACGGAGAACAGCTCAGTGTGTATTTTCAGTTAGTAATTTCACCGACTTATTTTTCAGATTCTTGAGCTTGTACGGGAATGGTGGCCAGCATTGAGTCATTTATATATATATATATATAGATATACCGATAGCGGCGATACCTCGCAACTCTCCCGGCGGCCATATATATACAGAAGACGGGTAGACACACGGTGACTGTCAGACCTGGTACAGACACTGACCTGTACAACTGAACCTCGCTTTACGGTCACCTCAGTAATATAGTCACCTCCCAATTAAGGTCAATCTACTACAGCCCAACATTATTTCCACAGCAGTAAAACATAGGAAATTAGTCTCGCTAAGACGGTTACCTCGCTATTCACGTCACTTTGCGTGCCCGCTTGTCTGTCTGCCCGACGGCCCGCCCGCCCGTCCGCCCGCCCGCCCGCCCGCTTGTATTTGAGTTTTTCACAAAGTACTTGTACGTGTACCTGCCTATATTTTTTAGATGAGTTCTTGGACTTGGCAAAATTGAAAGTATTTGTAATTGTATTCAAGTACATTGTACATCTACTTGACCTATTCCTGGTAGTTGTATAAAGAAAACAACTAAACACAAAATATAGAGCTATATATATATAGCTCTACTCGAAAATATGTTATCGGTTCAAACGCGTGCAATCGTAATTTTCTGCACCGTTAATCGTCCGTAATGAAAGAAATGGCCGTGGAGTTGTAAATATCAAAGCCTGCTTCTAGAGAACTCGACAAATTAAACGTCGGTTAAGTATTAACAACGTTACAGGAGTGGCTCAAAGCTTCCCTATTATCGTGGGGCCAACCTTCCTTTACATTATTTTGATCTTTTCAAATTTGTTCACAGTGGAGAGCGGTGTTCATCTCACATTGCCTTGTCTTTCGGAAAAGGCACTAAAAGCCGTTGGTCCCTTCCATCTGGTGTCAGTGCTAAGGGAAGTAAAAGACCGCACATAGGGGAGGCAATTTCTATCTCTAACCCACTGGATCCTGCTCCCAGCGGCCGGATTTGCTTCCCAGTCAGGAGTGTGAGAGACGCCGAGCAGGCAGTGTAGGCAGTGTATACATTGTATCATTGGACTCACTGGGGCACCCTGTGGATGACAGTGGATCACTACTCAATACAGTACAGGTTTTCACAGGTTGTTGAAAGACCGTGTAGAATAGAACAGCATATCGTAAATACGTATGTATATCACCATCTCTTGTGAACTGGGTTATGCAATAGCATAGGAATGTTTATTTTTGTTATAATTATTTAAAATGTCATGCTAATTTCGTCTACAGTTTCCAGTATAGGTGGAAATAAAATATCCATGCAATTCGGTGATGTTATAAAATGCGGCTGAAGTTGTTGAATGGAATCAGTGTATGTGCACAACCTGTTGTGTTTGGATACTGAACACAGGCAGGATTTGAACCTGCCACACACGACGCTGGGACATCTTTGCCATAAACTGCACAACTCAACAAAATGGCTAGACAAACAACCGACACCAAAAATGTTCCCATTTTAAATTCACCACCTTCCTCTTGTCTCATGGTCATTATTTTAAGACATATTATTATATACTTCTAATTTCAGGTTAACTGTAAGATCAATATCCTCAGAAACACAGACATATTTTCAATATTATAATTGGTTATCTTTAAATGCCATATTTCTGTGGATGTTCAAACATCCTGTCCCTGTTTTAATGTAAAATTTCGTGAAGACATCATGTTCAGATTTCCCTCAGATGAGCCATATTAAACTAAAAATTGACTTTACGACCTCTATTGATTAGCGTATCCCTAGTGTCACACATGCAACGTGGTTTGATATTGATTCCATGTGTTCAGATGCCCCATATGGGGGAGATCTCCCGCTATTGGATTGTCAACTTGGAAGGTCTGGGATGGTGCCATTGTCGCAGTAAAGAAATACCTGACATTTCCATGCATCAGTATAACTGCTGTGACACTTAACAATTAATTTGTGAAAGGATATTGCCAACAAACCAGTTAACCTAATACTGCCTACATAGCCAACAGTGTTTAAATGTTGCAAGAAAAAAAAAAAAAGTCTTGGCTGCACAAATTGTCATCTTTGAAACGGTGTCTACATTTACCTCGGTAAAAGTAACCAAGAAAATGCTTTGGAACAATTAATTACCATCTCGGCTGACCAACATTTAAGAACTGCTACCAACTGATTCAACACCAGAATGAATTTAAGATCTAGTCTAATTCCCTTTGTACATCATATCACCATTGCTCAGTTGTGGCTGTCAAAGCATCCACAACGACCCACAGCGTATTGTCAAATTGTGGGATATTACATTTAATAAATCTGAAATATCAGAGTTAGCAAACATTCAATAGATAAATAACACATAATTGTATGTAAACAGAGGCACACCACCTTCATCGAAGGCTACAACATGCATTCTCAAAATTGATTAGTTTGATTTACAAATTAATCGTTAAGTGGCACCGCAGTTACACTGATGCATGGAAATGCCAGGTATTTCTTTACTGGGACAATGGCACCAGCCCAGACCTTCCAAGCATCTGAAAGTGGGAGTTTTGTTCGAACATTTGACAGTTTCTTGTTGGTAGCGCCATTTACAAAATTTTTATTTCCTGAATTACATAACAAATCTGGTATTTCTACATGTCAAGTACAACAAAAGCAGGTGCATATTCTTTGCAAATTGACCAAAACCCAGATTTCTACTATATCAGAAAATTTGGAAGGTCTGTCACACAAACTCAATAGTGTTTGCAAGTGTCCCTATCTCGACTCCCCGATCGTAATCGTGCCACAAGATAAATTTGACTGTTGAACAATCGAACCGATCACATGACACAATTGGGAATGGAGTCGAGATCAGAGAGCTTGCAAACACTCTACCCTTAGTTTCCTAACAGTGCTAAAGCTCAATTTTGGCCGTCTGGAGGTTGTCTTGAACTACAGGCAGATGGACAGTAATTTACCCTATGCTATTAACCCTGATGTAGGCAGTTGCGTCTTTGGTCTGTGCGACTTAATACGCCTCCACATATAGCACCTGATTGATGACAGCGGCAACATTTAGCAGCACGGCAGTGAACACAGTCATAGTCACTATGTAGTGAGGATGCCTCGGATCTCATCTACAACGTTCAACAATATTGATTCGTCGTCGCTCTTGCCGTCAAAGTTCAAGGTGTTTGGCTGAAACAAAACAGTTTGATAGTGCCAATCTACATTGTCAAGACATGTCACCACAATTCTGTTAGTTTTTATGAAATTTCACAAACCAATGTCAGTTATTAAACCAACAGCATCAAATGTAGTTTTGTGATAACTTGGAAATATAAGTGCACAAGACACAACTACAGGAGTGGATATCAGCACAATTAATATGTAACTGATGTAAACATCTATTAAAATAATGCAAAAATGCATTATATTAGAGTACTTGACATGTTTACTCCCCCATTAAATCCTACTACTAACACAATTCTGAATACCACATCTATACCACAGACAATGAACAATGAAAAACACTTTGATGTACAATTATAATTATCAGGAGCAAATACAACATTGAGATATTGGCACTGAGTGTTAACATTTCTTGTCTGAATGTAACTGTCAACATATATATTTTGTGAAATCGGTTGTACTTTTTTCTAGTAACTTACTCCGGTGTCCGCGACTGTACCTCCAGTGAAAACAGTGCAGATGCCTGCACCCCATATCAAAGACTCAAGGGAATCCCAAAATAATTATCCATTTGACCATTCTCCTGAGCGGTAATGTGTGTTCAAGTAACTACTACTTCTTAACCATTACATGTAATATCAGCCACAACTGATAAAAGGTTATTGGCTCCGGTTAACTTCAGCATTTTAGCAAGATGATATACCCTCTCGTTTGTGAGGATGGTTCAGCAAGAACAACAATTCGCTGTGGATGACCTTGAGTTGACCTACCGCAAAAGTGGGTAAGGAAGCAGATCTTTGCGAGAATTGGAGCAAGATCCGGGTCGGCGACTGTCACCTGCATGGATGACTTGTGCTCCAGGTCGCCACTGCCTAGTAACTTGGTGAAGGCGTCGCTGTCAAAAACGTAAGAGCACCATATTTAATAATATATATATTTATATAGCACACTTTTCAGCCTAAACGGCTCAAAGGCACTTTACAAATTCATTAAAGTAATTCATACATACTAAAAAAACTTAAAATCTAGTACATTTCTATATAAAAAAACTATGGTAAATTAAAACTAGAGATCTAAGATATGTTAATTACAAATTATCTCTAGAATAAACACATACAAAACTATGAACAATGCAAGTGTTTTATATAAAATGTCATAAATAATTAAAACTACTAAAATGCCTTGTGAAATAAGTACATTTTTATAACTGTCTTTTGAATATGTCTGCCGATGGAGCCTGGCGAATGGATAGAGGTATGTTGTTCCATAGTGTGGGTGAAGCCAAAGAGCCTTCTCTGTGGCTGCAAATATTCTGGCAAATGTCCATTGGATATCTACCAAATCTTACAAATAATCATCCATAACTCTTATATATTGTCTCAAACTTTATGGACATGCTACACTACCTGACGTTTCTTAATTCGTTTTGTTTTAAGTAAGGTTTTTTTATTGTGGGATTTTTGCCAAATGGAATCCAAATAGCATGTCTGAAAAACAACTCCTGCAAGTATTTTAATGAGCAGTTAGCTGCGAGTCTACCATAATCCTATCAATACACAGTAAAACTTGACCGTAGTAACCATTGTCTAGACTGTGCAATATTTCCATTATGGCCAGGTTACCATTATGAAAAGGTAGTGGACAATGCAAACTAGTCCTTTAAGACTTTCAAGTGTCCACTGTAGACATCTAACAACTGCTACAAGACAAGAAACACACCCATCAGAAGGCACCCAAACCAAGTAGGAGGTACACCGCAGACTCAGCTTGAAGTCAATCTTCTCCTGTGTCACTCTCTCTTGATTCTACACACCCATCACAAGGCACCTCAACCAAGTAGGAAGTACGGGGCAGACTCAGCTTGAAGTAAATCTTCTCCTGTGTCGCTCCCTCTTGATTCTACACACCCATCACAAGGCACCCCAACCAAGTAGGAGATACACGGCACACTCAGTTGAAGTCAATCTTCTCCTGTGTCGCTCCCTCTTCATTCTACACATACAGTCGTCAATGTACAGAGAAACATTCAAGCAACACACTGCAGGTAGCACAGAAAACTGTAAAACTACCCATCTGCAAGTAAGAACGTACCCCTATTGGGGTGCTTGCTTGACCACCCTGAGTTGGCTAGAAGGCAGTCGAATTCACTTTGGACCCGAGAGCTAGATATATCTTATTCAGTTCGATCATGAATGTAATTGGAACTGATCTGTTGCTTTGCAAACTACATGGTCAACAATGTATTTAGATTTTGCACATAATTTGCATAATCAAGTATCCAAAATTAACGCGGACTACTAAAAATATAATTATTCTGTCATATCTACTTCAACAAGATTTAAGAAGATTGCCACCCAGAGAATTAACTCTAGGTGGCAGGTGGACAGGAAGCCCTTTGGCTTATCGAGAGTCCAACCCTTTTATCTATGTGTATTCCGCCCTTCTGAGGTATGTGTCGATTTTATTTTTAAACATATTCATGCTACTGGTTTGCAGAAAATCTGTTCCATTCACTTACAGTCCTTTGTGAAAATGAGAACTTTCTTATATCTAATCTACATCTTTCTTAACTGAGAAAAAAATATTTCTATCAATATTTTCATAACCATTCATTTTTTAAACACTTCTATCTGATCTCCTCTCAATCTCCTGGTTTCTAGTGTTGTTAAGCTGCATTTTTTAGGTGTATTTCGTAACTAAGATCCCTCAGTTTTGGTATCATTTTAGTTGCTCTCCTCTGCATTCTTTCTAGCATATCTATGTCCTTCCTGAGATATGGCATCCACGCTTGAATACAATATTCTAAATGAGGCCTAATTATTGTTTTGTACAGCGGTATTATTACCTCTTTTTCCTTATACGTTATGTTTCGCCTAATTAATCCAAGGATTTGATTTCCCTTTGAAGCTGCAATTCCGCACTGCTCTGAAACCTTCATATCAGCACTAATGGTTAACCCTAAGTCCTTTTCTCTTACAGTAGTACTTAGTACAGTACCCCCCATTGTATATTCTCCCTCTTCGTTCCCATGTCCTGTGTGGAGGCATTTACATTTCCCAAATTGAGCAGTATTTGCCACTTTTCAGACCATTTGATCAACTTATCAAGATCATCTTGTAAATGTTGTCTATCTCCATCACTTTTAATCCTTCTAAACATTTTGTATCATCCGCAAATTTCAACACCTTGCTTGTTATTTCATCATCCAAATCGTTGATATATATTAAGAATAATATAGGTCTGATACTGATCCCTGTGGTACCCCACTCAATACCGATTTCCAGTTTGAAGACCCCCCCAATCAACTATTACACGTTGTCTTCTGTCAATCAGCAATTTTTCTATCCAGTTCATTATACCATTTCTATGCCATGGGCCTTTACTTTAAGGAGTAATCTTTGATCTGGTACTTTGTCGAAAGCTTTTTGAAAATCTAAGTAGGCGATATCTACTGGTGTTCCCTCATCTACCCACTTAGTGTTGTCTTCCAAAAAACATAACATATTTGTTAAGCATGACCTCGCTTTATAAAACCATGTTGAGATGGGTTTATCAAGTTATGTTTAACAAGAAAATCCACCATGTGGTCTTTAATGTGTTTCTAATAATTTGCAAATCACTGATGTTAAACTCACTGGTCTATAGTTCTCCGACTTGTTTCTCGAACCTTTTTTAAATAACGGTATAATGTTTGCCTCTTTCCATTCTAAAGGAACCACTCCCTCTTCTATTGACAAATTGAAAACTGTTGCAAGCGGTACGCTAATTTGTTCTACAATTTCCAATAGTAGTTTGGGCGGAATCCCAATCCCCTTGAACATAGCCTCTGGTACTGGAAGTGAACTGATATCTTCTCTGGTAAACACTGAACTAAAGTACTCATTCAGGTCTTCTGCCATTAAGACTCCCTCTGATATTATATTTCCAGCACTATCTTCTAGAGGACCGACCTTATCTTGAACTTTCTGTTTGCTTCGATCATACGCATAAACACTCTTGCAGTCATGTTTTATATTACTAGCTAATTGTCGTTCATAGCTTTTCTTTGAATTTCTAATTTCAGCTGTAGCTTGGTTAAGTGCTTCTTTATAACTGTTGTTATCTTCATCATTTCCAGTACATCTATATGACTTCCACATCATTTATTTGTATTTAATTTTTCTAATGGTTTCTTTCGATAAGTGTTTCTTTTTGGACCGTTTCCCTTGTTTTTTGAAGGGTACAAATTGATCGACTATACATTTAATTTCACTCTTTAATATATTCCAGCATTTTGTTGCTGTCTTATTTCTCAGTGTGTTATTCCAGTCTATCTTTGCTAAATATTTCCTCATGTCCTTATACCTTCCTTTGTGGAAATTTCTCCTATACTGCTTTTTACTATTCCTTTCTGATTTTACTTTGATGGTAAAATGTATCTGGTTGTGATCAGTACTCCCCAGTGGCTCACATATCTTGACATTGTCAACTAATTCATTCTGTGAGGACAAAACTATGTCTAACACATTCTCACCCCTGGTTAGTTCTAGCACATGTTCAGAAAGGAAAATATCTTGAACTAAAAACTTGTGGTCCTCACTCCCCATACTCTGTAGAGATTTCCATTGTATATGCCCGTGGTTAAAATTCCCCACAATAATACAGTCCCGTTTGCTTACTTACATTATAGCATTTTGTATTTTTCATTCTCTTCTAGATTTAACAAGATTTAACAAGATTGCCATCCAGAAAATTACTCTGGATGGCAGGTGGACAAGGAAGCCTTTTGGCTTATCGAGAGTCCAATACTTTTTATCTACATGTATCCCGCCTTTTTAAGGTGTGTGTCGATTTTATTTTTAAACATATTCACGCTACTAGCACCAACACAATCAGGAGATAATCTGTTCCATTCATTTACAGTCCTTTGTGAGAATGAGAACTTTCTTATATCTAATCTACACTGCTCCTTTACTAATGTAGCTTCATGTCCTCTGGTCCTTCTATCTTTCTTAACTGAGAAAAAATGTTTCTATCAATATTTTCATAACCATTCAATATTTTAAACACTTCTATGTGATCTCCTCTCAATCTCCTGGTCTCTAGTGTTGTTAAACCACATTCTTTTAGGCGTATTTCGTAACTAAGATCCCTCAGATTTGGTATCATTTTAGTCGCTCTCCTCTGTACTCTTTCTAGCATATCTATGTCCTTCTTGCGATATGGCCTCCATGCTTGTATACAATATTCTAAATGAGGCCTCACTATTGTTTTGTACAGCGGTACTATTAATTCTTTTTTTTTATACGCTATATTTCGCCTAATTAATCCAAGGGTTTGATTTCCCTTTGACGCTGCAATTCCGCACTGCTCTGAAACCTTCATATCAGCACTAATGGTTAACCCAAGTCCTTTTCTTTTACAGTAGTACTTAGAACAGTACCCCCCATTTTATATTTTACCTCTTCATTCCCATGACCTGTGTGGAGGCATTTACATTTCCCAAAATTGAACAGCATTTGCCACTTTTCAGACCATTTGATCAACCTATCAAGATCATCTTGTAAATGCTGTCTGTCTCCATCACTTTTAATCCTTCTAAACACTTTTGTATCATCCGCAAATTTTAACACCTTGCTTGTTATATCATCGTCCAAATCGTTGATATATATTAAGAATAATATAGGTCCTAGTACTGATCCCTGTGGTACCCCACTCAATACCGATTTCCAGTTTGAAGCCTCCCCATCAACTACTACACGTTGTCTTCTGTCAATCAGCCATTTTTCTATCCAGTTTATTATACCATTTCCTATGCCATGGGCCTTTAGCTTAAGGAGTAATCTTTGATGTGGTACTTTGTCGAAAGCTTTTTGAAAATCTAAATAGATGATATCTACTGGTGATCCCTCATCTACCCACCTAGTGATGTCTTCCAAAAAACATAACATATTTGTTAAGCATGACCTCGCTTTTAAAAACCCATGTTGAGATGGGTTTATCAAGTTATGTTTAACAAGAAAATCCACCATGTGATCTTTAATTAGTCTTTCTAATAATTTGCAAATCACTGATGTTAAACTCACTGGTCTATGGTTCTCTGACTTGTTTCTCGAACCTTTTTTGAATAACGGTATAATGTTTGCTTCTTTCCATTCTAAAGGAACCACTCCCTCTTCTAATGACAAATTGAAAACTGTTGCAAGCGGTACGCTAATTTGTTCTACAATTTCCAATAGTAGTTTGGGCGGAATCCCGTCCACTCCAGGTGATTTATTATCCTTCATAGCCCTTATTTTCTTAGCTACCATTTCCGAGGTTACAACTAACTGTCCTAAATAGTCTGAATCTGCCCCCTTGAACTTAGCCTCTGGTACTGGCAGTGAACTAATATCTTCCCTGGTAAACACTGAACTAAAATACTCATTCAGGTCTTCTGCCATTAAGAATCCCTCTGATATTGTATTTCCAGCACTATCTTCTAGAGGACCGACCTTATCCTGAACTTTCTGTTTGCTTCGAATATACGCATAAAAACTCTTACTGTCATGTTTTATATTACTAGCTAATTTTTTCATAGCTTCTCTTTGAATTTCTAATTTCAGCTGTAGCTTGATTAAGTGCTTCTTTATAAATGTTGTAGTCTTCATCATTTCCAGTACATCTATATGACTTCCACATCATTTGTTTATACTTAATTTTTCTAATGGCTTCTTTCGATAAGTGTTTCTTTTTGGACCGTTTCCCTTGTTTTTTGAAGGGTACAAATTTATCGACTATGCACTTAATTTCACTCTTTAATATATTCCAGCATTCTGTTGCTGTCTTATTTTTCAGTGTGTTATTCCAGTCTATCTTTGCTAAATATTTCCTCATGTCCTTATACCTTCCTTTGTGGAAATTTCTCCTATACTGCTTTTTACTATTCCTTTCTGATTTTACTTTGATGGTAAAATGTATCTGGTTGTGATCACTACTCCCCAGTGGCTCACATATCTTGACATTGTCAACTAATTCTTTCTGTGAGGACAAAACTAAGTCTAACACATTCTCTCCCCTGGTTGGTTCTAGCACATGTTGAGAAAGGAAACTATCTTGTACTAAAACTAAAAACTTGTGGTCCTCACTCCCCATACTCTGTAGAGATTTCCATTGTATATGCCCATGGTTAAAGTCCCCCATAATAATACAGTTCCGTTTGCTTACTTCCCTTATAGCGTTTTGTATTTTTTCATTCTCTTCTATGCTTATGTTTGGACTTCGATAAACTAACCAACTGTTAACGTTGAGTTTCCTGTAACTATGTTACACCAAACAGCTTCTTCGCAATCTGCTTCTCTTTCTAATTTTATTTCATAAGCCTGGATAGATTCTTTAATATATAAAATAACTCCACCTCCCTTTCTTCCTATTCTATCTTTCCTAAACATTACATATCCTGTTAGTCCCAATTCGGCATCTGATATATCAGTGGTGGCCCACGATTCAGTTATACCTATTATGTGAGGGTCAATATCTTCTACCATAATGTTTAGTTCACTTCTTTTGTTTACTATGCTCCTTGCATTTAAACAAATGCATTTATATCCTGATTCAGAACAGTTTTCCAGGCTGTTCTTTGCCGATTTATTTCTGCTGTCTTTATCTATGCCTCCAGTTTCAGGCTTCTCTGTGAATCCCCCCTGCGAATCTAGTTTAAATAGATGCAGCCTGTCCCACTGTCAACAGATTGCAGCAAGTTCTCTGAGAAAACTGCTGCCCCCTTTCCACTTAGATGTAGGCCATCTCTCATGTACATATCTTCCCTCCCAACAAAGTATCCCCTTAAATCTACGAATCCCACCCCCTCTTCTTTACACATCTGCTCAACTAGTGCGTTGATCGCCATCCTCTTGCAGTTTCTATGTCGGCCCCCTTCCTCCCATTACTGGCAAAATTCCTGAGAGGATAATCTGTTCTACTCTTGTCTTCTTTAACTTCTTCACTAACTGTCTGTACTTCTGAACTATCCCAGTTGTTCCCTCCCTCTCTGCGTTATTTGTCCCTACATGTACTAGTATAGACCCTCCCTTGCCATGCCCCAGTACCTTCTCTACCCTTTCAGTTACATGTTCTATCCTAGCCCCCGGTAGACAAACAACGACGTCCTCCCCCTCGCTTAGAGTCTTATCTGTCTTTCTCATAATCGAATCGCCCATAAACACCCTCTCTTTCCTCATTGCCCCCTCAATCACTGCCTCAGTGTAGCTCTTTCTACGGTTTGCATCTGTCTGGTTGTAATCTTGTTCCCCTGTCTTCTGCTCTCCCGTCACAATCTCGTCCGTTCCATTCTTTCCTGACGCTGTTTCTCTTGTCACCTTTCTTCCTGTCATCGTCCCTCCCGACTTCTCTTCTGTCACATGTACTCTCACTTCCTTTCTTCCCGTCATCTTTCCTCCCATTGCATTTCCTTCTCTCCTCTCCCGTCTCTTTTTCCCTCCTACCTCTTTCTCTACGGTCACTTTCTCTCCTGCCACCTTCACATTTCCTGCCGTCGATCCTCCACTTTCTTCCCCTCCGATCACCTTCCCTCCTCTCAGTCTCCTTTCCTCGGTCTTGTTGCCACTACTCTGCTCCTTCAGTTTCACAGTATTCCCAACTTTATCCCTGTCGTCTCTCTCCATTCCATCTGTCTCCTTGCTGATTCTCATCTCCATCCCCTTCACAATATCTACCAACCTAGCTACCTCTTTCTCCAGACATTTCACCTTCCAACACCCCACGCACTGAAAGGTGAATCCCTCTTCCTTGGTTTCTGTCCATGACTTCATACAGCCGGATAAGGCAAAATCTACCCAACTGTGGCAGTCGTCGCACACCAAGTGTCTCTTTGCCTTGACTTGCCGCTTGCAAGGCGCCATATCAGAATTTATTTAATAATAATAATCTAATTAGCTATTTAAAATAGTTTTGTCAACTGTGTTTACACTATTCACTGTCTATGTAGTCTTTAAGAAGACTGTTTTCTGTGCACAAATGTTACACTTTACGTAAGATTGCGTACGCTAGACTGCCTTATTTATTTAGGTTATACAGCGCCCTAGCGAATAAGAGAGACACTAGCTACATAAACTTAGTTCGCCCGATTATCGCAAATGCTTAATTTTAACAACAAAGCTACCTTATCAAAATGTCTAGCAGGTACTGACTTACACAGATATTATCTTATGTAGGTAGTTTATGGTTGTTACTTTATCACCTATATATTCTACCACATAACGAGGTTTGTTAAATCTTGTTTACAAACTTATCGTAGCCGTAAGCTAACATACCCTATTATCACTCACTAGACTAAAGTGTCCTAAAATACTTTATCTAACTAACTTTAAGCACAACTGCTACTCAATATATGTTTACTGCTACTTTATGAATGATATTAAGGCAAGAATAATACTTATCAATCAGTAATTCCACTTGTTTATGAACTTTGATACACCACCAATTTCAACGATCTATCTCCGCCAAATATAGCCTCTATGCTTATGTTTGGACTTCAATAAACTAACCCAACTGTTAACATTAAGTTTCCTGTAACTATGTTACACCAAACAGCTTCTTTGAAATCTGCTTCTCTTTCTAATTTTATTTCATCAGCCTGGATACATTCTTTAATATATAAAATAACTCCACCTCCCTTTCTTCTCCACCTCCACACCAGGGTCTGCAGTTATTCTCTGGTACCTGCAGACCTTGATGTTGTCTGGCTAACGATTATCTTTTTCTCCACTAAATTAGCCACTAGCTTGAAAATGCAATATAATGCACCAAGGCTAACAACAGAATTGCTATAAACTACAAACGACCATGTGGTTTGGAGAGCCATGATCTACCAACGCCTGTGACAGACACAGCACTTAGACTAACTTTGACAATGTACATGAGTGTGCCTTCAGTTTCTGTGGCATGTTGATACTGGTTATGGTGAAGGCAAACTGTCCCTCGTTCTCCGTGTTTGGCAGAAGGATGAAGGGCACCTTCACACTGTCGTCTCCCTGGTAACACACACATCAAACTACAAGTCTATTAAGAACATGTGACTTATCATAATTAAAATTGAGTGCATGAAACAACAGGTAATCAGATGACAAAACACATGACAGACTTGCCAGTGACATTGCCTGGTGGTGAACCAACATTAGCATTATTAATAATTATGATGGATGTAAAGAAATTAGAAGTCAAATTAAATGCATTTCGGCAGGAAATATCATCTCCATGGCAACACATATATCAAACTACAAGCTTATACAGAACATACATTGCCACTGAAGTTGCCTGGTTGTGAACCAACATTACAGGGTTCCTTGAATGTAACGACATTCCAGTTTCTTGGCTTATTTAAATATTTGTTTACATTACCTCTCAAGAAACATAAACATTTTTGTTTTTGAATATTTCAGTCTTTGGCAGGGAAGTGTCATTGTTGCACTACAGGCCTATCACATTACATGTCGATGGTAAAACAGCACAACAAATATTCGAGAAATAAGTTTCTTGAGAGGCAATGTCAACAAATGTTGAACATTAGAGTTGAGTGAGTATAAAGTGGTTTAAGACTTCTCATGCTGCTGCAGACGAGCTTAGAGTTGAGTGAGTATAAAGTGGTCTGAGACTCTACTCACACTGCTGTAGTCGAGCTTAGAGTTGAGTGAGTATAAAGTGGTCTAAGAGTCTACTCACGTTGATGCGGACGAGCTGAGAGTTGAGTGAGTATAAAGTGGTCTGAGACTCTACTCACACTGCTGTAGTCGAGCTTAGAGTTGAGTGAGTCGAGGACATTGAGGTTGAGGTCTTTGAGGTGATTCGAGGTGAGGTTCGAGAAGATGATGGAGACGACGACCTAGTAGCTCTGCTCCAGACTCACTCGTGTCTCATAAGTCTGAAACAATCAATGGTGGTCCAAGTAACATTACTTGAGTATGAAAAGAGTAATATTTTATAGACATTTCCATGGCACTTTCCACAAAAACGTCAGAAATATTTAGTTACCAACATACCATATGCAAATTTATTATTATTTAATGTCTGGCCTCCTTTTCATATAAACTTAATACACTGCCCATTTGGTCAAGCAAGAACAATTAGTATTACCTGACGGTATCCAGTGTTAAATCCATGCATTAGTTAATTAGAAATGACTATTTTGTGTCTTACACTTAAGGTTTAATGGATATTTACAAGCTGGGCTTGACATATTCCATATCTGTCCTTTCCTTTGGCTTTCCAATATCTATCCAATTTGGCCTTAAAGGCATTGGTGTCGACACTAACCATTTTGAGAGACGCATCCTCAGCCAACAGTTTGTAGCTGGACATTGGTTGAAACAAAATGGAACATCAAACAATTCATTAGATCATTCAAATTGTTAAAATTGGGCACAAAACATACACAAAATTCAAGCTAATAATAACATTGTGAAGGAGTGATATTTGTTTTTCAATATGTTATAAATAATTACTGCAGCTGAACATAATTAACCAGGACCCTGATATCCCGGAAACTTTCGAATTCGGATATCATTTCATGGGAACATAATTTCCAAATGCTGATATATCCCCAAGATGTGCTTGATATGTTTATTCAGAAAACTTGTTAATCTGCACATATATACAGGGAACAAAAGTAAATGACAAAATGACACATAGCTCCATCTGTTGGAAATATATGAATTGGGAAAGAGGGCACTACTTGTAAGCGGGCAGACGTGACCAACGACAGGTAGACCTGGCGGATGTTAAGCGCTGAGGATTTTCAAACATCAATAACTTAAAAATGGGCCAAGATGTTTTTTGGTGAATCAAGTTACAGATCATTAAGGGTTATGATGGAAGTAAAATGTTGACATGTTTAGTGGACACTATATGCATGCCAGGGAAGATACACCTGGAAATAAACTACTCGAGTAGACCGTTTTATAAAGATTATATATATTAGTTAATGTATTATTAAAAATACTGTAGAATTTTATCCGATACTCTGCTATTTAGGCCGATTTCCAGTGATTGTAGAAACCTTGCAGGAGAGTTGGTGAGCTGCAATCTCGCATGTAGCACAGTTAAAGGTTTTTTAAGAAAATGTACACATTTTCTGTTCTCATTTTGCCTACCACCCTCCCCCAGAATGGAATGAAGAAAGAGACGAACTATGATAAAACTTTATTTGTTCACAAGGTAAATATACATAGCATGCATTTTGATTTAAAATAGTAGCAATTAATGACATAATACTGATTGAACTGGAGTGAAGTAATAGCTGCGTCATGTATATAAAACATCTGAACAATATTCCTTATAATTTTGGCTAAATATGCTTTAACCTCTTCGCGTATACCTAAGTTATTTTATATCTTATTTTATACATCAGTCGTTTTGTTTTAATCCTAGATCATATTTTTATATTGCATTGTTTATTGCTGTTTTAAAGTTTCTTAGGTCCTGCCAGTGCAGTAGGGATTCCCATTACACATTATAGTTACAGCCCACATGGAGGTATTCTGTTTGAGACTGGGACGATGGCAGGCAGTGAGCCTAGGCAAGTCCAATACACAGGGTTATAGCATAATCTCTCCAGTCAGCTGTCCCAGTGATCAGAGATAGGGCAAAGTCCACTATCCAGTTATAAATAGAGACCAGTGAAGGAGGCTTACAGCAGCAGACAAACAGTATGAAAATACAGCATTTCGGGGGGCCGTCCGTCAGGTGCCCTTAGAATGATTCAATCAAATACAGATGTCTTGTGTTTAATGACAGTACACTAAGATACGTTTGTACAAAATTAGAGAAAAAGTTTATGAAGAGTTTTTGAAAAAATAGGCAAAATGTAAAAATTTACAAGTTTCAGAGGCTCTGGGGGAGCCTTAGAATGATTCAATCAAATACAGATTTCTTGTGTTTATTGGCAGTACACTAAGATACGTCTATGCAAAATTATAGAAAAAGTTACTGAAGAGGTTTTAATAAAATAGGCAAAATGTAAAAATTTACAAGTTTCAGAGGCTCTGGGGGAGCCTTAGAATGATTCAATCAAATACAGATTTCTTGTGTTTATTGGCAGTACACTAAGATACGTCTATGCAAAATTATAGAAAAAGTTACTGAAGAGGTTTTAATAAAATAGGCAAAATGTAAAAATTTACAAGTTTCAGAGGCTCTGGGGGAGCCTTAGAATGATTCAATCAAATACAGATTTCTTGTGTTTATTGGCAGTACACTAAGATACGTCTATGCAAAATTATAGACAAAGTTACTGAAGAGGTTTTAATAAAATAGGCAAAATGTGAAAATATACCCGTTTTGGAGGCTCTGGGCAGCCCTTAGAATGATTCAATCAATTATAGATTTCTTGTGCATAGTGGCAGTACCCTAAGATACGTCTACGCAAAATTAAAGAAAAAGTTGTTGAACGGTTTCTGAGATATGGCGGTTAACGGTGCACGGCAGACGGCGGAGTGATGACATAAATCTGTTGGACCTTCGACCCAAAGGACTAAAAACTATTCAAAATTTCTGCATACATCCAGCGACATATTTGTAGATGGCATAATTATTTTTATGATGATATAGAAAAACATTAAATGCCCCCCAAGTTCATCACCTCCCGGACAAATTTAGAAAAGTCTAAATCTATGAACCATCTCAATAGGCCCAGTAGATCACGTGCACAATTTCAGCCTGATACATGCAAAACTGACGGAGATGTGGGGGCACAAACAAACAGAGGATGAACTGTTTAATAATATAGATAAATAATAACTTATCTATAGAAACTGACTGGCAGTTTGTATGTGGCGGGGGTTGCGGGTTCCTTAGTGGGCATGGTGATACCCTCAGCCTCTATGTAGTCACTCTTCTTCTTCGACCTCTTCTCCTTCTTCTCTTGTTTCTCCTTCTTTCATTTCCGCCTCGAAGGCTGCAAATAAAGAAGGCAGTAAATGGGCAGTTAATAACCATCGTGTGAAGGTGTCAAAAGTATTTATTTTTATTTTAACGCCTTGCCTTTTTAAGGAAACGCCATTCTGACTTGAAATTGATTTTAAGGCGTCATACATGTAGTGTCATCTAGTGGATAATTGCATGCTACATGTCATTTTAAAACTTAGTCTATTATGTTGAATTAGCTCCATTTGAAAACATTATTTGCTGAATGTGTATGAGTGACATGGGGAATCAAAGTATATTTCTTTAAACGTCATGGAGCCTAATGGGTTAAACAATGAAATGTCAAGGGGTCTAAAGGTTTAAATAATTAAATGTCATGGGGTCTAAAGGGTTAAACAATTAATTGCCATGGGGTCTAAAGGGTTAAACAAAATAACAACTAAAATGACGGTGATAGAGACACGAGATGACTCAATACCTCTTCTTCTTCGTCGATGGCAACATGTTTCTCGGGAGCACGGGGGGCAGTCGGGTCGCGAGGGCAGGGGGTGAGAGTTCACCGGCTGCGGAGGAAGCTGAGAGGACATGTTGGGCGGACCCTGACAGCCAGAAGTTCCCGTCATCTGTCTATGAAAACAACATCTCTTCATCATCATCGTCATTGTTCAGCCGGAGTGTCCAGCGGTTGGGGGAAGGCCTCAGCATGTCGTTTCCAAATCTGCCTGTCTTACGCTATCCTCTGCCAGATGGTGCCCTTCCAGTACTCGTCTAGTTCGTCTCTCCATCGTCTCGCATGTCTTTCTCTAGATCGTTTCCCTTCGTAAGGTCTCCAGGTTGCCATATGCGATGTCCATCGGTTATCTCGTAGTCTGCTAATGTGCCCTGTCCAGGTCCACTTCTGTCTTCTCATTTGTTTTATCACGTCTATGACCTTTGTCTTCTGTCTTTCAGCTTAAACTGCTCAAAGGCATTTTACAACTTCATTAAAACATTTTCTCACACTTATGTGACTGACGGGAGGTTCACTTTCGAAAATAGTGTAGAATATGGTAAAAAAAACCAGGCATGACCTGATGTTAAAAATTGTCTATCTAATTCATCAAAACATAATCCGAAATATAGCACTGAAGAGAAAAACAGCAGGCATGGGTGCTTATAAAGGGGATTGGAAGTTTGGAACAATGCCAAATGTCAGTAAAACTACTACATCAGTTCAGTTCAAAGTTCATGCCAATAGCAAAAAGGCACAACTGTCACATAATTGAAGTTTTCTACCGTAACAATAGGACTGATTAAAAAGTTGATCATAAATTTGTAAAGAGAGAATCAACTGCCATGTTCGTGCAAAAAAAATCAAATGGAGTAGTTTGTAGTACTTTCAAGATTACCTTTTCGGCAAAGTGATTCATATCAGAGGACACTGTCATGTCATCAGGGGTCATTGGCTGGTCAGTACCATTGGACGTGGCGATGAGGAGACTGGGACTGTCATCTTGGGAGTGATGGTGGACCTTCTTGCCGTTCTTCTCATGTTGGGAGGCAACAGAGATAAATATAGTGATCTCTCACTCTCCCTCTCTCTCTCCCTCCCTCCCTCCCTCTCTCTGTCTCTCAATCTCTCTCTCCCTACCCTCTCTCAATCTCCCTCCATCTCTCTCGTTCTCCCTCCTTCCCTCCCACCATCTCTCTCTCTCACTCCCTCCCTCTCTCTCTGTCTCTCGATCCCTCTCTCCCTACCCCCTCTCAATCTCCCTCCCTGTCTCTCGTTCTCCTTCCATCCCTCCCTCCCTCTCTCTCACTCCCGCTCTCCATCCCTCCCTCCCTCTCTTTCTCTCATTCTCCCTCGCTATCCCCTATCCCACATCTCTCCCCCCTCTCTCTCTCTTTCTCTCACTCTCTCTAACCTCCCCTTTCTCTCTCTCTCTCTCTCTCTCTCTCTCTCACTGTCTCTCACCTCCCCTCTCTCTCTCCCTCCCTCCCCTTCCATCCCCCCTCATTTTTGGAGTGGTGGTGGTGACCCATCTTGCTCTTCTTCTGATGCTGGGAGGCAACAGAGATGAATATAGTGATCTCTCTATTTCTTTCTCTCTCGTTCTCCCTCCCTCCCTCTTTCTCTCTCCCTCCCTCTCTCTTCGTCTCTCTCTCTCAATTCCTCTCTCCCTACCCCCTCTCTCTTGTTCTCCTTCCATCATTCCCTCCCTCTCTCTCACTCCCTCTCTCCATCCCTCCCTCTCCCTCTCTCTTTCTCTCATTCTCCCTATCTACCCCCTATCTCTCCCCCCTTTCTCTCTTTCTCTCACTGTCTCTCACCTCCCCTCTCTCTCCCCTCCCCCTCCCTCCCTCTCTCTTTCCCTCCATCCCCTCCCTCCCCTTCCATCCCTCACTCCCTCCCTCTCTCTTTGTCTCTCTCTCAATCCCTCTCTCCCTACCCCCCTCTCAATCTCCCTCCCTCTCTCTCTCTCGTTCTCCTTCCATCCATCCCTCCTTCCCTCTCTCTCCCTCCCTCCCCCTATACCTCCCTCTCTCCCTCCCTCCCTCCCTCTCTCTCTTTCTCTCATTCTCCCTCTCTCCCCCCTCTCTCTCTCTCTCTCTCTAACCTCCTCTCTCTCTCTATCGCACCGATGCAGCTACAAACCACTAATTTACATTGGTGTCATCTGGTGAATCACCATTCAGTTGAATAAAAAAGACTATCCAGAAAGTCACGCATATAAAAGATATGAAAGAAAATAACTCTAAAGAAACTTATCTTTGTGTTTTCTAAAATGCATCGTCAATTGGTGGATCAGAGGCCAATGGTGTAAACAAGCCATGCAAGGCAACATATGAACATAGCAAGATGTGAGTAGACCTTGATGTCTCAAAGGAGATACACTTACAAGACTCCAATGTTAGAGTGTTAATACATAGATAACTCACCAACAAAGTTTACAGTATGAAAATGTGTAGCATTTTACATTCGTTCAAGTCACCTCCTTTAGATTCCCACTACATTGGCTAGCTGCTAAATTTGAAAAACATGAATATTTCTCCCAAACAAACACTGAAATGAATTGTCCCTCCTACCTTCCTCTCCTTTTTGTCCTTCCTGTGGTTCTTCTCTCGTTCATTCCTGTGTTTTATCTCCAGTGCTGTGGCGGCGGCCGAATCTGGTGGGGCCTTCACGCTGAGTGGAGACGGCAGAGTCTGGTACGTGTGGACAGGCATCACCTCCTCATCTCGCAGTGGTCTACCAGGGGGAAGGGGACAGGAGGGTCAACATGGGTATGTGTGTGTGCACGTGCACTTGTGTATGAGTGTGTGTGTCTTTGTTTGTGCGTGTGTATGTGCATGTGTGTGTGTGTGTGTTTATGTTGTGTGTGTGTGTTTGCAGTGCATGCATGAATGCGCGCATGCATACATGCTTTGCATATGTATGAATGTATGTGTGCATCTTAGTGTTTCATGTGTATGTCACTTTGTGTGAATCATGTGTGAGACATGTGTGTTACATGTCTGTGATTCCCTGTCATTTCCAACTAATGTAAACTTTTAACAATAAAATATGCATTGTCTCTATAAATCATATTTTTAATACAAATTAACTATCACCAATTGGTACATTAGAGGCCAATGGTGTAAAGAAGCAAGTGAACACAACGTGAGGCAACTATATGTTAATATTCAGACTAGTACTACAACCTGATCAAGACACAAACACAAATTAACGTTTTAAAGAATGGTCCATCACTGTGAAGCAATATGCCCGAAACCTGTGAGGGGCCCTTGTCGGGAGAATAGAATATAATAGGTTAATGTTGAGAAGTCTATGTGGGTCATCTTTAGTACCCTTCAAGTCATCATCATCTGACAAGTTGGCTCCGTGTAAACTCAGAGAACATCCATTCATGTACATATACATATTTAACAAGATTTTCACCCAGAGAATTAACTCCAGATGGCAAACGAACTGATGCAAATGGATTGCATGCAACCCATTCATGCGCTAACGGACACACTTTTTATTAATTCAACATTGGCAACAAATAAGAGCCTTGTCCTCACCTCTGGTACGTTGTAATCGATGTTGACAGAGATGACGGCGGAGGGATCATCGTCCTAGTCACAGCTAACCTTCTTCTTCCTCGACTTCTTCTCCTTCCGTCTCCGTCTCTCCGCCTCCTGCTGACGCTGCAGCTGCAGGTACTTGTCCGACATCGACATACCTGAGACAGGTTCATGACACGCCTGAGACAGGTTCATGACACACCTGAGACAGGTGTTGGGTTCATGACACACCTGAGACAGATGTTGGGTTTGACATATCTGAGACAGGTGTTGGGTTCATGATACACCCGAGACAGGTGCTAGATTTATGATACACCCGAGACAGGTGTTTGTACACATACAGATATATTTATATATATAAATATATATCTATATTATTTAGATTTGCAATAGGTAGCATATTAGGTAGATATTATGGTACAGGTGAGAACTATTAGCAAGTGAAAATTACAATATAATTGAGACATTTGGCTCATCTTCAAACATGACAGGTCAGAATTCTCACCGTCTTCTAATTAGTCCAACAAGTTTCTGATAAGATATGCAAAATATTGTTCATGGCTCCAAGATTTCAATGGGCAGCAAGAATTAACACTTACGTTGGAGCGTTTAGTGGAAACTTGCAACGTTTAGATCCACCACCTGTGGATCTTGATCACGCATTGATGTCATGTGACGTGGCTCAGATTTTGGTGACAAGATCAAAGGGGAGGGGTTTGGGCACGCATGCTATCCAGGCATGTACGTTTGGAACTGAGTGTACAAGGGCTTGTTTAAATTGAGTGGATTTCCAGTCCCTTCAAAGATAACTACCATCAAACATAAAATAAAAAACATGGTGAAAAATGAATGACTGTACTTTCTTTTAAAAAATTGAATTGATTAGTTGTCTCCCTTTACACAACATCCATATTCAACAATATGACCATAAACCAGATTTCCTTATAAACATCTACATGCTACAACAATACTGATTTTAGTGCAATAAAATATGTATTCATAGTATACTCAAGCTGGACAAACACGCCAACAGTTTCAGGGTAATCCACCATTAAAAAAATCACTTGGCAAGTTTCTGCTCGCAAAATAACATTAACATTTTCTGGATTAAATCAAATTTCAATATCTGAAGCTGGGAAGAGGAGTGGCCAGTGTCTTGAAGCATTCATACATGCGATCCTTCATATGAAAGGTAGTTACAGACATGTTTCTATGGCTGTTATGAGTAACAAAATCTATGTCAAACGTCCCCGTAAGTTCCTGCAAACGAAGGTTTATATGTACGAATGTTTCATGAAACTGGTCCCAGGTATAGGAGCTGATTTTAAGTAACAAAGAACTGAGGTGAGAATTACCTTGGGTCTTGCACCCTTCAGGTAGTTCGGGATGTTCAAATTCCCTCTGCTAGCGCATCTGTCAAAGAAAAAACACACTTAATATTAAAAAAGGTGTTTCAAAAATAAATAAGTTGTATGGAGAAACTTCACACCAAATTTAGTAATCTAAGTCCAGTGCTTACTGCTATATTTGTATATGTAATTTACATTATAAACAATGGAATAAACAAAAGAAACATATTTCTATTAAATCACTAGTTATTTGAGTGAAGAGGTTCATCGGACTGCAAGGTTCAAATTGGTAATATTTTTGGCTTATTTTCCAGCCTTTTTTGCTGCGTCTGCTAATCAACAATCTTCATCAGACACCTAGCTACCTTTACATGGCAATGCTTGTCATGTGTCAGTTTGCTTTAAACAAAGATTGTGAACATGTCACACATGCTTGCACATACCTTCTGTAGTTCAGCCTCTGATGGTGCAGGAGTTTTTACCTCATTTTCATGTTCTGCTTCTGCAAAATATGTATAATCATACAAATACATGCAAGTTCAAAGACAATTACAATTACTATCAAAATTACTTATCCTCTGGAAGCAATATCTTGGTAGTTTGTAAGGTCAAAATACAAGCAACAAAGTCTTTAGTTTGACATTACTTGCCAGATGACACCACACACACAGAATATTTTCACAAAGTATTCCTACCAAATAGTTGATGAAGATAATGTAACTTTGAATGGTTACATGCCATGGAAGTTACGTAAACCGTCCTTATCTGATCAGTGGACAATTTACATTACTGATGAAGATAGTGTAACTTTGAACGGTTATTTGCCATGGAAGTTACGTAAATCGTCCCCATCTGATCAGTGGACAACTTACATTACTGATGAAGATAGTGTAACTTTGAATGGTTACTTACCATGGAAGTTATGTAAACCGTCCCCATCTGATCAGTGGACAATTTACCTTACTTCAAACCGTCATTTACCATTTCTAACTTACATCATTTGCCAGCGAAGCTATTGGTATAACTGGTATCAAGGGATTTTGTAGAGACACAACTGACCGGCTGATCCAGCTAGTGGGACAAAGTACAAGTAAATGGGTTGACCAAATTAATTGAACATTTGTTTGCTACTTGTACAAATAGTCCTACACCAGTTTATAAAAAAAATGTCTTACATTTATTTCCAGTTTGACAACTAAAAATAAGGCCATGCGAAGTGATTAAGATCGAGGGATGCTCTCACCTGTCATCACCCATTGTGTGGAAGATGCTGGTCTTGGCGACGACTTCCTCAGGTTCATCGTCTTCAGGCGGTGGTTCGTTGATCCATGCGTCAAGTTCAAGGCTACACAGACGAACACTTCATGCATTTTTTCTTCAAATATTTTTGTAATTCATAAATTTGCAAAGTAAAAAAAACATAGTTTTTTGTATCTGTTCAAACAAACAAACCACGACACCACCTACATGTCGAGTGGGACTTAAGATTCTCTGCGATACAACATGGCTTCCAAATCATACCAACAGCTGCTGGAGATCAACCAACGTGACAGTTGCCACGACACGACCCGCCACGATGCCCGGTTCTCATATCAACAATAGGTGTATTAATATAAGTTCCACTTGTTTCCCCATCACGCTATGTGATGACGACTAAACCATTACACATCCATATGTAATGTTATATTTTCTTTGGGACTTCTATGACCACCTTTTATGAGATGAAAATGCATGAAATGTATTGTAGGGATATCCTTGTGAGAGAGAACACATGTATTGCAGATGTAAGGAAGAAGATAAATTGTCAATTTATTAGAAACTATTAAAACCAGTCACATAAAAACCATTACAGGTCTCACTACATTTCAATTTTGTGGACTTCAAGGCTGCATCTGACACCATTTGGAGGGATGCATTGTGGAAGATGTTGAGATCTGTTGGGGTGTACCCCAAAATGACATCACTGATTGAGGCCATGTACGAGAATGTCAAATATGCTGTTACCATCAATGGTCAGTTGACAGATTGGTTCAAAGTTGAAATAGGAGTGAGGCTGTCTGCTCTCATCTATCCTGTTCAACTTGTTCCTTCAGTTTGTCATGGCTGACCTGATGAGCCTACCTAAGGAGTTCAAACTAAATACAGACCTCAGTTTTGACATCATATCTACCATATTCGAGAAACTACAATTTGCAACTGAACCGCTTCAAGCAGCCTGTAACAACTGTGGTATGACAATCACTCTCTCCAATTGCAAATTAATCATCTCATCAGACAAGCATATCATCCTGGAAAATGAAGAACTCAAGATTGTGACAGTTCTGCTTCCTAGGCAGCACAGTACTTTTATGTTGACAGGCGAATAGCAGCCTTTGGTAGATTCAGAAACAACATATTTTCAAACAAAAGAATGAAAGCCAGACTATATAGGACCCTTATACTGCCTACAGTAATCTAAGGTGCCGAAACCTGGACACTACGATCGCAAGAGATGCAGTCTCTTGAAGTTTTTGAGATGCGTTGCCTGCGGGCTATCAGATGTGTTACTAGGGCAGACAGATTATGAACTAGCCAGATCAGAGATGAGACATTCACCCCTTAATCCATCTCAGATGTCATGAGACATAGAAGACTCCGATGGTTTGGACACATCTGCCATTTGCCAAATGAAAACTTCGTAAAAATAGCTTTCAGATTCCTGCTTTTAAGAGCAGATCGATGTGCTCTAGACAGAACAAAATGGAGGGGTGTGACATCCATGAGGATATCAATGGGTCAAACTGGCCTAGGCATTTAAGTCAAGTCACTTTAAAACCATTTATTGTTTTTAAGACACGTACGTATCTATGAAAAATTTCAATGATTTAGGCATAAAAGAAACTACTTGATTATTATTAATTTGTTACAGAAACATCACAGCAAACCTTATCTAAACAATATAGCAAAACCGACATTAGTAACTAACAAAAATGATTTAAGTACAAATTAGTTGAAAACTTATTTTGCACAATGTGTCAAATCTGCCAATACATTTCAAACCAGTCACACTATCAGACACTCCTCAATGTCAATGGAAAGTTTTATCCCTTTGACCTTCCCTTTTGTGCAACAGGATTTTGTTCTCCCGCAAACAACATAGCGACCTCGTCAGCGACCTTTGCCCCTTTCCCAAGCACCTTGTTCACATACTTGATCAGTTGCGACAGGCAGCAAGTCTGTGAAGGAAGAATTAGAAACGTAGAAATGTTGATACGACTGAATTAATATTTCAACAAACACAATAGAAGTGCTGATGTCATTACATAAGATACAACATATTTAACTTAATTAGACCTATCCATATTAATAATCAACAAAGGAATATGACTGAATAGCTCTGTGATGTTTATAAACTTAATATGTTGCATCTTCCTACAGTGCGAGTTTCCGAACATGCCATCAATGTAGAAATTCTGAACACTGGCATCTTTTTCACAACATGTTTTGGACATCAGGTAACCATACATATTTTTCACATAAAACTAATTTTTTCATGTAAACAAGATGATGATCGATTACATAACATTGTGATTGATTAACCAATCAGAAGCATGAAACAACAGAATTGATTAATCAGAACAGCCACAGTCACTAATCTTCACAACTACACACATACCCGTTTCTGTACTTTGAGGTCGGCGCTCTGAACAAACATCGGTAGTTTCTCAAGGAGCAGCTCCGTGGTTTTTGTGACAGTCTGTAGGTCATCCTGAGCCTCATCCGTGATGAGGATGCGGGCGTACAGTTTGATGGCATTGTGTACGTAGATGCTCTGGATGTGGCCCGGCAGCTACATCACCTTCGCTCACAGCATCGACTCTAAAGTGTTCTGGGGGTCACTCAGGTGTCTGTGGGAAGATGGCGTAGTTGTAATGACATCGTGAGAAGTCAAATTTCAATTAAAAACTACTCATATCTTAAGAAAATGTCCAGTGTTTTACAAGACGAACCTTGTTTTATAGTCACCTCGGTAATACAGCCACCTCACAATTAGGTCACCCTAGAAAAGTCCCAAATGATTTCCACATACAGTAAAGTATAGGAAATTAGTTCCACTAATATGTTCACCTTGCTATCCAGGTCACTATGTCCAGTCCCAAGGATGACCTTAATAGTGAGGTTGCCCTGTACATCTACATGAAAAAAGGCACATGCGATATAATTATAAATTTGAATGATGGTAATCAAATAATTTTTGAAATAGGACA
>CM034544.1:37191463-37219286 GCA_020002185.1 Paraescarpia echinospica
TTTTGATGAATTAGATAGACAATTTTTAACATCAGGTCATGCCTGTTTTTTTTTACCATATTCTACACTATTTTCGAAAGTGAACCTCCCGTCAGTCACACAAGTGTGAGAAAATGTTTTAATGAAATTGTAAAATGCCTTTGAGCAGTTTAAGCTGAAAGACAGAAGACAAAGGTCATAGACGTGATAAAACAAATGAGAAGACAGAAGTGGACCTGGACAGGGCACATTAGCAGACTATGAGATAACCGATGGACATCGCATATGGCAACCTGGAGACCTTACGAAGGGAAACGATCTAGAGAAAGACATGCGAGACGATGGAGAGACGAACTAGACGAGTACTGGAAGGGCACCATCTGGCAGAGGATAGCGTAAGACAGGCAGATTTGGAAACGACATGCTGAGGCCTTCCCCCAACCGCTGGACACTCCGGCTGAACAATAACGATGATGATGAAGAGATGTTGTTTTCATAGACAGATGACGGGAACTTCTGGCTGTCAGGGTCCGCCCAACATGTCCTCTCAGCTTTCTCCGCAGCCGGTGAACTCTCACCCCCTGCCCTCGCGACCCGACTGCCCCCCGTGCTCCCGAGAAACATTTAACAAGATTTAACAAGATTGCCATCCAGAGAATTAACTCTAGATGGCAGGTGGACAAGGAAGCCCTTTGGCTTATCGAGAGTCCAACCCTTTTATCTACATATATCCAGCCCTTCTGAGTTATGTGTCGATTTTATTTTTAAACATATTCACACTACTAGCACCCACACAATCATCAGATAATCTGTTCCATTCATTCACAGTCCTTTGTGAAAATGAGAACTTTCTCACGTCTAATCTACACTGCTCCTTTACTAATGTAACTTCATGTCCTCTAGTCTTTCTATCTTTCTTAACTGAAAAAACATATTTCTATAAATATTTTCATAACCATTCAATATTTTTAAACACTTCTATCTGATCTCCTCTCAATCTCCTGGTCTCTAGTGTTGTTAAACCACATTCTTTTAGGCGTTTTTCATAACTAAGATCCCTCAGTTTTGGTATCATTTTAGTCGCTCTCCTCTGTACTCTTCCTAGCATATCTATGTCCATCTTGCGGTATGGCCTCCACGCTTGTATACAATATTCTAAATGAGGCCTAACTATTGTTTTGTACAGTGGTATTATTAGTTCTTTTTCTTTATATGCTATATTTCGCCTAATCAATCCAAGGATTTGATTTCCCTTTGAAGCTGCAATTCCACACTGCTCTGAAACCTTCATGTCAGCACTAATTGTCAGCCCTAGGTCTTTTTCTTTTACAGTAGTACTTAGTACAGTTCCCCCCATTATATATTCTACATATTCGTTCCCATGTCCTGTGTGAAGGCATTTACATTTCCCAAAATTGAACAACATTTGCCACTTTTCAGACCATTTGATCAACCTGTCGAGATCATCTTGTAAATGCTGTCTATCTCCATCACTTTTAATCCTTCTAAACACTTTTGTATCATCTGCAAATTTCAACACCTTACTAGCTATATCATCGTCCAAATCGTTTATATATATTAAGAATAATATAGGTCCCAGTACTGATCCCTGTGGAACCCCACTCAAAACTGATTTCCAGTTTGAAGCCTACCCATCAACAACTACCCGTTGTCTTCTGTCAATCAGCCATTTTTCTATCCAGTTAATTATACCATTTCCTATGCCATGGGCTTTTAGTTTAAGCAGTAATCTCTGATGTGGCACTTTGTCGAAAGCTTTTTGAAAATCTAAGTATATGATATCTACTGGTGATCCATCATCTACCCACTTAGTGATATCTTCCAAAAAACATAACATATTTGTTAAGCATGACCTCGCTTTTAGAAACCAATGTTGAGATGGGTTTATCAAGTTATGTTTAACAAGAAAATCCACCATGTGATTTTTAATTAGTCTTTCTAATAATTTACAAATCACCGATGTTAAACTAACTGGTCTATAATTATTTGACTTGTTTCTCGAACCTTTTTTAAATAACGGTATAATGTTTGCTTCTTTCCATTCTAAAGGAACCACTCCCTCTTCTAATGACAAGTTGAAAACTGTTGCAAGCGGTATACTAATTTGTTCTACAATTTCCACTAGTAGTTTGGGTGGAATACCATCCACTCCAGGTGATTTATTTTCCTTCATAGCCCTAATTTTCTTAGCTACCATTTCTGGGGTTACAATTAACTGTCTTAAATAGTTTGATTCTGCCCCCTTGAACTTAGCCTCTGGTACTGGCAGTGAACTAGTGTCTTCTCTGGTAAACACTGAACTAAAATACTCATTTAGTTCTTCTGCCATTAAGAATCCTTCTGATATTATATTTCCAGCACTATCTTCTAGAGGACCGACCTTATCCTGAACTTTCTGTTTGCTTCGAACATACGCATAAAAACTATTGCTGTCATGTTTTATATTACAAGCTAATTTATGTTCATAGCTTCTCTTTGAATTTCTAATTTCAGATGTAGCTTGGTTTAGTGCTTCTTTATAAATGTTGTAGTCTTCGTCATTGCCAGTACGTCTATATGACTTCCACATTATTTGTTTATACTTAATTTTTCTAATGGCTTCTTTCGATAAGTATTTCTTTCTGGTCCGTTTCCCTTGTTTTTTGAAGGGAACAAATTTATCTACGATGCACTCTATTTCATTCTTTAAGATATTCCAGCATTCTGTTGCTGTCTTGTTCTTCAGTGTATTATTCCAGTCTATCTTTGCTAAATATTTCCTCATTTCCTTATATCTTCCTTTGTGGAAATTTCTCCTCAACTGCTTTTTATTATTTCGTTCTGATTTTACTTTAATGGTAAAATGTATCTGGTTGTGATCACTACTTCCAAGAGGCTCACATAATTTAACATTGTCAACTAATTCATTCTGTGAGAATGAAACTAAGTCCTACTACATTCTCTCCCCTGGTTGGACCTGCTTATGTTGAGAAACTATCTTGTACTAAAACTAAAATTGTGGTCCTCCACTACCCATACTCATAGAGATTTCCATTTTATATGCCCATGGATTTAAAATCCCCCATAATAACACAGTCCCGGTTTGCTTACTTCCCTTATAGCGTTTTGTATATTTTCATTCTCTTCTATGCTTATGTTTGGACTTCGATAAACTAACCCAACTGTTAACGTTGAGTTTCCTGTAACTATGTTACACCAAACAGCTTCTTTGCAATCTGCTTCTCTTTCTAATTTTATTTCATAAGCCTGGATAGATTCTTTAATATATAAAATAACTCCACCTCCCTTTCTTCCTATTCTATCTTTCCTAAACATTACATATCCTGTCAGTCCCAATTCGGCATCCGATATATCGGTGGTTGCCCATGATTCGGTTATACCTATTATGTGAGGGGCAATATCTTCTACCATAATGTTTAGTTCATTTCTTTTGTTTACTATACTCCTTGCATTTAAACAAACACATTTATACCCAACTTCAGAACAGTTTTCCAGACTGTTCTTTGCTGAATTATTTTTGCTGCCTTTATCTATGCCTCCAGTTTCAGGCTTCTCTGCGAGTCCCCCTGCGAATTTAGTTTAAATAGATGCAACCTGTCCCACTGTCAACAGATCGCAGCAGATTCTCTGAGAATACTGCTGCCCCTTTCCACTTAGATGGAGGCCATCTCTCATGTACATATCTTCTCTCCCAACAAAGTACCCCCATAAATCTATGAATCCCACGCCCTCTTCCTCACACATCTGTTCAACTAGTGCGTTGATCGCCATCCTCTTACAGTTTCTGTATCTTGCCCCCCTTCCTCCCATTACTGGCAAAATTCCTGAGAGAATAACCTGTTCCACTCTTGTCTTCTTTAGCTTCCTCACTAGATGTCTGTACTTCTGAACTATACCAGTTGTTCCCTCCTTGTCTGCATTGTTTGTCCCAACGTGTACTAGTATAGACCCTCCCTTGCCATGCCCTAATACCTTCTCTACCCTTTCGTCACATGCTCTATCCTAGCCTCCGGTAGACATACAACAACGTCCTTCCCCTCGCATATAGTCTTGTCTGTTTTTCTCAGAATTGAATCGCCCATAAACACTCTCTTTTCTCCTTGCCCCCTCAATCACTGCCTCGGAGTAGCTCCTCCGGTTTGCATATGTCTAGTTGTTGTCTTTTCCTCTTGTCGTCTTCTCTCCTGTCACATTCTCTTCCATTCCCTTCTTTCCTGTCGCGTTTTCTCTTGTCCCCTTTCCTCCTGTCATCTTCTCTTCTAGCACATTTATTCTCACTTCCTTTCGTCCCTTCTTCTTTCCTCCCATCACATTTTCTTCTCTCCTCTCCCGTCCCTTTTCCCCGGCTACCTCCTTCACTATGGTCACTTTCTCCCCTGTCACCTTCACGCCTGTCATGTTTTCTGTTTTTTGCTGAACACTCTGTCTTCTTCCATCAGTCTTCTGTCTCACAGTCTTACCAACTGCCTCTGTGGTATCTACCTCTTCACCACCTGTATCGCTGTCGTGTCTCTCCTCGTTCTCTACAGTCTGACTACCTGCTGATCTATCCCCACTGGCCCGTTTTCTTTTCCTCTGCTGAACACTTTTCCTCCGTCCCTCTGTTTTTTCAATGTCTTGTTCCTTCACACCGGTCACCTTCCTTCCTCTCAGTCTCCTTTCTTCAGTCTCAACATGTTGCCATCGACGAAGAAGAAGAGGTATTGAGTCATCTCGTGTCTCTATCACCGTCATTTTAGTTGTTGTTTTGTTTAACCCTTTAGACCCCATGGCAATTAATTGTTTAACCCTTTAGACCCCATGACATTTAATTATTTAAACCTTTAGACCCCTTGACATTTCATTGTTTAACCCATTAGGCTCCATGACGTTTAAAGAAATATACTTTGATTCCCCATGTCACTCATACACATTCAGCAAATAATGTTTTCAAATGGAGCTAATTCAACATAATAGACTAAGTTTTAAAATGACATGTAGCATGCAATTATCCACTAGATGACACTACATGTATGACGCCTTAAAATCAATTTCAAGTCAGAATGGCGTTTCCTTAAAAAGGCAAGGCGTTAAAATAAAAAAAAATACTTTTGACACCTTCACACGATGGTTATTAACTGCCCATTTACTGCCTTCTTTATTTGCAGCCTTCGAGGCGGAAATGAAAGAAGGAGAAACAAGAGAAGAAGGAGAAGAGGTCGAAGAAGAAGAGTGACTACATAGAGGCTGAGGGTATCACCATGCCCACTAAGGAACCCGCAACCCCCGCCACATACAAACTGCCAGTCAGTTTCTATAGATAAGTTATTATTTATCTATATTATTAAACAGTTCGTCCTCTGTTTGTTTGTGCCCCCACATCTCCGTCAGTTTTGCATGTATCAGGCTGAAATTGTGCACGTGATCTACTGGGCCTATTGAGATGGTTCATAGATTTAGACTTTTCTAAATTTGTCCGGGGGGTGATGAACTTGGGGGGCATTTAATGTTTTTCTATATCATCATAAAGATAATTATGCCATCTACAAATATGTCGCTGGATGTATGCAGAAATTTTGAATAGTTTTTAGTCCTTTGGGTCGAAGGTCCAACAGATTTATGTCATCACTCCGCCGTCTGCCGTGCACCGTTAACCGCCATATCTCAGAAACCGTTCAACAACTTTTTCTTTAATTTTGCGTAGACGTATCTTAGGGTACTGCCACTATGCACAAGAAATCTGTAATTGATTGAATCATTCTAAGGGCTGCCCAGAGCCCCCGAAACTGGTAAATTTTCACATTTTGCCTATTTTATTAAAACCTCTTCAGTAACTTTTTCTATAATTTTGCATAGACGTATCTTAGTGTACTGCCAATAAACACAAGAAATCTGTATTTGATTGAATCATTCTAAGGCTCCCCCAGAGCCTCTAAAACTTGTAAATTTTTACATTTTGCCAATTTTTTCAAAAACTCTTCATAAACTTTTTCTCTAATTTTGTACAAACGTATCTTAGTGTACTGTCATTAAACACAAGACATCTGTATTTGATTGAATCATTCTAAGGGCACCTGACGGACGGCCCCCCGAAATGCTGTATTTTCATACTGTTTGTCTGCTGCTGTAAGCCTCCTTCACTGGTCTCTATTTATAACTGGATAGTGGACTTTGCCCTATCTCTGATCACTGGGACAGCTGACTGGAGAGATTATGCTATAACCCTGTGTATTGGACTTGCCTAGGCTCACTGCCTGCCATCGTCCCAGTCTCAAACAGAATACCTCCATGTGGGCTGTAACTATAATGTGTAATGGGAATCCCTACTGCACTGGCAGGACCTAAGAAACTTTAAAACAGCAATAAACAATGCAATATAAAAATATGATCTAGGATTAAAACAAAACGACTCATGTATAAAATAAGATATAAAATAACTTAGGTATACGCGAAGAGGTTAAAGCATATTTAGCCAAAATTATAAGGAATATTGTTCAGATGTTTTATATACATGACGCAGCTATTACTTCACTCCAGTTCAATCAGTATTATGTCATTAATTGCTACTATTTTAAATCAAAATGCATGCTATGTATATTTACCTTGTGAACAAATAAAGTTTTATCATAGTTCGTCTCTTTCTTCATTCCATTCTGGGGGAGGGTGGTAGGCAAAATGAGAACAGAAAATGTGTACATTTTCTTAAAAAACCTTTAACTGTGCTACATGCGAGATTGCAGCTCACCAACTCTCCTGCAAGGTTTCTACAATCACTGGAAATCGGCCTAAATAGCAGAGTATCGGATAAAATTCTACAGTATTTTTAATAATACATTAACTAATATATATAATCTTTATAAAACGGTCTACTCAAGTAGTTTATTTCCAGGTGTATCTTCCCTGGCATGCATATAGTGTCCACTAAACATGTCAACATTTTACTTCCATCATAACCCTTAATGATCTGTAACTTGATTCACCAAAAAACATCTTGGCCCATTTTTAAGTTATTGATGTTTGAAAATCCTCAGCGCTTAACATCCGCCAGGTCTACCTGTCGTTGGTCACGTCTGCCCGCTTACAAGTAGTGCTCTCTTTCCCATTTCATATATTTCCTACAGATGGAGCTATGTGTCATTTTGTCATTTAGCGTTGAAATTATCGCCCGTCAAGTTAGTGTATTATAACAAGTGAGTGTCAAAAGTTATATTGGATAACTAGGAATACAACATATCTATATTATAAAACAGTTCGTTCTCTGTTTTTGTTTGTGCACCCACATCTCCATTAGTTTTGTATGTATCGGGCTGAAATTTCAACCCAGCATCCGCTGTTGCTGGTTACGTCAGTTATACGGGTGAGCGATTGAGATTGAGATTTCTGGTAGAAGGTTGTCCTAACAACTTGACTAATGACCAGTTACCATTTATTAATGCGGGTAGGCTGGAAACATTTGGGATGGGTTTGGGGTGTCTGGTTAACAATCGTCTAGGCAAAAGGCTTGGTCAATCTCAAAATCGATAAGCCATGTTAAAGTTGTTGCTAAGCCTGATATGTAAGGTTATAAAGGTAATTTTGTAGTGACGGGTATTGTGTAATATTTTGAACTGATCTAACACTAAGAGGGAGCATATTTGAAAGAGTTTGTGCAACAACAGAGAAATCCCAAAGATAGTATTGATTCTAAGAACAAAAAGTAAATCGGAACCAGATGATTGGAGCGTTTTTGCATGGCAGACATTATTCATGTGTGTTCTGTTTATGTCATTCAACAAACTACTGAATGATTATTGAGCCGAATTATTAATACATATATATATTTGTGTTACATCAGTTGACTGGGAATAGACACACAGTGGAACATTGTTAATCTGGATACTTTTGTTCCCTGTATATATGTGCAGATTAACAAGTTTTCTGAATAAACATATCAAGCACATCTTGGGGATATATCAGCATTTGGAAATTATGTTCCCATGAAATGATATCCGAATTCGAAGGTTTCCGGGATATCAGGGTCCTGGTTAATTATGTTCAGCTGCAGTAATTATTTATAACATATTGAAAAACAAATATCACTCCTTCACAATGTTATTATTAGCTTGAATTTTTTGTATGTTTTGTGCCCAATTTTAACAATTTGAATGATCTAATGAATTGTTTGATGTTCCATTTTGTTTCAACCAATGTCCAGCTACAAACTGTTGGCTGAGGATGCGTCTCTCAAAATGGTTAGTGTCGACACCAATGCCTTTAAGGCCAAATTGGATAGATATTGGAAAGCCAAAGGAAAGGACAGATAAGGAATATGTCAAGCCCAGCTTGTAAATATCCATTAAACCTTAAGTGTAAGACACAAAATAGTCATTTCTAATTAACTAATGCATGGATTTAACACTGGATACCGTCAGGTAATACTACATTAAATAATAATAAATTTGCATATGGTATGTTGGTAACTAAATATTTCTGACGTTTTTGTGGAAAGTGCCATGGAAATATCTATAAAATATTACTCTTTTCATACTCAAGTAATGTTACTTGGACCACCATTGATTGTTTCAGACTTATGAGACACGAGTGAGTCTGGAGCAGAGCTACTAGGTCGTCGTCTCCATCATCTTCTCGAACCTCACCTCGAATCACCTCAAAGACCTCAACGTCAATGTCCTTGACTCACTCAACTCTAAGCTCGACTACATCAGTGTGAGTAGAGTCTCAGACCACTTTATACTCACTCAGCTCGTCCGCATCAACGTGAGTAGACTCTTAGACCACTTTATACTCACTCAACTCTAAGCTCGACTACAGCAGTGTGAGTAGAGTCTCAGACCACTTTATACTCATTCAACTCTAAGCTCGTCTGCAGCAGCATGAGAAGTCTTAAACCACTTTATACTCACTCAACTCTAATGTTCAACATTTGTTGACATTGCCTCTCAAGAAACTTATTTCTCGAATATTTCTACTGTGTTGTGCTGTTTTACCATCGACATGTAATGTGATAGGCCTGTAGTGCAACAATGACACTTCCCTGCCAAAGACTGAAATATTCAAAAACAAAAATGTTTATGTTTCTTGAGAGGTAATGTAAACAAATATTTAAATAAGCCAAGAAACTGGAATGTCGTTACATTCAAGGAACCCTGTAATGTTGGTTCACAACCAGGCAACTTCAGTGGCAATGTATGTTCTGTATAAGCTTGTAGTTTGATATATGTGTTGCCATGGAGATGATATTTCCTGCAGAAATGCATTTAATTTGACTTCTAATTTCTTTACATCCATCATAATTATTAATAATGCTAATGTTGGTTCACCACCAGGCAATGTCACTGGCAAGTCTGTCATGTGTTTTGTCATCTGATTACCTGTTGTTTCATGCACTCAATTTTAATTATGATAAGTCACATGTTCTTAATAGAATTGTAGTTTGATGTGTGTGTTACCAGGGAGACGACAGTGTGAAGGTGCCCTTCATCCTTCTGCCAAACACGGAGAACGAGGGACAGTTTGCCTTCACCATAACCAGTATCAACATGCCACAGAAACTGAAGGCACACTCATGTACACTGTCAAAGTTAGTCTAAGTGCTGTGTCTGTCACAGGCATTGGTAGATCATGGCCCTCCAAACCACATGGTTGTTTGTAGTTTATAGCAGTTCTGTTGTTAGCCTTGGTGCAGTATATTGCATTTTCAAGCTAGTGGCTAATTTAGTGGAGAAAAAGATAATCGTTAGCCAGACAACACCAAGGTCTGCAGGTACCAGAGAGTAACTGCAGACCCTGGTGTGGAGGTGGAGAAGAAAGGGAGGTGGAGTTATTTGATGTATTAAAGAATGTATCCAGGCTGATGAAATAAAATTAGAAAGAGAAGCAGATTTCAAAGAAGCTGTTTGGTGTAACATAGTTACAGGAAACTTAATGTTAACAGTTGGGTTAGTTTATTGAAGTCCAAACATAAGCATAGAAGAGAATGAAAAATACAAAATGCTATAATGTAAGTAAGCAAACGGGACTGTATTATTGTGGGGAATTTTAACCACGGGTATATACAATGGAAATCTCTACAGAGTATGGGGAGTGAGGACCACAAGTTTTTAGTTCAAGATATTTTCCTTTCTGAACATGTGCTAGAACTAACCAGGGGTGAGAATGTGTTAGACATAGTTTTGTCCTCACAGAATGAATTAGTTGACAATGTCAAGATATGTGAGCCACTGGGGAGTACTGATCACAACCAGATACATTTTACCATCAAAGTAAAATCAGAAAGGAATAGTAAAAAGCAGTATAGGAGAAATTTCCACAAAGGAAGGTATAAGGACATGAGGAAATATTTAGCAAAGATAGACTGGAATAACACACTGAAAAATAAGACAGCATCAAAATGCTGGAATATATTAAAGAGTGAAATTAAGTGTATAGTCGATAAATTTGTACCCTTCAAAAAACAAGGGAAACGGTCCAAAAAGAAACACTTATCGAAAGAAGCCATTACAAAAAATTAAATACAAATAAATGATGTGGAAGTCATATAGATGTGCTGGAAATGATGAAGACTACAACAGTTATAAAGAAGCACTTAACCAAGCTACAGCTGAAATTAGAAATTCAAAGAAAAGCTATGAACGACAATTAGCTAGTAATATAAAATATGACCGCAAGAGTGTTTATGAGTATGATCGAAGCAAACAGAAAGTTCAAGATAAGATCGGTCCTCTAGAAGATAGTGCTGGAAATATAATATCAGTGGGAGTCTTAATGGCAGAAGACCCGAATGAGTACTTTAGTTCAGTGTTTACCAGAGAAGATATCAGTTCAATTCCAGTACCAGAGGCTATGTTCAAGGGGATTGGGATTCCGCCCAAACTACTATTGGAAATTGTAGAACAAATTAGCGTACCTCTTGTAACAGTTTTCAATTTGTCAATAGAAGAGGGAGTGGTTCCTTTAGAATGGAAAGAGGCAAACATTATACCGTTATTTAAAAAAGGTTCGAGAAACAAGTCAGAGAACTGTAGACCAGTGAGTTTAACATCAGTGATTTGCAAATTATTAGAAACACATATTAAAGACCACATGGTGGATTTTCTTGTTAAACATAACTTGATAAACCCATCTCAACATAGTTTTTTAAAGCGAGGTCATGCTTAACAAATATGTTATGTTTTTTGGAAGACATCACTAAGTGGGTAGATGAGGGAACACCAGTAGATATCGTCTACTTAGATTTTCAAAAAGCTTTCGACAAAGTACCAGATCAAAGATTACTCCTTAAAGTAAAGGCCCATGGCATAGAAATGGTATAATGAACTGGATAGAAAAATTGCTGATTGACAGAAGACAACGTGTAATAGTTGATTGGGGGGGTCTTCAAACTGGAAATCGGTATTGAGTGGGGTACCACAGGGATCAGTATCAGACCTATATTATTCTTAATATATATCAACGATTTGGATGATGAAATAACAAGCAAGGTGTTGAAATTTGCGGATGATACAAAATGTTTAGAAGGATTAAAAGTGATGGAGATAGACAACATTTACAAGATGATCTTGACAAGTTGATCAAATGGTCTGAAAAGTGGCAAATACTGCTCAATTTGGGAAATGTAAATGCCTCCACACAGGACATGGGAACGAAGAGGGAGAATATACAATGGGGGGTACTGTACTAAGTACTACTGTAAGAGAAAAGGACTTAGGGTTAACCATTAGTGCTGATATGAAGGTTTCAGAGCAGTGCGGAATTGCAGCTTCAAAGGGAAATCAAATCCTTGGATTAATTAGGCGAAACATAACGTATAAGGAAAAAGAGGTAATAATACCGCTGTACAAAACAATAATTAGGCCTCATTTAGAATATTGTATTCAAGCGTGGAGGCCATTTCTCAGGAAGGACATAGATATGCTAGAAAGAATGCAGAGGAGAGCAACTAAAATGATACCAAAACTGAGGGATCTTAGTTACGAAATACACCTAAAAAATGCAGCTTAACAACACTAGAAACCAGGAGATTGAGAGGAGATCAGATAGAAGTGTTTAAAAAATGAATGGTTATGAAAATATTGATAGAAATATTTTTTCTCAGTTAAGAAAGATAGAATATGTAGATTAGATATAAGAAAGTTCTCATTTTCACAAAGTACTAAGTGAATGGAACAGATTGTCTGCTAACCAGTAGCGTGAATATGTTTAAAAATAAAATCGACACATACCTCAGAAGGGCGGAATACACATAGATAAAAGGGTTGGACTCTCGATAAGCCAAAGGGCTTCCTGTCCACCTGCCACCTAGAGTTAATTCTCTGGGTGGCAATCTTCTTAAATCTTGTTGAAGTAGATATGACAGAATAATTATATTTTTAGTAGTCCGCGTTAATTTTGGATACTTGATGATGCAAATTATATGCAAAATCTAAATACATTGTTGACCATATAGTTTGCAAAGCAACAGATCAGTTCCAATTACATTCATGATCGAACTGAATAAGATATATCTAGCTCTCGGGTCCAAAGTGAATTCGACTGCCTTCTAGCCAACTCAAGGTGGTCAAGCAAGCACCCCAATAGGGGTACGTTCTTACATGCAGATGGGTAGTTTTACAGTTTTCTGTGCTACCTGCAGTGTGTTGCTTGAATGTTTCTCTGTGTACATTGACGATTGTATGTGTAGAATGAAGAGGGAGCGACACAGGAGAAGATTGACTTCAACTGAGTGTGCCGTGTATCTCCTACTTGGTTGGGGTGCCTTGTGATGGGTGTGTAGAATCAAGAGGGAGCGACACAGGAGAAGATTGACTTCAAGCTGAGTCTGCCCCGTACCTCCTACTTGGTTGAGGTGCCTTGTGATGGGTGTGTAGAATCAAGAGGGAGCGACACAGGAGAAGATTGACTTCAAGCTGAGTCTGCCGTGTACCTCCTACTTGGTTGGGGTGCCTTGTGATGGGTGTGTAGAATCAAGAGGGAGTGACACAGGAGAAGATTGACTTCAAGCTGAGTCTGCCCCGTACCTCCTACTTGGTTTGGGTGCCTTCTGATGGGTGTGTTTCTTGTCTTGTAGCAGTTGTTAGATGTCTACAGTGGACGCTTGACAGTCTTAAAGGACTAGTTTGCATTGTCCACTACCTGTTCATAATGGTAACCTGGCCATAATGGACATATTGCACAGTCTAGACAATGGCTACTACGGTCAAGTTTTACTGTGTATTGATAGGATTATGGTAGAGCTAACTGCTCATTAAAATACTTGCAGGAGTTGTTTTTCAGACATGCTATTTGGATTCCATTTGGCAAAAATCCCACAATAAAAAAACCTTACTTAAAACAAAACAAATTAAGAAACGTCAGGTAGTGTAGCATGTCCATAAAGTTTGAGACAATATATAAGAGTTATGGATGATTATTTGTAAGATTTGGTAGATATCCAATGGACATTTGCCAGAATATTTGCAGCCACAGAGAAGGCTCTTTGGCTTCACCCACACTATGGAACAACATACCTCTCTCCATTCGCCAGGCTCCATCGGCAGACATATTCAAAAGACAGTTATAAAAATGTACTTATTTCACAAGGCATTTTAGTAGTTTTTATTATTTATGACATTTTATATAAAACACTTGCATTGTTCATAGTTTTGTATGTGTTTATTCTAGAGATAATTTGTAATTAACATATCTTAGATCTCTAGTTTTAATTTACCATAGTTTTTTTATATAGAAATGTACTAGATTTTAAGTTTTTTTAGTATGTATGAATTACTTTAATGAATTTATAAAGTGCCTTTGAGCCGTTTAGGCTGAAAAGTGTGCTATATAAATATATATATGATTAAATATGGTGCTCTTACGTTTTTGACAGCGACGCCTTCACCAAGTTACTAGGCAGTGGCGACCTGGAGCACAAGTCATCCATGCAGGCGACAGTCGCCAACCCGGATCTTGCTCCAATCCTCGCAAAGATCTGCTTCCTTACCCACTTTTGCGGTAGGTCAACTCAAGGTCATCCACAGCGAATTGTTGTTCTTGCTGAACCATCCTCACAACCGAGAGGGTATATCATCTTGCTAAAATGCTGAAGTTAACTGGAGCCAATAACCTTGTTACCTTCAAAATGTTATTGTTTGGGTTTTGGCCATGCAGTTGTGGCTGATATTACATGTAATGGTTAAGAAGTAGTAGTTACTTGAACACACATTACCGCTCAGGAGAATGGTCAAATGGATAATTATTTTGGGATTCCCTTGAGTCTTTGATATGGGGTGCAGGCATCTGCACTGTTTTCTCTGGTGGTAGAGTCACGGCCACCGGAGTAGGTTACTAGAAAAAAGTACAACCGATTTCACTAAATATATATGTTGACAGTTACATTCAGACAAGAAATTTTAACATTCAGTGACAATATCTCGATGTTGTATTTGCTCCTGATAATTATAATTGTACATCAAAGTGTTTTTCATTGTTCATTGTCTGTGGTATAGATGTGGTATTCAGAACTGTGTTAGTAGTAGGATTTAATGGGGGAGTAAACATGTCAAGTGCTCTAATATAATGCATTTTTGCATTATTTTAATAGATGTTTACATCAGTTACATATTAATTGTGCTGATATCCACTCCTGTAGTTGTGTATTGTGCACTTATATTTCCAAGTTATCACAAAACTACATTTGATGCTGTTGGTTTAATAACTGACATTGGTTTGTGCAATTTCATAAAAAAAACTAACAGAATTGCGGTGACATGTCTTGACAATGTAGATTGGCACTATCAAACTGTTTTGTTTCAGCCAAACACCTTGAACTTTGTCGGCAAGAGCAACGACGAATCAATATTGTTGAACGTTGTAGATGATATCCGAGGCATCCTCACTACATGGTGACTACGACTGTGTTCACTGCCGTGCTGCTAAATGTTGCTGCTGTCATCAATCAGATGCTATATGTGGAGGCGTATTAAGTCGCACAGACCAAAGACGCAACTGCCTACATCGGGGTTAATAGCATAGGGTAAATTACTGTCCATCTGCCTGTAGTTCAAGACAACCTCCAGACGTCCAAAATTGAGCTTTAGCACTGTTAGGAAACTAAGGGTACAGTGTTTGCAAGGTCTCTCATCTCGACTCCCTTCCCAATTGTGTCATGTGATCGGTTCGATTGTCCAACAGTCAAATTTATCTTGTGGCACGATTGCGATCGGGGAGTCGAGATAGGGGCACTTGCAAACACTATTGAGTTTGTGTGACAGACCTTCCAAATTTTCCGATATAGTAGAAATCTGTGTTTTGGTCAATTTGCAAAGAATATGCACCTGCTTTTGTTGTACTTGACATGTAGAAATACCAGATTTCTTATGTAATTCAGGAAATAAACATTTTGTAAATGGCGCTACCAACAAGAAACTGTCAAATGTTCGAACAAAACTCCCACTTTCAGATGCCACATGTGGGGGAGATCTCCCGCTATTGGATTGTCACCGATTTATTAAATGTAGTATCCCACAATTTGACAATACGTATCCTGTGGCTCGTTGTGGATGCTTTGACAGCCACAACTGAGCAATGGTGATATGATGTACAAAGGGAATTAGACTAGTTCTTAAATTCATTCTGGTGTTGAATCAGTTGGTAGCAGTTCTTAAATGTTGGTCGGCCGAGATGGTAATTAATTGTTCCAAAGCATTTTCTTGGTTACATCATAATGTTATTTTTACCGAGGTAAATGTAGACACCGGTTCAAAGATGACAATTTGTGCAGCCAAGACTTTTTAAATTTTTCTTGCAACATTTAAACACTGTTGGCTATGTAGGCAGTATTAGGTTAACTGGTTTGTTGGCAATATCCTTTCACAAATTAATCTTTAAGTGGCACAGCAGTTATACTGATGCATGGAAATGTCAGGTATTTCTTTACTGGGACAATGGCACCATCCCAGACCTTCCAAGTTGACAATCCAATAGCGGGAGATCTCCCCCATATGGGGCATCTGAAAGTGGGAGTTTTGTTCGAACATTTGACAGTTTCTTGTTGGTAGCGCCATTTACAAAATGTTTATTTCCTGAATTACATAAGAAATCTGGTATTTCTACATGTTCTGCCCACAGTGAAAATGTTCATGTTTTTTGTTTTATAAGTTTATTTTCAACAATAACTCATTAGCTTAAACTTAAAATTGTGTAAATATGCACATGGAAGTGATCACAACAGTTTTTGTGATAGACGTCACGGCTAAGTGTGCATGTGACAGACATAATGCAATGCTTGCATGTACAGTACAACTAAACACAAACACATGGAATCAATATCAAACCACATTGCATGTGTGACACTAGGGATACGCTAATCAATAGAGGTCGTAAAGTCAATTTTTAGTTAAATACGGCTAATCTGATGATGTCTTCACTAAATTTTACATTAAAACAGGGACTGGGTGTTTGAACATCCACAAATTATAATATTGAAAATATGTCCGTGTTTCTGAAGATATTTATCTTACAGTTAACCTGAAATTAGAAGTATATAGTAATATGTCTTAAAATAATGACCATGAGACAAGAGGAAAGTGGTGAATTTGAAATGGGAACATTTTTCGTTGGCTGACCCAAATACTTTGTGTCAGTTGTTTGTCTAGCCATTTTGTTGAGTTGTGCAGTTTATGGCAAAGATGTCCCAGTGTCGTGTGTGGCAGGTTCAAATCCTGCCTGTGTTTAGTATCCAAACACAACAGGTTGTGCACATACACTGATTCCATTCAACAACTTCAGCCGCATTTTATAACATCACCGAATTGCATGGATATTTTATTTCCACCTATACTGGAAACTGTAGACGAAATTAGCATGACATTTTAAATAATTATATAAAAAATAAACATTCCTATGCTCTTGCATAACCCAGTTCACAAGAGATGGTGATATACATACGTATTTACGATATGCTGTTCTATTCTACACGGTCTTTCAACAACCTGTGAAAACGTGTACTGTATTGAGTAGTGATACACTGTCATCCACAGGGCACCACAGTGAGTTCATCATATAGGAACCAGTGAGTCCAATGATACAGTGTATACACTGCCTACACTGTCTGCTCGGCGTCTCTCACACGCCTGACTGGGAAGCAACTGCGGCCGCTGGGAGCATGATCCAGTGGGTTAGAAATCGCGTCCCCTGTGGGCGGTCTTTTACTTCCCTTAGCACTGACACCAGATGGAAGGGACCAACGGCTTTTAGTGCCTTTTCCGAAAGACAAGGCAATGTGAGATGAACACCGCTCTCCACTGTGAACAAATTTCAAAAGATCAAAATAATGTAAAGGAAGGTTGGCCCCACGATAATAGGGAAGCTTTGAGCCACTCCTGTAACGTTGTTAATACTTAACCGACGTTTAATTTGTCGATTTATCTAGAAGCAGGCTTTGATACTTACAACTCCACGGCCATTTCTTTCATTACGGACGACTAACGGTGCAGAACATTGCGATTGCACGCGTTTGAACCGATAACATATTTTCGAGTAGAGCTATATATATATATCTAGCTCTATATTTTGTGTTTAGTTGTTTTCTTTATACAACTACCAGGAATAGGTCACGTAGGTGTACAATGTACTTGAATACAATTACAAGTACTTTCAATTGTGCCAAGTACACGTACAAGTACTTTGTGAAAAACTCAAGTACAAGTATCAAGTACTTTGAAAATTGGGGCGGGCGGGCGGGCGGGCAGTCAGGCAAGCGGGCACGCAAAGTGACGTGAATAGCGAGGTAACCTTCTTAGCGAGACTAATTTCCTAAGTTTTACTGCTGTGGAAATAATTTTGGGCTGTAGTAGATTGACCTTAATTGGGAGGTGACTATATTACTGAGGTGACCGTAAAGCGAGGTTCAGTTGTACAGGTCAGTGTCTGTACCAGGTCTGACAGTCACCGTGTGTCTACCCGTCTTCTGTATATATATATATATATATGTATATATATATATATATATATATAAATGACTCAATGCTGGCCACCATTCCCGTACAAGCTCAAGAATCTGAAAAATAAGTCGGTGAAATTACTAACTGAAAATACACACTGAGCTGTTCTCCGTACACTGCTGTAGCGCCTTCCAGGCAGGGCCAGTGGCATTATGCCTTCGTCATCAACGGTCGCGGCATGACGTTGCATCATCCTCACCTGCCGAGCCGCCTCAGGGCGTCGGGCGACCTGAGTGATGAGAGATACGGTGGGGTGATGAAACAGGAGGTGGGGTGGTGACAGTGGCAGTGGAGTGGTGAAAGAGGAGGTGGGATGGTGACAGAGGCGGTGGAATGATGACAGAGGCTGTGGGATGATGACAGAGATGGTGGGGAGGTGACAGATGACAGAGAGGCGAAGCAGTGTGGAAAGAGGCGTTAGAATGAAGACAAAGGCGGTGGGGTGTTGACAGAGTCGGTGGAGTGGTGACAGACGCGGTATGGGGAAGACAAAGGCGGTGGGGCGATGACAGAGGCGGTGGAGTGATGACAGAAATGGTGGGGTGAAGACAGGGGCGATGGGGCGGTGACAGACGTGGTGGGGCGATGTTAAATCGACACATACCTTAAAGGACGGTGTACACGTAAATAAAAAGTATTGGACTCTCGATAAGCAAAAGGCTTCCTTGTCCACCTGCCATCTAGAGTTAATTGTCTGGATGGCAATCTTGTTAAATCATGTTAATTGTTACAAGCGGGCGCGTGTATATCGTAGATAGCCGGTACCAAATGTATCGCTGTGTATCGTCTTCACCAACGGCAACCGACAGACGTGGTCATATACTAGGGCCGTCTCGCGGCGTTTCGTTTACCATCGCCTCGATTACTCATCCCCAGCAGGCCAATAAGGCAGTCCTTGTTGATGCTCTTTGGAAGGCCCTCGGAGGGGAGCAACGAGAACAGAGTGTGTAGTACATTCTGGATGGTGGTGCTGTATTCCATGGCCTACCCTGGTTGAGAGGCTTCACGTATGAGAGTGTGAGTCAGCTGTACATTATATACGTAACAGAGAAACATAATGGTGTTGTTATTGTTTTGATGGAAGAATCAATGAACCGACAACCAAATATGCCACACACCTGAGGAAAACCGTGGTTTGTGCAGTTGTGACAGTGCACGTCACGGAAGGAATAACTATCCAATTCAATAAGGAAGAATTATTGAACAATAAGGCAAATGCTCACTCTGTTTACGATAATTATATGAGTGACAAATTTGAGATGGCTGAGTGCAGCACAGATCATACAAAGGATGACGCTTGTGTGCTCATTGTCCATCTGCCAGAACCAAGGACACTGTTGTGATCGGAGATGACGCGGACTTGTTCGTTCTCCTGCTGCATCATGCTGAAATGGAAGCACATGACTGGTTCCTGGCACAAGAGCCCAAGCCAGCGTAAACAGAAAAGAACATGATGGATCAAACAATCTACGGACTGTTTTTATGTGTGTGCCCATATGCTCTTTATCCATGCAATTCTTGGTTTTAGCATAACCTTTCGCCTGTTTGGATTTGGAAAGGGTTTGACACTAAAGGAGATTAAGAGCGATGCTCTGATTAAGAGATTAAGGGGCCCTGCCTCTCTGGGTGCTCGGGGTGCTCGGGGTGGCATGACCAAACCAGTGATAATAGAAACTATTTACAGGCTCCCGCGAAATCTAAAAGATAACGTGAAACAATGTATAACATAATTTTCAACGATGCTACCTTCTCTAGACCAAATAAAACACGATCTAATAATTGTCGGTGATTACAACATAAACCTGCTAAAGCTAAATGAAAATGAACTGATTGGTAACTTCTTTGACCTTCTTACATGACATAGCATGTATCCCCAAATCACACTTCCAACTAGATTTCCAGAAAGAATGCAGTGACAAAACAATTCTAGAAAGTACAGCTGGTGTTCTCGTAAAGCAATTCTCCAATCACAAACTCTATTTTATCTAAATGTTTGCAACATACAAGAAACAATCAAATTCAAAAACAACTTAGAAACACATGGGAACTAATGAAGCCGTATTAAAAATTAAACATGCTAGTCATACGTCGGATATTTATAGCAAAATGGATAAGAGCCCTAACGTTGATACAAATTTGAATTATAATGTTATACAACAAAACTAATAATAAAAACGAGTAAAAATAAATACATTCCAATTAACATCGTTAAGTTTAATAAATATAGACATATAAAGTCAGCTTGAATTACGAGAGCCTTACTAATATCAATATTAAATACAGCGATAAAATATACAAGCAATTGAAAATGTCACATCCATACTCTGCAGAACATACCACTTGTCATATTAATTAAAAACATACAACACAATACTTATGTAGAGCATTCGTGAAGCAAAAACATTACATTTATTAACAATTATTCGACAAACACAAATGCAACAACGTAGAAAACACAAGGAAAGGAATTAATGAATATATATATATGTATATATATATATATATATATATATATATATATATATATATATATATATGTGTGTGTGTATATATATATATATATATATATATATATATATCAAGGCAGGAAGACAGCACACGGATACCAACATGTTTTACGCAAAATAATAAGATACTTACGAACAAGCATGATATAGCAACTGTATTTAACAAGTATTTTACAGACACATGGCCTAAACTTGTTTAGTCTGTAGAGAGTAGCCGCTATGATCAAATAGCACGCTGTTGCTAGATTCGATACAACCCAACCTGTATATAAGAAAAGGCGAAATAATTATGTTTTCTACCTTCAAGTCATGCAATACTCAGTTCGTTGTCTTCCCTTGGTGTAGGTCAAGTACTATTACTAATTTTGAATCGTGCACATATATATACAACTGTAAAAGGGACGAGAACAGATTCCCGAATATACAACCGACTGTGGAAGACATTGAGGAGAATAGAAGTGACTACTGCACACTGAGGAGAAGAAGTCTGTCCTGTAATTACTATTCGCCCACAGCGTTACAACGCAGTTGGGAAACTCTGCGTAAACATTTAACAACATAGTTAACATCATAGCACCATATTTACTGCACATGCATTTAATGTTACATATCCATCACATTGCATTGGGGGAAGATGATCAATGGTCACATATCGTTATTCTATTAATATTTAATTTAACTTTTTAATCACTAATTCCTTAATGTTCTTTACATTTTTTTTAAATCATATTAAAACGCAAGGTAAAACCTGGCACGATATCTTTCTTGTTAGCAACTATATTTAAATAAGGCTTGGTATGATCGTGTGTGTAATAATAAATTGCTATTTTAAAATACATATTTCCTATTGTCTCAAAAAAATAGCCGAAAACCATCCCAAAACCTCACAGAATAATGGCAACAATCACTTTCGTGATCACAACGGTAATTAGATAACTTTTAAGTACTATTGCCAATAGTCTGCCCAAAGTTTTGGGTTTGGTACATAAGCTGGTGCACTACTGCATTCCCGGGTGTCAGCAGATCTCGTTCCTGTCGCAGAGACAATACGTCGGAGAGGTCCCGTCAATACTGTGCCCAGCAGCACTGTTACCAGCTCACGCGTCTGATCGCAATGTACCAAAAACGCACAGGCCCTGTACAACGTGGTGGTGAGGCGTTTTGTTGTCACCATGTGCTATGGGTAAACACAATTACTTCAGAGGCGCCACTTACTTCCTCACTAGTGCTTGTACTATTGATGTGAAATCACAGAAGGGGTCCTCGTTAAGCCTACAATCTAGCGTACAAGGGATGTGGGGTATAGTGTACACGTAGTAAAGTTGTAATGATAACAACACAACACGTAGTATCGTTATAGGTTGCAAAACCATCAATATTTTATGTAGTAAATATAAAACATATACAAGGTCACATACATCAATCACGTGATTCTCGGCAGCATTATGAGCGGTCGTGATCTGTTTCTGTGCATGTTACTTCGAGTGTCATTTGTGTCATTGGTGATCGGCGTCGTGTAAATCATAGAGTCTATACCAGTACCGGTAAGTAACTTGACCAGAACCACCTGGTGGAAACGAACGACGGCGTGCTCTTTTCGCGCAGAAAACAGTCGCGAACGAGTCAAACGCGATGACTGACCAGGCGATTTCAGTATCGACGCGAGCGACACAGATCGAATCAAGGAAGCGTCACTCGTAATTTGCTTTTGGTTCTCGTCCCTGAAGTCACTGTTTCCGGTAGAGAATTCGGCAAAGGCAGGGCAACAGATGGCGAGGGTGGGTAGCGTCAAGGCGATGGTGGTTGAATTCGTTGGACTGACAGGTTTACGTTCTGGGAAGAAGAGCCTTTTGATTTGCCATGTTGGAGACGATAGCCGTGAACTTCTGCAAGACAATATGTATATAAATAAATAGTTGTATAATATATATGTATATTCGAATGACGCCACTCACCCACAGATGTAGAAGATTGGTCGGTGTTCCAACCTTAACGTTGAGAACAATCCATTTGTTTCCGTCTAACGTCTGATGCGCACCGTAATACCGTTACAGCATAACAAATAGGGTATTTCGATAACACACAAAGGCGCTACTTTTCTTACAATGGGCCGTAGATGAACGCCTGAGAGCAGACTGTCTAGGAGGAAAACATTAACACACACACACACACACACACACACACACACACACACACACACACACACACACACACACACACACACACACACACACACACACACACACACACACACACACACACACACACACACACACACACACACCCACACACATACACGCACGCACACGTACACACACACGCACACACGCTCGCACGCGCACACACGGGCGCACACTCACACACATACCCACACACATACATACACATATACACACGCACGCAAACACTCGCGCGAGCTCGCACACACGCGCATGCTCACACACACGCGCACACAAACACGCACACCCACAAGCAAACACACACACACACACACACACACACGCGCGCGCCCACGCACACATACATACACGCTAGCTCGATTATAGTTAGATAATATACATACCGAGACGAAGAAGGAGGTGATGGACTCGGAGAAGATTTAGGTGATGAAGTAATCGATGAAGGAGGTGATGGGGTCAACGAAGTAGGAGGTGATGGTGTAAGCAGGAATCGGTTGTCGTTCACCGACAAGGTTTCTCCTGCTCGCCATATGTTGGGTGGGCTGAGGCGAAGCGGTGGTAATTGTATGTGATCTGTTGAAAATATCGTATATTTAACAATTGTGCTGATATGTACATAATACGGGTGCATGATTATTCATAATCGTGATACATACACGTAGTGATACGTTATGAGGATGACGTTTGAAAATGTTCTGAAAACACATACGCGCATGCATACAACTTATTGCCTACACAAATTCCAATTTGCATGATCAACTCGTTTAAACACTCTTCTTTCTCCTTCACATATTATAGCCAATACACGTTCCCTCATATTAAAACACAAGAGTTGTATATTCCAGTCACATTGTTTTCACATATCGCCGCTTAGATAATGAATAAAATCGAATATATCTTACCGTTATTTCGACTAAATGCGCCATAGTAATCTGGAGGCAGTGACATCGCGTCTTTCATGGGTGGGTAACAATGCTGTATGCGTTCGTAGATGTTAGTCATTCACTCATGTCTCTCAGTATGAACTTATGCCCGCGTCTTCCGCAATACCAACCACCGACGTTAAATAGGACGTCATCTTCTTGGTAGGTCAGTACTATGGCGTCATCAAACATATTTTCCTTTGTTACCATTAAAGTGTGTTTGCACGAAGGATTGACCCGCAGTACAATACTCAGTGCTTCCGTTGACTGTATACTTACGTCATGATGTCACATCTAGTTATTGTGGCGTCGATGCGACGACTATAATTGATTAGAATTCAAATGTGTCCGTCAATAAGCATGGCCATAAGAAATTGTCCTATTAATACATGATTACTTACTGGCCCATAATCAATATACGTATATTATAAGAGCGCGTACACATATCCACACACCCACACACCCACACACCCACACACACTCACCCCCATACACAAATACACACACACACACACACACACACACACACACACACACACACACACACACACACACACACACACACACACACACACACACACACACACACACACACACACACACACACACACACACACACACACACACACATACAGACACACACACACGCACGCACGCACGCACACACACATACACACAAACACAAGGAGCATTTCTTGTTTTTCATTGAAGTATGAGGCAAAACAAAACATAAAGTACAATCGCGTGTATGTAACATACATGTGTTATAGCTACATCCTTAGAATGTTTGGACTTTGTGAACCAATTTTGTTTCGTGTGCAGAGCAGTGTGTTAATAGTATAAGTATGGCGTGTTAATTGTGTGGAATTAGGGTTTTCTCTGGTACTGTACCGATTCTTTTGGAATTTGTTCGTTCGATTAACAACAGTGACAACAGTGCGCAGACAAATTACCATGATGCCACCTACAGTTAGTCATCTGAAGAAATTTGCTGAGAGCGAACGAAGCGCTCCGACAACAAATCCAAATTAACTGAGAAATATGTAAACAGAATAACGACAAATATGACTACTTTACAAATGCAGACTTGCAAATTTGAGAAAACTATACGCTTGCTTCATAACAGCTGAATTATATTCTGAATACACAACCATAATAGTAGTATGTTGCGTTGAAATCAATGTACACTGGCGTTGGCGTCGGTGCAAAAGTAGTTCCGGTTTCCCATGTTAAAAGATAGGACAAATAATTCCGGATTTGCACGTTGCACCGACGCCAACACCAACGATAATCGATTATCGGAGGAATTTAGGCGAAAAACCTTAAAGAAACACCTCAATATCCCGTGTTATAAGATAGGGCCTAAATCCCATGTTAAAATATAGGAATTTGTCTTGCTCCTTAAAATGCGCATTCATAATAAAACTTCAAAATGGCGTCACATGTAGGTCAAGGTCCAAGGTACAACGTAGTGTGTGGTGCCACCTGTCGGTACTTTGGGCCTGTAGGCCGAGGCTTAGCCTAACGAAAGAGCCATTTTTTTTAACGGTAATGACGAGAATAAAATGTTGTGTTATAATAACGAGTACTTAAGCATTATAAATTCAACGGATGGGTATATATTAGGGCAATAACATAGTGGAACCCGTATGTGTGTGCACAACCTGTAGTCTTCCCATATTGAAAACAGACAGGATGTGAACCTGCCTCACACGACACACGACACTGGCACAGATTTATAAAGAAAATCAAGGTATCACTATCTTTTAAAACTTATCAATGCTATAGTTTTTATATACCTAGGAGAGTTGTATGTGATCGCTCAACCGAAGATCCTTTATATAACAATCCAGTCACACCTTCAAACTCTTCTTCTCCCGGCACAACATCCCCTCCTCAAATAAACATTTAAAAAAGTATATTTTCACATTAGTGACATTTTTTCTCCGAGTCAACAAGGCACGTCAGCACGCTGCGGCCAACATAATACATACATGCGAACATACATACATTCATACACACATACATATGTACACTCATACATACATATGTGTATACATACTATCATATATACATATTTACATACACATACATACATGCATGCATGCATACATATATACGCACGTACGTACGTACGTACATACATACATACACACATACACACATACATACATACACACACACACACACACACAAACACACACACATGCACACACATACATACATACAAACGTACTTGTATGACTTACCCTAACCAGAAGCGTGCGAGACAATTTAACTAGATTTTGCGTGAATTTGAAACATTCATCATATCATCACATTGTAGGCCTGTGTTTCAAGTTCGTGCATCAGTTGGCATAACATATTCTTCCCGCATCCATCTCGTACGGGTAAGGAGGACAAAGAGAGTTCGAACATCACTGGAACGTCTTTTTAACGGCTCATTTAATATGGCTTAGCGACCCAATTTTGGTTCGCGACCCAGGGATTAAGAACTATTGCAAAACTTAGTGCATAATATGCTAGTGCATAAAATGCACTAATTATTGATATTATCATATATGCACTGTACAAACACATACACGAACTAACGTACAATCAAATGTTCGCACACTCATTCATCTCAATTCAACAAACGAGAATGATGTATCCCTTTGACTTGTTTCTGGCAATCCGTCAGAATATGTAGCAAAACGAAAGTTGACATACGGTTCGTGTGCCAGAAGGATTCGCACCAATCTGATGTCAGTGACATCCCATCGGCCTGGGGTAAGGCGAGGTTGATGCCTACATGAATGGTGAAGCGCCACACGTCGCTATGCATAACAATTGGTTACGTTATATTGTACGTCAGTCCATGAGGCATTCAAGTGCATCAGTAACTATTCCTCGGGTTGTTTCTACAATCGAGTAATATCCAAATAGGACATATAGAGGAAGGTGAGATATATGAGCAATTTGTCACTTTTCAGCAATAAACCAAAAACTTAGTACAGTTGTTATCATTAAACCAACCGTACCATTTTAATAAAAATGCCCTCTGATAGGTTGTTGAAATTAGCAGTGTTGCGATTTGTTATTTTACAAGCATATACAAATTAGATTAAGCATGTGAAGTGACTCAAGGGACCCTAATCGTGGAGTCCCTTGAACCTTCACATGGGGTCTCTTGAGCCACAATAACATTACACATAAAACGAATCAATAAGTTGAACATGTGATTTTTGTGGTTGGTAGGCAAACAGGAAGAGTGCTTTTATGTACAGAGTGCAATTGTTGTTATTTATTTAACATATTTAACAAGCAACTAACAGGAGTACGGAAGAATCCAACTGTAGATGTTTTTTATCGACAGCATACAGGTTATGATTATCCAGGTGATTGTAAAGTTTCACCCGTGAGACCCCACTAAAAACGTGCAAAATCCAAGATGGCCACCTCATGGGATTGTTTAAAATGTGGAGTTCTGCATTATCATTATTGTTTGAAACAACGTATATAGTTACCAAGATGACGGCCATTCCAGACCAATCAAACATGCCGTCCACACGTTTTCGTTGCTGGTAAATAATTATTCTGATATGTGTTGTTTATGGTCGAGCGTGCGTTGTCAGAAACACAAGATTGTTCTATTGCTCAGATGTCAACACATCTAACTCTCCAAAAAGACCCAATTATTTTGACATGCACGATACCTAGTCGTGTAGGATTGCCTTTTACATGGATAACCACATTCTCTGGTTAATTAGGTGTACTATGACAATCATAATATATAATTACCATCCTTCACAATATATAAGACCAATTTAGAATATTATATGCTTACAAGTATAAACAATACAGAATAAGAATGATGAGCAACCCCGCTATTTGCTTTTTGATAGTTACTGGCTTGTAAACATAATAGACTAACAGGGTGCCAAATTGGAGTCGAGTACATCATCACTGCTTATTCTCTCTGTTAAAATATTTGCGCCATCCGCCTCCGTACTTTATTCGCAATTCAAAGATAATGTCTACATTGCTGTTATACTCAGCCTTCTGTTTAATGTTTTCCAGTTAAGAAAGAGGAGACGAAGAAGACCAAGGGCGATATAGGATGATTGTGCAAAGAGTTATTCGGAGAGTTTTGGAATGAAGAACAGTTAGAGGAATTAAAAACAAAAGGAAAATAAAAACGGGAAGCAGAAATCGAGTTCCAGTATCGAGACAATAGTCCAGTAGAAATCAGCACATTTTTTCCAAGCCCGGACATT
>CM034544.1:37220286-37242211 GCA_020002185.1 Paraescarpia echinospica
CATTGTGTCTCGACAGGGTGGCGCCGGTATGTGTATTCTGATTATTCTGATGTTGACAACGAAATGAGTTTAGAACTATCTGGATACTGGTTCCAACCAGAAGCACAAGGGCCAGTGTTATTGCGAGCACAAAGAAGTCCAGTCCGTGCGTGTGATCGACGTTCCATCTGGCGTATCGAATTCACCATTTGGCATTGATTTTATGGTTTACTTAATAGGTTCTGTTTAATAGTCGGACAGTCAAACGCCCTTTTGAAGGTGGACCGTGTATTAAAGTCTGAACGATGTTTTGTTACATTGTTGTGATTATCTAACCTTCTTCAAAATTATGAGGTTCACAAGAAGAAGAAGAATAGTGAGCTGTTTGTATGTATGTCTGTCTGTCTGTCTGTCTGTCTGTCTGTCTGTCTATCTGTCTGTATGTCTGTCTGTCTGTCTGTCAGCCTGCCTGCCTGCCTGCCTGCCTGCCTGCCTGCCTGCCTGCCTGCCTGCCTGCCTGCCTGCCCGCCCGCCCGCCCGCCCGCCCGCCCGCCCGCCCGCCCGCCCGCCCGCCCGCCCGCCTGTCTGTCTGTCAGTTGGCTTTACGATTATTTTGATGTCACCGATAAACGGGTGAATCACCCTGAGAGTGGCACACCCGCACATACGCGGCGTGCTTTTTTCGGCGTGCTTTTTCTACCTGAGCTTGCCCTAGTAATGAGCAAATTTGCTAAACTATATATACTGCATTGATGGCCTATTTGGTTTGAATGTGTTGCTATCAATTTAATAATACTATGGGGGTTATAAAACATTATTTTTGAAGACATTAATTATTGTTAATTTGATAACAATGTAACTGGTTGGTATTGGATTATACATAATTAATTATGTATAATTAATTAACAATTGCACATAATACCAGAACATAAACACGGACGAACGCACGCACGCACGCTCACGGACATACGTATCGTACAAAAACGTAATTAAGTAACAATGCTTAGCAGCCCTTAAACTACTCACACCGTTCAATAACTTCTGGGTACACATCGCCGCTGCCAAGTTGGCTTAGAGCTGAAATTATTTTTAGGATACGTCTTCATAAACAAAAAGCGCCTTTCCCCACGCCACTGGTGTAACCGGTAGTGTCACTGCATCAGTCGTGCCATGGCATGGAAGCCAGTTAGGGCTGCAGCTCTTTGAGAACCCGGTTTTTTTATATATGGGTTGTAGCCTGACTCCAATGACGAAATCGTCGACTTTTATGGATGATATTACTTACGTAGGTTCCGTTATATCTGCTGGTGGCTCTGTCGACCACGAGGTCGCAGTTAAAATCGGCAAAGTAGACCTCGAAGCTCCTAAAGCAAAGTATATATATATTTAGGAGCACACATGCGTTGACTAATTAAAATGCAACATTTGACATGTCATGGCATTTTATTGAGAAAAAAAATGTGATACCAAATAATCAACACAACGTACAGCGGTCTGAATTATCATCTATGCTACTATACATAACATCTTGTTTGTAACAAATTCCACACACAGTTATGTAATTGGACCTAACCATGCATGTTACTGAATTATCATCTATGCTACTATACATAACATCTTGTTTGTAACAAATTCCACACACAGTTATGTAATTGGACCTAACCATGCATGTTACTGAATTATCATCTATGCTACTATACATAACATCTTGTTTGTAACAAATTCCACACACAGTTATGTAATTGGACCTAACCATGCATGTTACTGAATTATCATCTATGCTACTATACATAACATCTTGTTTGTAACAAATTCCACACACAGTTATGTAATTGGACCTAACCATGCATGTTACTGAATTATCATCTATGTTACTATACATAACATCTTGTTTGTAACAAATTCCACACACAGTTATGTAATTGGACCTAACCATGCATGTTACTGAATTATCATCTATGCTACTATACATAACATCTTGTTTGTAACAAATTCCACACACAGTTATGTAATTGGACCTAGCCATGCATGTTACTGAATTATCATCTATGCTACTATACATAACATCTTGTTTGTAACAAATTCCACACACAGTTATGTAATTGGACCTAACCATGTATGTTACTGAATTATCATCTATGCTACTATACATAACATCTTGTTTGTAACAAATTCCACACACAGTTATGTAATTGGACCTAACCATGCATGTTACTGAATTATCATCTATGCTACTATACATAACATCTTGTTTGTAACAAATTCCACACACAGTTATGTAATTGGACCTAACCATGCATGTTACTGAATTATCATCTATGCTACTATACATAACATCTTGTTTGTAACAAATTCCACACACAGTTATGTAATTGGACCTAGCCATGCATGTTACTGAATTATCATCTATGCTACTATACATAACATCTTGTTTGTAACAAATTCCACACACAGTTATGTAATTGGACCTAACCATGTATGTTACTGAATTATCATCTATGCTACTATACATAACATCTTGTTTGTAACAAATTCCACACACAGTTATGTAATTGGACCTAACCATGCATGTTACTGAATTATCATCTATGCTACTATACATAACATCTTGTTTGTAACAAATTCCACACACAGTTATGTAATTGGACCTAGCCATGCATGTTACTGAATTATCATCTATGCTACTATACATAACATCTTGTTTGTAACAAATTCCACACACAGTTATGTAATTACTATACATAACATCTTGTTTGTAACAAATTCCACACACAGTTATGTAATTGGACCTAGCCATGCATGTTACTGAATTATCATCTATGCTACTATACATAACATCTTGTTTGTAACAAATTCCACACACAGTTATGTAATTGGACCTAACCATGCATGTTACTGAATTATCATCTATGCTACTATACATAACATCTTGTTTGTAACAAATTCCACACACAGTTATGTAATTGGACCTAACCATGCATGTTACTGAATTATCATCTATGCTACTATACATAACATCTTGTTTGTAACAAATTCCACACACAGTTATGTAATTGGACCTAACCATGCATGTTACCCGGTAAATGTTTTGATATAGATATCTACAACCATAACAATTAATTATGCGATTGAATGCTTTTACATTATACATATTTAGTTTGACTGTGTGTACATGTATATCCATACTGTCTTAACACAAGGAACATTATCTCCTTTATATTCTGACAGGCATTAGATTGAGTTCTGTTAGGCACACACTATTTCAGTTTAAACTTCAAACAAACAAAAAGCAGCTAGTTGGTTAGGAGTTTCCTCTTTCTGCTGGTTGCCCAAATCACCAAATTATACAAGGGTGGACAGTACAGGGGTGGACAGTACAGGGGTGGACAGTACAGGGGTGGACAGTACAGGGGTGCCTGCATAGGACTATGAACTCACAACCTTAGGCAAAAAGTCATCAGTCACTTGCTACAAGTTATCAATATTTGCTGCTGTAGGGGGTAAGCAGGGGCAGAGAAAGGGTTAAATGTCATCATTCACAATTTGTATGATGGCTAATACCTTTTAATATATCAACACAAGGGCCCAAATGGTCAGTTGCCTGTCAGGGCAGTAATCAATGGACAAAGTTCTAAGTCGCACATTGCGACTAAAGCATTGCAGGCGTAATATTATACTCGCAAATGCGACTAGGTACTAGATACGCAATGTTGAGCCCTGCAAAGCAGCGGGTGCAATAAAAAGACACCCTAATGCTCTGTGGTGCAGACGTTCCATTTCGCAGGGTTACAAGCTACTAAAGATGTTCAATGTTCTCGTTATTTCCATCCTCTTATATACCTCCGAGACCTGGCAACTGACCGTTCAACAGGCCAAGAAAATATATCCTTTCGCCACGAAGAGCCTCCGACGCATCAAGAACATAAAGTGGTTCTACTACATCAGCAATAACACGTGAATAATGGAATGCTATGGTCCGCAGCATGGATCAATACTCAGTACCCAGCGACGCCTTCAATGGTTTGGCCACCTGCAACGTATGGCATCAAACTACCCTGCCGCTCTATTGTACCAATTCCACCCGGAAACGGCCCCGTGGGCGCCCTCGCCGTCGATGGATCGACTGTCAAGCAGGATTTGGATGGCCTGTGCCATACGCTTGAGGCGGCATAGAGGCTGGCCGTTGACCGCCCCAACTGGAAGGCGATTATAAAGAATGTTATGTGACCTCTACGTAGGATATCCGGCAAGAGCTCTAAGTAAAACCCTGACTTGTTTCTGTTTGTGTCTGTTTTCGTCTTATCTCTATACCATTGATAATCCGTGTATTAGGCTCCAAGAGAGGCAACCTTTGCAGAAGGAGAACCCAGCAATCAGTGTCCTTTGTGAAAAAAAATAACTTTGTTAGCATAAATTCCTCATTTACAACTTCTGGAGCATATGGAACCATCTGTGTGTGTGTGTTTCTTCCTGGGTGCTCACTTTTGTCGTAGTGTGGTACTCTGGCACATTTGACATAACATCATTCCGTGTGGCTGCGACCGCATACACCTTCTCAACTAGGTACAGGGTTATGCGATCTTTGGTATTCATACAGGAAAAGAACCTGTTTGTTTCGATGGCGAGAGTAGTGTCCTCAACATACAAGTCTTCACCACAGGCATACATGCGAGTATGTACTGTTGCCATGCAATCTGTGAATAGATATCGCTTGCCATGAGCTCTCTGTGCCTGATCACTCTGTGGTGTTTCACTCTGAGCCAGTTCTCCTTTTGACTTCTCCGGTAGCATGGTCGGGTGATTGGTCTACGTAGCGGTGCCGTTTTTGTCTATTGGTGTGACGGTGTCAGAAGGTATGGCAATTGGAACTGAGGGACATTGTGTTAGTGAAACAATATATTGAAAGGTGGCTGCCCTTGGATTTTGTGCGGTGCGGCATAGGCGTTAAAAAATAAGTAATATTTAACCGATCCCTGAAAATACCGCATTGTCGGCCACGCCGAGTTATACGGTCACGCTTCACTGGGCGCACGCCAGACGTCACGCTCTGCTTGTTTTGTCCCACCTCTTCCGCCATGTCGGACACAATATCCAACATAGTGCAACAATTCTTCACGGCTGAAAGTGAACAATTGAAGTTATCACGGGGGAGTGCAAGGCCGACAAAGGGCGACCGGACTCGTGGCAAGTCGTCAAGTGCCGCTAAGCCCGAAACAGTCATCGAAGTGATGGAGCAAATGGCGCCACTCCTGATCAAAACAATGGCTGCCGTCATGGGACACCAGATGACAAACATGAAGGAACTGCTGCAGTGCAAAGCTCAACAGACTAGTGCCCTAGAGGAAAGGGTGGACGTTCTGGAGGCGGAGGCGGAGGCGGAGGCGGAGGCGGAGGCGGAGGCGGAGGCGGAGGCGGAGGCGGAGGCGGACAAGCGAGAGCAGTACACTCACCAACCTCCGCTTCCAGGGCCTTCCAGAGATGGATGGAGAAAGTACGAATGAACTCGTGCTGCAAATGATCAACGAGAAGATGGGGATGAAACTGACGTCAGCCCATCTGGAGCGTAGTCACGGCCTGGGCCCAAAGAAGGACAAGAGCGGAAACCTGAGGAAGCGCGCAATCATTGTGCGCATCCGTAGCGAGGCGGTCCGGGATGATATTTATAAAGCTCGCACACAGCTGAAACGTCGACAGCGATAAAGACAAGTCCATCTTTATAAACGAAGATTTAACATCGAACAGAGTAGGACTGGCCTACAAGACGAGGGTGCTGGGTGTAATTAAAGAGATCAGTGTTATCAAAGACCTGGACAGCGTACTTCGTTAATTAGCAAGTGTACATACTCTCTTACTTAGTTAAGTAATATCATCGTCATTGTTATTCTCAAGTATATTATAATGATATAGATTAGTTGCGATTTTTGTTTCTCTTGCTAGATGCAAGGCGATATATATTGTCTGCGATTTTGTTTCTCTATATATCCCCAACTACTGACGCAACATTTGCTTTTTTATAATTACTTTATGGTATAGCTTGCGTCTTGCAATTTTTTTGCAGTTTATGTTCTCGTTGCTTTCCTTATAATGCAAATTAATTATAATGTGTGTCTTTCCTTCGATTAATCAATACTTATTTCCACAAATGTATTGAATAATGCAATTTGCATCTCGGTATGACATGAATTATGCATACTTATTTACATACTTTGTATCATTATATTACTGGTTTCCACACATTGTTTACTTTTTCACACATACCTGCGTGTTAACATAATTTAGAATGTGATATAATTACTTGCAGTGGATTCCATTTAAATTCAATTAATTAGTTATCGCAGACATAATGCAAATTCCAATTAGTTGGTCGCATTGTTTTTTCGTCTTGCTAATTTTATTATGATTACTATTGTCATTATGTCATACCAATGGGAAGACCGGTCCGGATACGTCCGGTCACGACACGTACAGTTCATAATCTTTTTCTATACATTTCTTTTTTGTTTATAATTATTGTTGCACAAACATGTATTTCTTGCATGGTGACAGATATGGTGACATGCTACACAACATTGAGTATACTAACTTCGTATGACTATGGTAAAACAAGGCTTTTGGTTTACAGTGGACAGTCGGTTGTTATGCTATATGTTTCAAACATAATTACTCATTTAAAGAATGCTAGCTAACGATTCATTTCCTTCGTTTCAAGGAGGTATTAATGTGAATTCTCTATTTACTGTACTACAGCTAAATGAGGCTGCTGATGAAGATTTTCAACCAATACGTCATTCGACATATTATGATCGTGACAATTTTAAACTACTAGCAGAAACAAATAACGAACGGTTTAGAATACTTATCTCAAACATATAATATATTAATGCAAAATTCAGCGAAATTGAAGCCTTCTTAGAATAACTTAACCAGAATAAATTTTAATTTAGCGTAATGTGCTTTCAGGAAAGCTGGCTTTCAGATAATGATGATCTATCACACCTACAAATCGAGGGATATCATTGCATCACACAAGGCAAAACATGAAGCACTAAAGGCGGACTACTCATTTACTTAAGCAACAAATACAATTTCAAAGTTATTTTGTGTCTAAATCAGTTTCAACATAGGGAAGGACAATGTATCAACATAAGTGGAGGTGGACTCTTAAAATATATTATAATTGGAAATATTTACCAAATTATAAAACAAAGTTGTTTAGCGAATTCACACCAATTATCTCATCCTTTGACAAATCAAAATCCGACATCATTATTTCTGGTGATTTCAATATAAATCTTCTTAAAATTAACGAAAGATATGTTTTTGGTGATTTTTTGATTGATTATTCATCTGATGGATCGATTTTTATGGCTTTCCCTCCCTCCCTCCCTCCACACACCATTTATGGGACATTCACAGAATTGATCAGTCGCCGTGCATCAACATTTGGAGCGTTGTCAATATGAAAGTTCAAATCTCACATGATAATCAGAGGTCCAGGTTTTATGGCATGGTCGTCGATGAAACGGTCTCATCTTCAAAAAACACAGTTGTTGACAAGCCATTTTTTAATGATGGCGGCGGGCGGTAAATGGCAACGATTCTCATGGATGACGTAGGTGTTATGAATAATTATTTATTCCCCTCGCCTGATTATCACACTAACTATTTATTCCCGTCATTTGATTGGTTCCAACGCTTACGCTATGACTAACGTCAACCATAACTAACTCAAACCGTAGCTAATTATAATAATGACATTAATACAGTGATCCGGGAACGAAATTCATATTTTCGCCGCCGCCAATGTTCACACCTTCCTTCACCTTCTGGCTGTCTCGGTTGGCTCGATTGTGACATCGGAAGCCGGAGGGGGGCATAACATTTACATTTCCACCTGCCATTGACGGTCGCCACAAAAATAAACATCGTTCACATTTAATGGGGGGGGGCTGGACGTATGTCTGTCCCTGAGAAATTCCACGGGCAACTGTCCCCTGCCGCCCCCCCGTTCCCGCGTCTATGCATTAATATGTTATGATATTTCACACTAACTATTTATTCCCGTTGCCTAATTGGATTCAACGATTACGAACTCGACCTTAGTGTATAGGATGATTACTAAAGGTAACTTATTTACTTGGGTGGTCAACTATAATAACGGTAGTGTTTTGACATTGGGTAGTGTCTTGGGAGTACGTTGGGATAGTGTTTTGAATTTAACTGTAGTGTTTTGAAGGTACGCTCCTCGATGTAGATTATAAACAGCACTGGGCTGAGGCTGTCTTGTGGCACCTTGATGGGTGCCTATTGTTGTCACGAATGACGGACACTCATCCACCGATATGCGTGGTTAATCTACGACTTTTATGACCAAACTACGGTCATGTTGGAACAAATTGCAACATAAGCAAATCTTACAGTTTTGAAAGCAAGCATATATCCTAGATAATATATCAAAAGTATATAGCTCAACAAATTAGGGAACATTGTCAAAATTACGCAAGTTTATATTGGGCCCCCTCAATAGCTTTTATTTGCGATTTTGTGACGATTTTAATTTCGGGAAAAAGATTGAGCAAGATGATGTTTCTGTAAACCTCAAATAATCCATATGCGTGTATGTAAATACGCACAAATTATATTCAGAGGTCAAAACAACATACATCGACATTAAAATAGTTTAACATTGCATTAGGTTTTCAATGAAATCCTTATTGGTATCAAAATATGCACGAATTACTTGTCCAGTTCGTCTCCTACATAACATGGTTATGGTCAGCGTAATTATAAGTATGTTACTCCAATGGGCATGTATCGTACACATCACATAGAGCAGGTACATCTAAAGAGGAACATTATGTATAATAATTATAATAGCCCCCTTGATATAAGGTCTACATATAAAACACGAATCTAGCTGATGAGCTTAATTGACGAAAAATTGACGTATTCTCTCCATGTAATCTGCATTACCATATGAATATCCTTCTGTCATAAGTATTGACCGTATACGTAACATAACACAAATTTATTTTATCATTGCGCATAATAATTATAATGAACCCTTCCGTGTAAGGCCAACACATGTACATACGTGAATCTCAAGAGCCCAAGAAAGTAAGTAGTTATATACCGCAGTACCCAGTCCTTTGGACTGCTCAAAGCACTTGATCCTTTACTTCTGACATTCTTGTTTAATCGAATACCATCGAGACTTCTCTGGGAAGCATTCAGCCACTCTGCAGTTTATGCGCGAAGAGTATTCGTATACAAATATCCGTCACTGCCTATGCCCTTGGGATCAGTCATATGACTGAGAGAACTGGAGCAACATAGAGTGAACGAACTTTCCCTGATTCGACACGGCGGCACAGGATTCGAAACCGAGTTATCTCGATTATTAGTCCACTGCGCTCCATAAAAAACGTAATTGAGGTAAAATCGCTGTATTACGTAGTCATTAATATCACATGTAACTGACGATTGTTGTCGTAACTCTAGACTGTGTTTGAACACTCTGTGCCACGGAATGACGTGCAAGGTGCGAGTGATGTGTTTACAAAAAGTCTCATCATTTGAATTTTCAACTCTTCAATGACGGTTGGAAGTATCTCCATCAGCTTGTCTCGTCTGATGTATCAAATGCTCGGCTCATGTCTATGCTAAGAATCTCGACTGCGAAGCGATATTTATGTGCCTTGGCACACAACCACCGATACCTGAGCACTACGTCAACCGTACTTCGACTATGGAATCCACAATGCTCGTTCTGCTGGAAAGAGTTAACATTGTAAAGATTGGAACATTACAAATAATTATGTATGTCCATGAATTGCAACAGACTGTGCTCCCTCCCCCGCCAATAGAAGGGTTTTGTTTACAGACACAAGCGACAGACGAGCTAGTCACGAAGAATCGATCACACACCTGGGCAACCGATTCACGTGTCGTGCGCACATGTAACGCCATTTGGTATCGAAGAGAACCAACCTCGTCGTTCTTCCCGGTTTTAATTAGTGGATTATACGTGGATTTCCCGCCATCGAAAACTATTTAATGGTACATAACCCGTTTCATACATTACAACATTTGAACAAAATGCAGGGCTGTTACGCAATTGTCAAGCAGTCAACAAGAGAATCGTACAGAAAGCACACCCTAAGGATACGGACGGTTGTCAACGAATGTCACAAGTGCCTTGGGTAAGTCACTGTTGCGAATTACTTCATGTTGTATATCCAAGGTCATGACATGATGTGAATATTTGTGTGTGTGCACGAGTATGCGCGTGTCTGCTCATATCGGTGCGCGTCTCTGCATATCTGTATGTGTTTGTGCGTGCATGCGCGAGCCTGCGCGTACCTGTGCTTGGAGGCGCGTGCCCGTGCGTGCCCGTGCGTGCCCGTGCGTGCCCGTGCGTGCCCGTGCGTGCCCGTGCGTGACGTGCGTGCCCGAGCGTGCCCGTGCGTGCCTGTGCATGCCTGTGCGTGTCTGTGCATGCCTGTGCGTGTCTGTACGTGTCTGTGACCAACTTGCAGCAAACCAAAATTGTACCGAACACATCGATCGGAAAACAAATTTAATTTTAACTCCCGATTATGTGAAATGTGACGGAAAGAAATTGAATGCTGTATTTGTCTAAACTTGAATAACAAATAATAATATCTTGTGAACACGGACAGTCATTCGTATACACTATCACATGGTTTACCCCGGTTCATTTCATTTATAAAACATAACTGAAACTAATTCTATGCGATGCGTCTCGGGTGATTAGTAACCCTGGAGGATGGTGAACAGAACCATTGCCACACATTGTGTTTGAGTTGACACAAACCCTTTGACATTTACTGTTGACAATTCTAATAGAATGTGTTTCAGGTTGGTGTGAACATTTTGTTGTTTTCATGTTTGTTCTATTAACAATGAAGCTAGCTTCTTACGCTCCGTGAGTAGAGCAGTGTGAGGCATTTGCTTTCCATGTAGGATTTCATGATGGAATTTTGATTCTTGTTCAGCTCCAGCAGTTGTTTAAAACAACTGATGTGTTTACTAATGCAAAATTAGTGCTTAACAGAAAGGCGACGCTTTCATCTTTTTGGTATCTAAAATTTGCTTGGACTCAATTCGGAACATGCATATTTCTTTTCCATTGACGTATTTTGTTACCAATAAAATTGTAGGTTTTCAGAACGATATGAATAATTACCTTTTTTAAGAAAAAAATCAATTTTCGGACACATCCGATATGTTATTCATTTGACAATTGAAATGTAATTTTCATTGTATTATTGTATTAAAAGTAGGTCTAAACTTGAACAATTGATGTATTATTGTTTATTGTTAGTTAAACATGTACTTTATTCTAGTAATTTATCATTTGATCTTGTACTTTATTCTTTATTCTAGTTCTTATGTACCATGACAGATAGCCCTAGGGTCTTTTTTTTAAAAGAATGTCCTTTTAGGTGGTAAGCAGGTCAGTGTTATGAAGCATTACAAACTGGTGGGGGACTCAAAATCTAAATTGAGCGTAACATATTATAAGGATAGAGCCAACCAATGTTACATCCACGAACGTACACATGTCACATGGGATTATATTTTAACATAACTAAAATACAGCCACTCCTGATTAGCATGTGAATGTTGATATTATATTCAGGAAATATATGGCTTTTCCGCGATTGAAATTGTCATGCGCCGATAAAATGTCGTATAGCTCTACGCCAACGAGCGCTCAGTTTTGATGCTTCTGTTAGATGAGTGCAGCATTTGACAGGAGAGACAAAGCCAATTCTCCTGCAATTACACGTCAACGACTTTTCGAACAAGGACTGTTCTCATGGTTCGATGCATCAGATCAGCACGTTGTTTCAATTACTGCTGAACATTCTAAGCATAGCGTAAATGCATTCTACAATCCTGATATGGTCGCTTGCCAACACGTAGTTATCCAATTTAGCTTCTATTACGTAACAAACACTGCCGAGCGGGCGCTTCTATCAATGCACCTAGAAATGTGTAAACGCGTGACAGTTGTATATTGACCGACCAGTGTTAAACAATCGATAGTTCTAATGTGGAAGGAGCGCAGTTGCCACGTTTGTGCAAAGCAAAATCGTTCTTCAGGTGAAGCAGTTCCAGTTAAACTGGGATTCGTGCGTATTGTAACATCGCCAGATAGTCGGATAAAACAGACGTCTAGCAGGGTTTGCATTTCGCGGATGGTTGGCGCAGAACCACGCCCTGTGGAAGTTTGGTTAGTAGATGTCATGATATTTAGATCAACACGCGCGAGATTATGGACAAAGCAGACACATAGTTATTCAGACGCAGAGACAGACAGTCAGACAGAAACACATAATTAAACATACAGCCATACAGATTTAGATACACGCACTATATTGTGACGTCCATTGAACATCTTGCCAGTCTCAATACAGATATGCATACGCGTTTTCGATTAATTAGATTATTATACAATTATCAAAGTATTATAAATAAATGTTATTGTATCGTTACTTACCACACACTTATATGTAATAGTTGAAATATTTATTAACGAAACATACCTCCGGGGAGTAAACTGGCCATATCCAACCGTGGCTACAGACGTAATCATTTATAATTAGAAACATTTGTTCTCACTTCAACACTCCCTGTTTCCAATTCACCGTCATTACTGTACTGTTCTTTACAGTACTGTACTGTACTGTACAGTACTGTACTTTACAGTACTGTACTGTACTGTACTGTACTGTTATTGAACCGTTGTTATGATATGTATGGCACTGGATCGTTGTAGCATTTAAAGCACTTGATCAAGCATACAATGTGTATATGAAAACCTATTATCTATAGTATTTATTGTCATGTTATTGCGTATATATGCACGTTTGTTTTGCACATATGATATGATAACAATTTCTTCACACTGTTGATCTCACAAACAATCAATCGGCGCCGTCATTGTGTGCGCCATCTTGTGATTCATCTATTCTAATAACATGACTATCCATGAATCTGCATAGATCAGAATACATGTAATAGTAATACTATTTCCATGTTATTGCGATTATATACACGTATGTGTTACACGCATGATAACAATGTATTAACATTGTTGATCTAAAACAAACAATCGACCAATCGGCGCTGGCACTCTGTCCGCCATCTTGGAGTTGATCACTTCCGTCATAGAGCATAGATCAGAATATATATAATAGATTAGTAATATTATTTACGCCGCGTATACATAAGTTTACTGCATCATATCATGTAACATAACATATGACCACAGTTTTAGCACCATTCTAACGAATCAATACCTTCACTAGGTGTAGATATGCAAGATTAATTAAAGTGAAGTTCACACCACAAATCCGCCGGTTTCTGTTGGGCAGGGTTTAAAAGCAGGTAAATGTTATATTTTAATTGCAGCTTGACGTACTCAATATATAGGGTTATATCAAACCGGTTATGGGAAAGCCGGACGGCCTGGGATCCGATATATACTCTCCCCTGCAGGGTACTTCCACACGGTGTGGGTCAGCTGTGAGAGATAAGGCTGTGACACTACTCTCCAGGGTAGTGTTGTAAGGAGCTCCCGAAGCGAGATCCCGAGCCGATCATTGGTACAGTTAGCTCTGTATCATAGGCAGTACGACTCCAGTGTCTCCCACTTCCTGATTCTCTCTTTTGTCTTACAAAAATAAACTTAATTGTTACTGTACTGGGCCATTTTCAAGACCTGAAAAGTAACTGAATAACATGGACTTAATGTACCACATAGTATTTCACTACCTTTTGTTTTTTGAGGAATGGTGCCAAGCCCCGAAAGCAGCATTATTATAATTCATATATCATGTGACATAACATATAGCCAAAGTTTTAATACCATACTTTAGTAGATATAAATATGTAAGATTAATTAAAGTTGAAGTTCACACCACAATTTAGTCTGTCTGTGTCTGCCAGGGTATAAAAGCTTGTAAATTGTCTATACTGGTTGTGACTTGAAGTGCGCCAACACTAATAGGATTATATATTATGTGGTATGGATGTCCACACCGGTTTGGAACGCCGGGGCTTAGGGGCCGATATAATTCTCCTTTGAGGTGTCACTACCAACCCGTAGTTGGTCAGCTGTGATGGATCAGGCTGTGACAAATCTTCGAAAGACACCGATGCGTGTCCCGAGCTTATACTTAATACAGTTTGTTCTGTACTATAAGCAGTATGGCACCAGTGTCTCCCATTTCCTGATCTCTATTTTGTCTTGCTTGGTGCCATGCATGTTTTGTTTTATTATTATTATTACTATTATTATTATGAATGCTGCAATTGATATGTTAGTACATCAGAATACTTTAATATCTCTGAAAGCGGGATTAATATAATTAATTGATGTGATAGTTGTGGACTTGCTACACATAACATAAATTTAAATAAATTATAACTAATCTTATGGCTACTTCGTACTTATGTTCCTACGTAGGTTAAAATTCATGTTTTGATATATCATCTCATAATTATGCAAGTATTTCGCTGACATATTGTGGCCAGATACGATGCGAAAACATAGTGGTAGCATCCAAATTCTACAGTGTCTAATTAAAATCACACAACACAAAAATATTAGCATAATGCTTGTGTGAGTATATTCGTTGACGTATACGCTGTCCATTTTTAAGGTGTCATTTGACATAAGGAAAACAGAACAACTAAAAATAATGTTCTATATTGATAAATGCTACAACATGTGCCAGTGTAACATGTAACGGTCATACATACTTCGCTGTTACTAATAGGATACATGTGCACATCTTTTTATTTCCTATTTTCTGAACAAAACAGACACTACGTGAGTTTTGGACAGCCATTTTGACTGAGCGCGATTCCATGGAAGAAATGTTCAAACAACAGTTGGCAGCCTAGTCCATAGAAAAGTGGGTTTATATGTTTGTTCGCATTGTGTCTATGTATTGTATTACACATTTTTGTGAGATGATATACATTTATTAGTAACAATAGAAATTACATTTTTTACTGATTGCTAGGTGTTACAGTCTGTGTTGGAAAATAAATGGGCCAGGCCACGGAAAATGTTCCCATTCCAAATTTTCGTGAACAAATTAAAATGTGTTCTAATACCAATACTGATAACAACAACATAAAATATAAAGTAGTATTCTTAAAATTATAGTAATTGGTTGATACGAGTATATCTACACAATATATATGCATATTGTGGGTGGTATGTTATAAGAGTAACACTTTGAGAAAAAAACCATCATCATCAGCACAGTAGATATGATGTCCGTCACTCACTTTCAACAAAAACGGTTGTGACTATCAATATAATTATTTGTCATCATAATGAAAGCTCACAAGCAGATGAATTCACCATGGACTAAGAGATAAACGTTCATTAGTTAGTTCGTAATTAAACAATATGTCTGACATGAGGTGAACGTCCGTCACAATATCAGTGGGCGCTAAAACATATACAAATACCTACAATTGTGATGCACATGTGCGTCTTTGTAGACAAAAATTGTAGACACTGTGCAACTTATGTACAATTTTTATAATAATGTGCATCTACCACACATTAATAATACAATCATACTTACCACAAGGATTAGAAAAATCCTTTGTTTCACACTTCATATATCTACGCACCATTGAGCTGAACTGTTCATGTCGGTACGTTATGACGCTAAAAAGCTCGTGCACTGATAATGTACTCTCTCTAAGTATGAAGGCGTATGTAAACATGCACATGGAAGTGATCACAACAGCTTTCGTGACGAACATCACGGCTAATTGTGCACGTGGCAGACATAATGCAATGCTTGCATGTACAGTACAACTAAACACAAACACATCGAATCAATATTAAACCACATTGCATGTGAGACACTAGGGATACCCTAATCTATATAGGTAGTAAAGTCAATTTTTATTTTAATATGACTAAGCTGAGGGAAATCTGAACATGATGTCCGTCACGAAATTTGCATTAAATCAGGGCAGGATGTTTGAACATCCCTTACATATGCCATTTAAAGATAACCAATTTTAATATTGAAAATATATATATGTGTTTCTGAGGTTACAGTTAGCCTAAAATTAGAAGTATATAGTAATATGTCTTAAAATAATGCCCATGAGACAAGAGGAAGGTGGTGAATTTGAAATGGGAAAATTTTCCATGGCCTGAACCAAATACTTTGTGTCAGTTGTTTGTCTAGCCAATTTGTTGAGTTATGAAGTTTATGGCAAAGATGTCCCAGTGTCGTGTGTGGCAGGTTCAAGTCTTGCCTGTGTTATGTATCCAAACACAACAGGTTGTGCACATACACTGATTCGATTCAACAACTTCTGCCGCATTTTATAACATCACTGAATTGTATGGATATTTTATTTCCACCTATACTGGAAACTGTAGACGAATTTAGCATGACATTTTAAATAATTATGTAAAAAAATAATCATTCCTATGGTCTTGCATAACCCAGTTCCCAAGAGATAATGATATACATACGTATTTACGATATGCTGTTCTATTCTACACAGTCTTTCAACAACCTGTGAAAACCTGTACTGTATTGATTAGTGAACCACTCTCATCCACAGGGCGCCAGTGAGTTCATTATATAGGAACCAGTGGATCCAATGAGACAGTGGATACACTGCCTACACTGTCTGCTCGGAGTCTCTCACACTCCTGACTGGGAATCAACTCCGGCCGCTGGTAGCAGGATCCAGTGGGTTAGAGATAGAAATCATCTCCCCTGTGTGCGGTCTTTTATTTCCCCTAGCACAGACACCAGATGGAAGGGACCAACGGCTTTTAGTGTCTCTTCCGAAAGACACAGGTAATGTAACAGTAATACATAAGACAACATTTTAAATAAATGTATCATGGACAAACTTCGTTTGTACATATTCTTTAAGCGATGAGTCTAGCAAATGTCAAGCCACTGAGACACTACGAATCGCCTCCTTCTGTCTGAGCCCCTGGCCTAGCCAGATCACAGATCTGTACAATAAATGTACCCTACATTAATGCATATTTTATTTGTTCATCTTAAAGCACCGGATCAGCTGTAGACGGGAGCGAACACTTCTGCCAGGTTTGGGTGTATCCAAGGGAAGAGCGGCTGTTACTTTGAACACATTTGACGTAACGTTCGCTCTACACATGTAGTTTTCATAACGTCGTACAGTGACAGCATCTTCCGGCTGGTTGAAATAGTGGTACGGATCCTTGAAGGCGGCCTCGGTGAACTTCACCACGGAACTAACTGGACCGCATGGAAGGTACTCCGTAAACTATTTATGGTAGTCACGATAACAGTAACATATTTCGGAGAACTGGACAGACATCACCTTTTCGCACCATAATGCATGTAGATGGTTCAACCATAGCCTTACTATTCCGCTGTTAAACACTGACCAAAACCACGTTCCCAGGTTTTATCAACACAATGCGACATCAACTTAATACAAACGGTGATGTTTATAATTATTATATCACTGAAACCGTCCTTTTAACAAATGAAGGAAGTTCTCTCCTAACCTGTCGTTGAGATCCAGTTGTTCTACTCGCAGAGCGGCACCTCAAGGTCGAGGCGATGGTAAACGAAACGCCGCGAGACGGCCCTAGTATATGACCACGTCTGTCGGTTGCCGTTGGTGAAGACGATACACAGCGATACATTTGGTACCGGCTATCTACGATATACACGCGCCCGCTTGTAACAATTAACATGATTTAACAAGATTGCCATCCAGACAATTAACTCTAGATGGCAGGTGGACAAGGAAGCCTTTTGCTTATCGAGAGTCCAATACTTTTTATTTACGTGTACACCGTCCTTTAAGGTATGTGTCGATTTAACATCGCCCCACCACGTCTGTCACCGCCCCATCGCCCCTGTCTTCACCCCACCATTTCTGTCATCACTCCACCGCCTCTGTCATCGCCCCACCGCCTTTGTCTTCCCCATACCGCGTCTGTCACCACTCCACCGACTCTGTCAACACCCCACCGCCTTTGTCTTCATTCTAACGCCTCTTTCCACACTGCTTCGCCTCTCTGTCATCTGTCACCTCCCCACCATCTCTGTCATCATCCCACAGCCTCTGTCATCACTCCACCGTCTCTGTCACCACCCCACCTCCTCTTTCACCACTCCACTGCCACTGTCACCACCCCACCTCCTGTTTCATCACCCCACCGTATCTCTCATCACTCAGGTCGCCCAACGCCCTGAGGCGGCTCGGCAGGTGAGGATGATGCAACGTCATGCCGCGACCGTTGATGACGAAGGCATAATGCCACTGGCCCTGCCTGGAAGGCGCTACAGCAGTCGACGGAGAACAGCTCAGTGTGTATTTTCAGTTAGTAATTTCACCGACTTATTTTTCAGATTCTTGAGCTTGTACGGGAATGGTGGCCAGCATTGAGTCATTTATATATATATATATATATATATATATATATATATATATATATATATATACAGAAGACGGGTAGACACACGGTGACTGTCAGACCTGGTACAGACACTGACCTGTACAACTGAACCTCGCTTTACGGTCACCTCAGTAATATAGTCACCTCCCAATTAAGGTCAATCTACTACAGCCCAAAATTATTTCCACAGCAGTAAAACAGGAAATTAGTCTCGCTAAGAAGGTTACCTCGCTATTCACGTCACTTTGCGTGCCCGCTTGCCTGACTGCCCGCCCGCCCGCCCGCCCCAATTTTCAAAGTACTTGATACTTGTACTTGAGTTTTTCACAAAGTACTTGTACGTGTACTTGGCACAATTGAAAGTACTTGTAATTGTATTCAAGTACATTGTACACCTACTTGACCTATTCCTGGTAGTTGTATAAAGAAAACAACTAAACACAAAATATAGAGCTAGATATATATATATAGCTCTACTCGAAAATATGTTATCGGTTCAAACGCGTGCAATCGTAATGTTCTGCACCGTTAGTCGTCCGTAATGAAAGAAATGGCCGTGGAGTTGTAAGTATCAAAGCCTGCTTCTAGATAACTCGACAAATTAAACGTCGGTTAAGTATTAACAACGTTACAGGAGTGGCTCAAAGCTTCCCTATTATCGTGGGGCCAACCTTCCTTTACATTATTTTGATCTTTTGAAATTTTTTCACAGTGGAGAGCGGTGTTCATCTCACATTGCCTTGTCTTTCGGAAAAGGCACTAAAAGCCGTTGGTCCCTTCCATCTGGTGTCAGTGCTAAGGGAAGTAAAAGACCGCCCACAGGGGACGCGATTTCTAACCCACTGGATCATGCTCCCAGCGGCCGCAGTTGCTTCCCAGTCAGGCGTGTGAGAGACGCCGAGCAGACAGTGTAGGCAGTGTATACACTGTATCATTGGACTCACTGGTTCCTATATGATGAACTCACTGTGGTGCCCTGTGGATGACAGTGGATCACTACTCAATACAGTACACGTTTTCACAGGTTGTTGAAACACCGTGTAGAATAGAACAGCATATCGTAAATACGTATGTATATCACCATCTCTTGTGAACTGGGTTATGCAAGAGCATAGGAATGTTTATTTTTTATATAATTATTTAAAATGTCATGCTAATTTCGTCTACAGTTTCCAGTATAGGTGGAAATAAAATATCCATGCAATTCGGTGATGTTATAAAATGCGGCTGAAGTTGTTGAATGGAATCAGTGTATGTGCACAACCTGTTGTGTTTGGATACTAAACACAGGCAGGATTTGAACCTGCCACACACGACACTGGGACATCTTTGCCATAAACTGCACAACTCAACAAAATGGCTAGACAAACAACTGACACAAAGTATTTGGGTCAGCCAACGAAACATTTTCCCATTTTAAATTCACCACTTTCCTCTTGTCTCATGGTCATTATTTTAAGACATATTACTATATACTTCTAATTTCAGGTTAACTGTAAGATAAATATCTTCAGAAACACAGACATATTTTCAATATTATAATTGGTTATCTTTAAATGCCATATTATTTGTGGATGTTCAAACATCCTGTCCCTGTTTTAATGTAAAATTCCGTGAAGACATCATGTTCAGATTTCCCTCAGATTAGCCATATTAAACTAAAAATTGACTTTACGACCTCTATTGATTAGCGTATCCCTAGTGTCACACATGCAATGTGGTTTGATATTGATTCCATGTGTTTGTGTTTAGTTGTACTGTACATGCAAGCATTGGATTATGTCTGTACATGCACACTTAGCCGTGTTGTCCATCACAAAAACTGTTGTCATCACTTCCATGTGTTTGTGTTTAGTTGTACTGTACATGCACACTTAGCCGTGTTGTCCATCACAAAAACTGTTGTCATCACTTCCATGTGTTTGTGTTTAGTTGTACTGTACATGCACACTTAGCCGTGCTGTCCATCACAAAAACTGTTGTCATCACTTCCATGTGTTTGTGTTTAGTTGTACTGTACATGCACACTTAGCCGTGTTGTCCATCACAAAAACTGTTGTCATCACTTCCATGTGTTTGTGTTTAGTTGTACTGTACATGCACACTTAGCCGTGCTGTCCATCACAAAAACTGTTGTCATCACTTCCATGTGTTTGTGTTTAGTTGTACTGTACATGCACACTTAGCCGTGTTGTCCATCACAAAAACTGTTGTCATCACTTCCATGTGTTTGTGTTTAGTTGTACTGTACATGCACACTTAGCCGTGTTGTCCATCACAAAAACTGTTGTCATCACTTCCATGTGTTTGTGTTTAGTTGTACTGTACATGCACACTTAGCCGTGTTGTCCATCACAAAAACTGTTGTGATCACTTCCATGTGCATATTTACACAGTTTTAAGTTTAAGCTAATGAGTTATTGGTGAAAATAAACTTATAAAACAAAAAACATGAACATTTTCACTGTGGGCAGGACATCTAGAAATACCAGATTTCTTATGTAATTCAGGAAATAAACATTTTGTAAATGGCGCTACCAACAAGAAATTGTCAAATGTTCGAACAAAACTCCCACTTTCAGATGCCCCATATGGGGGAGATATCCCGCTATTGGATTGTCAACTTGGAAGGTCTGGGATGGTGCCATTGTCCCAGTAAAGAAATACCTGACATTTCCATGCATCAGTATAACTGCTGTGCCACTTAAAGATTAATTTGTGAAAGGATATTGCCAACAAACCAGTTAACCTAATACTGCCAACAGTGTTTAAATGTTGCAAGAAAAAATTTAAAAAGTCTTGGCTGCACAAATTGTCATCTTTGTACCGGTGTCTACATTTACCTCGGTAAAAATAACATTATGATGTAACCAAGAAAATGCTTTGGAACAATTAATTACCATCTCGGCCGACCAACATTTAAGAACTGCTACCAACTGATTCAACACCAGAATTAATTTAAGAACTAGTCTAATTCCCTTTGTACATCATATCACCATTGCTCAGTTGTGGCTGTCAAAGCATCCAACAACGACCCACAGCGTATTGTCAAATTGTGGGATACTACATTTAATAAATCTGAAATATCAGAGTTAGCAAACATTCAATAGATAAATAACACATAATTGTATGTAAACAGAGGCACACCACCTTCATCGAAGGCTACAACATGCATTCTCAAAATTGATTAGTTTGATTTACAAATTAATCGTTAAGTAGCACCGCAGTTATACTGATGCATGGAAATGCCAGGTATTTCCTTACTGGGACAATGACACCAGCCCAGACCTTCCAAGTTGACAATCCAATAGCGGGAGATCTCCCCCACATGGGGCATCTGAAAGTGGGAGTTTTGTTCGAACATTTGACAGTTTCTTGTTGGTAGCGGGATTTACAAAATGTTTATTTCCTGAATTACATAAGAAATCTGGTATTTCTACATGTCAAGTACACAAA
>CM034544.1:37243211-37307352 GCA_020002185.1 Paraescarpia echinospica
ACAGTGAAAACATGATGTATATCAGAAGTATCTTTCTTAGAAAACTGAACGATGAAATACTACGAGTCTCAAGGAATCATTTCAATCGACGAAACACCGTGCTTCTTTGTGCATATTCGTTAAATTTGTTTGCACCGCACGTTTTATGAGAAATCATTAACACAGAGTATAGTTGGCACTTATCAAAAACGAAGACGCACAAGCGATACGGTCATCCGAGGAAAACCAGACCTGCTGTATTTCTTGCCAGAGATTTATGGTAACGTAGCATTTAAATTAATGTACATTAATGCTATACAATTTGCATACATACGTATAAGGCATTTTAAGTTTACCGTGCATATTTGACGTACATATTTAATAATTGTATTCATCCCAAAGATCCCTAGCGGAGTGATAGGAACCTTTTTCTGAGTCACAACAGTACCATTAAGCAAACCGATGTATGTACATCATTACAGTATGTAAAATAAAGTGAATATAGTCTATGTCATTAAAACATGCAAAATAGGAGTGAGAGTACATTATGAACAATTAGTATACGGTGAGAAAATTTTATTTACAAATGAACAGTAAAGTAGGAAATTAGCTTCACCTTATTAAACATAGGATACTATAATAATGTTTGCAAACAACCTCTGTTTAGTTTTAGACAAGGTTATTGTACTACAAACAGCATCGATTTAAGCAATGTTTTTAAACGCAAACATTGGTATTGGTAATGTAGTTGTTGTCTTCCCTAAGTTTGATTGAAACATTTGTACTGTTATACAATGTATGTTATAACAATTTACTAGCTTGTGTAAAACGCTATATCTACTGTAGACTACAAAGTCGAAGTCGACAAGGAAGACATCATACACATGAAGAGGATGTGCAGGAAACCCCGTGATTGAGGCTGTAGCGAGTGTGCGTGCGAGTGAGCGTGCGCATGTGACTATGTGCGTGTATGCAATGCTAAAAATGATTCAAAATGCAAGCGTAGATGGCGCTCAGCTATAGTGAATAACCCAGTCACAATTTACATAGGGTCTACTGCCCGTGAATAAAAGAAACAACTTAAAATAGGTTAGTTATATACATATGCGTCGGAACCGGACTTGGGGGGACTGAACCTAAATATTTAGGTGGGGGGCTTGATATTGAGATGAGATTTAACCCCATATATTTAGAGTCACGTGGTTGTCTTGTGTGTCTCAAGGAGGAAGAATATGAGTTTTCTCTTCGTAAATACCCGTGAGGATGTTTTAGTTGCACATACTTGTATGTGCATTTTCTAATTAATTTTATGCGCTACTTGACGATTTTGTGGGTTTGTTTGGGTTTGATTTTTTGGGTCTTTGTGCAGACAAAATATGTGACCTGGCAACACTGTTCATAGCAAAATGTTTAGCGTTTAATGATACATTTTACAAAAACAAATTAACATTTTACATACAATCTGTCATCATTAGCGTTACTTCATGTCCTCTAGTTCAAGTTCGCCACTTATGACATATATTGCGCTTAGGCGGTGACACGTGGTACAAGCCATCGGTACAGCTCGATCGCTTCCTGGACGACTTGCGGCTTGTTTCGTCCATGTTGATCCAGCAGCCCCTGGAAGACTCGTTCAGTGTCAACGCGGCAGCCTGAATCACGGGGTTTCCTGCACATCCTCTTCACGTTTCTGATGTCTTCCTGATCGACTTCGACTTTGTAGTCGACAGTACCTGAAGCGTTATGAACAACTTAGTAAATGTTTATAAGGTGCATTGTGCAACAGAACAAATGTTTCAATCAAACGTAGGGAACACAACAATGTAAACGTAATAATATCAACGTTTGTATATAAACACATTGCATAAGTCGATGCTGCCTGGAAAATGATAGCCTTGTTTAAAACTACACACAGCTTGTCTGGAGGTGTTCACATGTGTGTGTGGTGTGTGGTGTGTGGTGTGTGGTGTGTGATGTGTGGTGTGTGGTGTGTGGTGTGTGGTGTATGGTGTGTGGTGTGAAGAGAGGGGAGAGAGAGAGAGTGAGTGAGTGTGTGTGTGTGTGTGTGTGTGTGTGTGTGAGAGAGAGAGAGAGAGAGAGAGAGAGAGAGAGAGAGAGAGAGAGAGAGAGAGAGAGAGAGAGAGAGAGACAATAATCAATTTATTGTACATACTGTAATGATGTACATACATTGGTTTGCTTAATGGTACTGTTGTGATTCAGAAACAGGTTCCTATCACTCCGCTAGGGATCTTTGGGATGAATACAATTATTAAATATGTACGTCAAATATGCACGGTAAACTTAAAATGCCTTATACGTATGTGTGCAAATTGCATAGCATTAATGTACATCAATTTAAATGCTACGTTACCATAAATCTCTGGCAAGAAATACAGCAGGTTTGGTTTTCCTCGGACGACCGTGTCGCTTGTGCGTCTTACGCTGAGATGGTGCTGATTCCACTCTCCAGCAATCTGGTCGAGGTCGACTTGAATCAGCTGGGTGAAGCAAAATCGCAAGCACTCCCTGAAATGAACGAAGCTGCTTGAATTGTATTGTAGAATTAAATCAGGCCTACCAATACTGTGCATATGTCTTGTTTAAAAAAAAAACTGTTGTAAGTAATACATGCTGTACATAACACTGCGTAAACAATTATGTAAGTTAGTCTTTCTGGGTCCTTGCTTTGAATTGCTTATGTTAGTTACCCCGTTCGTTTGCACAAAGAATCACGCTGTTTCAGAAATGTACAAAATATTGCTTACATCTTAATATCATCGTCGGTTGAAATGATTCCTTGAGACTCGAAGTCTTTCATCAGATTTATCCACCAGTCCATCCCACTGCGTCGAAGCGACAGCCACCAACGTTCAATTCTCTGAAAAAGACATTTAAAATATACATCATGTTCTCACTGTAATTATGAAGCAACTAATCGAAAATTCAAACATGTGAAGGTAATTAGTATTAATATGCATACATTTGATACGGTACATACTCATGTAAAAATGTAATATATATATATATATATATATATATAGGTAGGTATGTAGGTAGGCAGGCAGGCAGGCAGGCAGGCAGGCAGGCAGGCAGGCAGGCAGGCAGGCAGGCAGGCAGGCAGGCAGGCAGACGGACATACAGACGGACAGACGGACAGACGGACAGACGGATAGACGGACAGACAGACAGATAAATAGATATAGATATATATTATATTATTTAGGTGTAGACAACTGGTTTCTATGGGAACTCCCATACACCACACTGCTGCCTCGCGCCATGCCATCCAAGTGGTCCCATCTGAAGGCTCGTTGTATGTCTTCCATGAAGACGTTCTCAGTTCCCCGGTCCATTCTGATGCACCGTGGCACGGCTGTAACATGCGCATCTCACCAATTAAGTGGTACGATTCCATCACTCTTTATTTTTTCATACATACATACATACATACATACATACATACGTTCATCCGTACATGCGTGTATGCGTGCATTCGTGCATGCGTGCACGCGTGCATGCGTGCATGCGTACATACGTACATGCATACATGCGTACATGCATACATGCGTACATCCGTACATACGTACATACGTACATACTTACATACGTACGTACGTACATACATATGTACGTACGTACATACGTACATACATATGCTATTGCTAGTGAGTGTGTGCGTGCGTGTGTGTGGTTTACATGTATTTTGCATATGTAAATGCCAATAAAGAACACGTTACCACTGATGTCCTCCACAAACTCTATGAAATGATGAGCCGCAACATAGGGATCTTTGTTGGTTCTGCCCACCTTGAGCCATAGTATTTTCCTGGAGAATCTGAATCAGCACATTTTGTTTAATTTCATGACACACTTGAACAGCATACATAAAACTATATACATATATATATATATATATATATATTATTCACATATCTATCAGCCAATGTATTCGGCTGACCACTAGGTTACTATTCAAGTAGTGTTGTTTTGCATCTGACTTTACAAGTAAAATTAAAACTGACTCCAAAACACCCCAAAACTTTTCCATACACACTAGGCCTATTGCGTATGGGTGGTTTGGTTGTCGCAAAGTACCTAAGAGGAAATAAATTGTCACTGTGGCGTCACTTACTGAGTGAAACAAATTTTAATTACATATTTGATAACAGAAGAGGGCAGCGTGGTTAGTCATTACATAAACACATCATTAAACATGCCAATAAAAACAAACTGGCCTCACCCGCATATTGCTCCGTGTATTGCAAAACCAAACGGCTTTAGCTTGTCGTACCCAACAATGTGAATGAGATAGTTTGGGCCTTTGCTATAATATTGCCTCCGGGAAAATCTGTTTATCCTTCGCTCGGATACCCTTTCTGGGTCCATTATTTGTAACAATGTCATTACCGTGTCCCTGTAAATGAAATAAACTATCATAAATAAATTCACACATATGTAGATGGAGCCTCACGTCACTTAGTTACAGTATGCCCTTCAGTAGCAGGTACACATCAAAATTAGTGCTGTCACGGTAGCGGCAAACTTTGCGCTCACATTTACGTCCGACTGACAACCAAGGTTTCAGCTCAGGTTTAGAACACGTGTTGCAACAGTAGCAAAAGACTTCGTTTAATCCCAGGACAGTAGCCGCAGGAACTGATAATATAAGTTATTATGCTAATAAGATCATATTACGATTTAAAATGTCCATGTTATTTGCAATGAAAGATAAAAATTAGATGAAAATAAAAAATGTCAAACTTTTTTGCTGTGTACGTCTTATGCCACATTAGAATCTCCGCCAATAGTACCACACCTGTGGTCATAGTGGACATGTAATTAAACTAAATGAAGGATAACATATGGGGTGTTATATATACTACTGCTAATATTCTCTGAATAAAATTGTTGTTGCTAAACACTGGACACACCTTGGCACCATCAAACCGTGGAGGTTGCGTAGTCGCACTGTCATGCTCCTGTAGCCCAAACAACGTCCACTTCCTTCCAACTCGTGCTGAAACAATTATTATGTGGAAAAGAGATTGACATAATGTGTGTATATATATATATATACATATATATATATATACATATATATATACACACACACACACATATATATATATTGTTGTAAACAAAAAACACACCCATTAAAGATAGTGTATCATTAATATGGTTTTGCGTAAATGTGGTAAATCGTTAAAGGGATGAATTATACTTTACTTTCATAAGGTATACATTATACACAACAAAGCGCCTCTATTTAACTGGTTGTTAAGGTATTGATGCATATTGCATAAGTAGGTTAGGACACTCAACAAGACAACTATTCAACTGTGTATATTTATTGGTAAACGTGTGTGATATATTTCATATTTTCATAGTGATGATTCAATTTGTTATCACAGAATATACCCTAACACATTGTGCTATTTTCTTCGATATGATGCTAAACAGAAACAATTACACCTTCCGTTTATATGTGTATTGTTTCAGGAATGTACTAGAATATAGAAGATCATAAAGAATTCATTTAATACTGAATCGCTATTTTTTACATATTAAAATACATTTAAATTCTACTTCATTTACGAACTTTCTTTTTATTTCTTTTGTTACATAAATTTAATTTTTAATTATTTCCAGTAGTCGTGAACATGTGCAACGTAGACATGAGTACTTATTTAAACTTGAAAGTACCTGCATTGCTGTTGCAACCATAGCGTAGTCAACTACTTGCCTGCGCCTTAAGCCAAGTCTTTGTAGAAGGCGTTTTAACGTCCGCACACTGCACAACATTAAGTGGTTTACATACACATCTGGCACTAAGCCCGCTTGCTGTTAAGTCATTGTGCTTATTGAATGCATTATTTATTTTACTATAACTCTCGCTCTTCCACTCTCTCCCTCTCTACTTATCTCCCTCTCTCCCTCTCTCCCTCTCTCCCTCTCTCCCTCTCACTCCCTCTCTCCCTCTCACTCTCTCTCTCCCTCTCACTCTCTCTCTCCCTCTCTCCCTCTCTCCCTCTCTCCCTCTCTCCCTCTCTCCCTCTCTCCCTCTCTCCCTCTCTCCCTCTCTCCTCTCTCCGTCTCTCCCTCTCTCCCTCTCCCCCTCTCTCTCTCTCTCTCCGTCTCTCCGTCTCTCCCTCCCCTCCTCTCTCCCTCTCCTCTCCCTCTCCCTCTCTCCCTCTCTCCCTCTCTCCTCTCCCTCTCCCTCCTCCCTCCCTCTCTCCCTCTCTACCCTCCCTCTCCTCTCCCTCCTCTCTCCCTCCCACTCCCTCCCCCTCCCACTCTCTCCCTCCCCACTCTCCTCTCCTCTCTCCCTCTCTCCCTCTCTCCCTGCCTCCTCCCTCCCTCCCTCCCTCCTCCCTCCTCCCTCCTCCCTCCCTCCCTCTCCCTCCCTCCCTCCTTCCCTCTCTCTCTCTCTCTCCCTCCCTCTCTCCCTCTCTCCCTCTCTCCCTCTTCCCCTCTCCCCCTCCATTCTTACCACCCTACCCTGGTGCGCGTGTGCGTGTGTGTACGTATGAATTTATTGAGTTTGTAAACGTTAATGCGTTCAGTATATTCATGGTTAGTTAATCAATACGTTTTAAGCATTCACTTATTCATTTTACAAAGAGCGAATGGAAGTGCAACAGTTGTCTAAACAATTGAGTAGTTGGGGCCTAAACGATAAATACAAGTTGAAAGAGTATCCTCTATCATCCTCGTAAGCCAGGTCGATGACAACGTACACTACCCCTGGCAGATATCCTACGCAATGTATGGAGGTCAGCTGATTCAAACTAGAAATTAGCTTCGCCGCAACTGTACAACCCGTGAGAACAGTGCAGACACCCGCCCCACCCGCACCTCAATTCTAAGACGAATCCAGTGATTTCATAACATCTCACGAGGGACTGAACGGTATTGTGTATTCAAATAATTACTTCTACTTCCCCCAACATTGCACATAACATTACCAAAATCATGTGGTTGAAAATTTGCCGGCACGCAATATTATTGGCCTAGCTTATATTCCGAGTCCCGCAAGGCGATCTGCCGGGGGCACTGAGACTGGTGTAATCAGCAGCGCCCCTGTCGCGCGAGGATGTAATCTACGAACACAGTATGCTTTTTACTCAGATTATTATATTATTACCATATTATATTCATGAAGAACACACCTGATGGACATTCCATTGTGGCTGAGTATCGCACAGATTTCAACATTACTGTATCCTGCCACGAAACACTGTCTTACTAAACTGTGAACTAAAATGAACATATACATTTATTATGAAATGCACTCTCATGAAAAATACACGACAAGTTTGCAGCAGTTACCTTTATTTGACCTGGCAATGATGTTACAACTGTATTTACAACAATACAATTGACACACATGCATGCTATAATTATAGGTTTATAATCACACAGGCACGCACGCACACACACGGGAATATATTACAGATGTATCTTCCATGGTTGTAATTTACTGGGGGCATGCAAGATACGCGATTCATAGATTGACTGCCTCCACAGTACTTCCATATCTGGGAACAGACAGACACATACAAAATAATCTGTTCTAATGAATATGTATGGCTTAACTAGTGGCACCTATTTCAAAACAATAATCGCATCCACATGTGACCACATCAAAGCAGTTGCCTACACACAACTATGACCAGACAGTCTCAATAATTACCACTTCGTGCCGCATGCTATATTGGGCGGCATCGTAAGTCGCTGCGATTGACAGGCAGTTACACTGTAGCGTATCTACGGTTTGGTAAACTGTGCCTCAGCTATTCGATTCACTTAACTAAAAAGAAATAATTAAACTGTAGACAGAAAAAAAACATGTGACGCAAATGACGGCTAAATTCAGTTTTTTCGATGATTTAATGTACATGCTTCTTGTTAAACCGACTTCGAATATTGTAGCTATTTATAATAATTGAAACATAAACTTGGACACAAACGAACGGCATTTGCAATAAGCGAAAGTTGAAAAAAGTTGTCGTCTCTTCCCATGTATACAAAATAAGTTTTATATTTTCTACCAAGGATATCCAGACGGAAACAATTTAAAAACTGCATTTGAGCGGTAGAAGAAGTACATATATGTCATGTTATGAAATATGTTTGCCCCAGACTTTCGTCACAACATTTAGAAGTACGAACACAACAAATTCTGTGCGCAAACCAAATATATATGTAACCGTATACGTACAGTCAGAATCATCAGCCATGATCACATGCTCTGAACACAAAAAGGAATGCGTTTAATAAAATACAAATGGCTGCCAAAGTCTCGTTTTCGACGTACGCATGCTCATTGCGGCACCTTTATAATGTATCGCACGCATCGCATCGCGCATCGCATCGCGCATCGCATCGCGTATCGCATCGCGCATCGCATCGCGCATCGCATCGCGCATCGCATCGCGCATATCGCATCGCGCATCGCATCGCGTATCGCATCGCGCATCGCATCGCGCATCGCATCGCGCATCGCGTATCGCATCGCGCATCGCATCGCGTATCGCATCGCGCATCGCGTATCGCATCGCGCATCGCATCGCGCATCGCGCATCGCATCGCGCATCGCATCGCCCATCGCATCGCCCATCGCATCGCGCATCGTCCATCGCATCGCGCATCGCATCGCGCATCGTCCATCGCATCGCGCATCGCATCGCGCATCGCATCGCGCATCGTCCATCGCATCGCCCATCGCATCGCGCATCGCTCATCGCATCGCCCATCGCATCGCGCATCGCGTCATCGCTCCATGGCGCTGCAGGTTGCCACACAAAAACGCGATGGCCCTTCTCGGCCATCATAGTGACGTGAATAGCGAGGTAACCTTCTTAGCGAGACTAATTTCCTAAGTTTTACTGCTGTGGAAATAATTTTGGGCTGTAGTAGATTGACCTTAATTGGGAGGTTACTATATTACTGAGGTGACCGTAAAGCGAGGTTCAGTTGTACAGGTCAGTGTCTGTACCAGGTCTGACAGTCACCGTGTGTCTACCCGTTTCTGTATATATATATATATATATATATATATATATATGTATATATATATATATATATAAATGACTCAATGCTAGCCACCAATCCCGTACAAGCTCAAGAATCTGAAAAATAAGTCGGTGAAATTACTAACTGAAAATACACACTGAGCTGTTCTCCGTCGACTGCTGTAGCGCCTTCCAGGCAGGGCCAGTGGCATTATGCCTTCGTCATCAACGGTCGCGGCATGACGTTGCATCATCCTCACCTGCCGAGCCGCCTCAGGGCGTTGGGCGACCTGAGTGATGAGAGATACGGTGGGGTGATGAAACAGGAGGTGGGGTGGTGACAGTGGCAGTGGAGTGGTGAAAGAGGAGGTGGGGTCGTGACAGAGACGGTGGAGTGATGACAGAGGCTGTGGGATGATGACAGAGATGGTGGGGAGGTGACAGATGCGGTGGGGTGGTGACAGAGACTTTGGATGGTGACAGAGGTGGTGGAGCAATGACAGAGAGGCGGAGCAGTGGTGAAAAAGGCATTAGGATGAAGACAGAGGCAGTGGGGCGTTGATAGAGGCGGTGGGGTGGTGACAGACGGGGTGGGGTGGTGACAGAGACGGTGGTTGGTGACAGAGGTTGTGGGGCAATGACAGAGAGGCGAAGCAGTGTGGAAAGAGGCGTTAGGATGAAGACAAAGGCGGTGGGGTGTTGACAGAAATGGTGGGGTGAAGACAGGGGCGATGGGGCGGTGACAGACGTGGTGGGGCGATGTTAAATCGACACATACCTTAAAGGACGGTGTACACGTAAATAAGAAGTATTGGACTCTCGATAAGCAAAAGGCTTCCTTGTCCACCTGCCATCTAGAGTTAATTGTCTGGATGGCAATCTTGTTAAATCATGTTAATTGTTACAAGCGGGCGCGTGTATATCGTAGATAGCCGGTACCAAATTTATCGCTGTGTATCGTCTTCACCAACGGCAACCGACAGACGTGGTCATATACTAGGGCCGTCTCGCGGCGTTTCGTTTACCATCGCCTCGACCTTGAGGTGCCGCTCTGCGAGTAGAACAACTGGATCTCAACGACAGGTTAGGAGAGAACTTCCTTCATTTGTTAAAAGGACGGTTTCAGTGATATAATAATTATAAACATCACCGTTAGTATTAAGTTGATGTCACATTGTGTTGATAAAACCTGGGAACGTGGTTTTGGTCAGTGTTTAACAGCGGAATAGTAAGGCTATGGTTGAACCATCTACATGCATTATGGAGCGAAAAGGTGATATCTGTCCAGTTCTCCGAAATATGTTACTGTTATCGTGACTACCATAAATAGTTTACGGAGTACCTTCCATGCGGTTCAGTTAGTTCCGTGGTGAGGTTTGCCGAGGCCGCCTACAAGGATCCGTACCACTATTTCAACCAGCCGGAAGATGCTGTCACTGTACGACGTTATAAAAACTACATGTGTAGAGCGAACGTTACGTCAGATGTGTTCAAAGTAAGAGCCGCTCTTCTCTTGGATACACCCAACCCTGGCAGTAGTGTTCCCCCCCGTCTACAGCTGATCCGGTACTTTAAGATGAACAAATAAAATATGCATTAATGTAGGGTACATTCATTGTACAGATCTGTGATCTGGCTAGGCAAGGGGCTCAGACAGAAGGAAGCGATTCGTAGTGTCTCATTGGCTTGACATTTGCTAGACTCATCGCTAAACGAATATGTACAAACAAAGTGTGTCCACGATACATTCATTTAAAATGTTGTCTAATGTATTACTGTTACATTGCCTGTGTCTTTCGGAAGAGACACTAAAAGCCGTTGGTCCCTTCCATCTGGTGTCTGTGCTAGGGGAAGTAAAAGACCGTACACAGGTGAGATGATTTATATCTCTAACCCACTGGATCCTGCTCCCAGCGGCCGGAGTTGCTTCCCAGTCAGGAGTGTGAGAGAAGCAGAGCAGACAGTGTAGGCAGTGTATACACTGTATCATTGGACCCACTGGTTCCTATATAATGAACTCATTGTGGCGCCCTGTGGATGAGAGTGGTTCACTACTCAATACAGTACAGGTTTTCACAGGTTGTTGAAAGACTTTGTAGAATAGAACAGCATATCGTAAATACGTATGTATATCACTATCTCTAGGGAACTGGGTTATGCAAGACCATAGGAATGATTATTTTTTTACATAATTATTAAAAATGTCATGCTAAATTCGTCTACAGTTTCCAGTATAGGTGGAAATAAAATATCCATACAATTCGGTGATGTTATAAAATGCGGCAGAAGTTATTGAATCGAATCAGTGTATGTGCACAACCTGTTGTGTTTGGATACATAACACAGGCAAGACTTGAACCTGCCACACACGACACTGGGACATCTTTGCCATAAACTTCACAACTCAACAAATTGGCTAGACAAACAACTGACACAAAGTATTTGGTTCAGGCCATGGAAAATGTTCCCATTTCAAATTCACCACCTTCCTCTTGTCTCATGGTCATTATTTTAAGACATATTACTATATACTTCTAATTTCAGGCTAACTGTAACCTCGGAAACACATATATATATTTTCAATATTAAAATTGGTTATCTTTAAATGGCATATGAAAGGGATGTTCAAACATCCTGCCCTGATTTAATGCAAATTTCGTGACGGTCATCATGTTCAGATTTCCCTCAGCTTAGCCATATTAAAATAAAAATTGACTTTACTACCTCTATAGATTAGTGTATCCCTAGTGTCTCACATGCAATGTGGTTTAATATTGATTCGATGTGTTTGTGTTTAGTTGTACTGTACATGCAAGCATTGCATTATGTCTGCCACGTGCACAATTAGCCGTGATGTTCGTCACGAAAGCTGTTGTGATCACTTCCATGTGCATGTTTACATACGCCTTCATACTTAGAGAGAGTACATTATCAGTGCACGAGCTTTTTAGCGTCATAACGTACCGACATGAACAGTTCAGCTCAATGGTGCGTAGATATATGAAGTGTGAAACAAAGGATTTTTCTAATCCTTGTGGTAAGTATGATTGTATTATTAATGTGTGGTAGATGCACATTATTATAAAAATTGTGCATAAGTTGCACAGTGTCTACAATTTTCGTCTACAAAGACGCACATGTGCATCACAATTGTAGGTATTTGTATATGTTTTAGCGCCCACTGATATTGTGACGGACGTTCACCTCATGTCAGACATATTGTTTAATTACGAACTAACTAATGAACGTTTATCTCTTAGTCCATGGTGAATTCATCTGCTTGTGAGCTTTCATTATGATGACAAATAAATATATTGATAGTCACAACCGTTTTTGTTGAAAGTGAGTGACGGACATCATATCTAGTGTGCTGATGATGATGGGTTTTTTCTCAAAGTGTTACTCTTATAACATACAACCCACAATATGCATATATATTGTGTAGATATACTCGTATCAACCAATTACTATGATTTTAAGAATACTACTTTATATTTTATGTTGTTGTTATCAGTATTGGTATTAGAATACATATTAATTTGTTCACCAAAATTTGGAATGGGAACATTTTCCGTTGCCTGGCCCATTTATTTTCCAACTCAGACTGTAACACCTAGCAATCAGTAAAAAATGTAATTTCTATTGTTACTAATAAATGTATATCATCTCACAAAAATGTGTAATACAATACATAGACACAATGCGAACAAACATATAAACCCACTTTTCTATGGACTAGGCTGCCAACTGTTGTTTGAACATTTCTTCCGTGGAATCGCGCTCAGTCAAAATGGCTGTCCAAAACTCACGTAGTGTCTGTTTTGTTCAGAAAATAGGAAATAAAAAGATGTGCACATGTATCCTAGTAGTAACAGCGAAGTATGTATGACCGTTACATGTTACACTGGCACATGTTGTAGCATTTATCAATATAGAACATTATCTTTAGTTGTTCTGTTTTCCTTATGTCAAATGACACCTTAAAAATGGACAGCGTATACGTCAACGAATATACTCACACAAGCATTATGCTAATATTTTTGTGTTGTGTGATTTTAATTAGACACTGTAGAATTTGGATGCTACAACTATGTTTTCGCATCGTATCTGGCCACAATATGTCAGCGAAATACTTGCATAATTATGAGATGATATATCAAAACATGAATTTTAATCTACATAGGAACATAAGTACGAAGTTGCCATAAGATTAGTTATAATTTATTTAAATTTATGTTATGTGTAGCAAGTCCACAACTATCACATCAATTAATTATATTAATCCCGCTTTCAGAGATATTAAAGTATTCTGGTGTACTAACATATCAATTGCAGCATTCATAATAATAATAGTAATAATAATAATAAAACAAAACATGCATGGCACCAAGCAAGACAAAATAGAGATCAGGAAATGGGAGACACTGGTGCCATACTGCTTATAGTACAGAACAAACTGTATTAAGTATAAGCTCGGGACACGCATCGGTGTCTTTCGAAGATTTGTCACAGCCTGATCCATCACAGCTGACCAACTACGGGTTGGTAGTGACACCTCAAAGGAGAATTATATCGGCCCCTAAGCCCCGGCGTTCCAAACCGGTGTGGACATCCATACCACATAATATATAATCCTATTAATGTTGGCGCACATCAAGTCACAACCAGTATAGACAATTTACCTGCTTTTATACCCTGGCAGACACAGACAGACTAAATTGTGGTGTGAACTTCAACTTTAATTAATCTTACATATTTATATCTACTAAAGTATGGTATTAAAACTTTGGCTATATGTTATGTCACATGATATATGAATTATAATAATGCTGCTTTCGGGGCTTGGCACCATTCCTCAAAAACAAAACGTAGTGAAATACTATGTGGTACATTAAGTCCATGTTATTCAGTTACTTTTCAGGTCTTGAAAATGGCCCAGTACAGTAACAATTAAGTTTATTTTTGTAAGACAAAAGAGAGAATCAGGAAGTGGGAGACACTGGAGTCGTACTGCCTATGATACAGAGCTAACTGTACCAATGATCGGCTCGGGATCTCGCTTCGGGAGCTCCTTACAACACTACCCTGGAGAGTAGTGTCACAGCCTTATCTCTCACAGCTGACCCACACCGTGTGGAAGTACCCTGCAGGGGAGAGTATATATCGGATCCCAGGCCGTCCGGCTTTCCCATAACCGGTTTGATATAACCCTATATATTGAGCACGTCAAGCTGCAATTAAAATATAACATTTACCTGCTTTTAAACCCTGCCCAACAGAAACCGGCGGATTTGTGGTGTGAACTTCACTTTAATTAATCTTGCATATCTACACCTAGTGAAGTTATTGATTCGTTAGAATGGTGCTAAAACTGTGGTCATATGTTATGTTACATGATATGATGCAGTAAACTTATGTATACGCGGCGTAAATAATATTACTAATCTATTATATATATTCTGATCTATGCTCTATGACGGAAGTGATCAACTCCAAGATGGCGGACAGAGTGCCAGCGCCGATTGGTCGATTGTTTGTTTTAGATCAACAATGTTAATACATTGTTATCATGCGTGTAACACATACGTGTATATAATCGCAATAACATGGAAATAGTATTACTATTACATGTATTCTGATCTATGCAGATTCATGGATAGTCATGTTATTAGAATAGATGAATCACAAGATGGCGCAAACAATGACGGCGCCGATTGATTGTTTGTGAGATCAACAGTGTGAAGAAATTTTTATAATATCATATGTGCAAAACAAACGTGCATGTATACGCAATAACATGTCAATAAATACTATAGATAATAGGTTTTCATATATACATTGTATGCTTGTTCAAGTGCTTTAAATGCTATAACGATCCAGTGGCCCCGTGCAATACATATCATAACAACGGTTCAAGTACAGTACAGTACAGTACAGTACAGTACTGTAAAGTACAGTACAGTAATGACGGTGAATTGGAAACAGGGAGTGTTGAAGTGAGAACAAATGTTTCTAATTATAAATGATTACGTCTGTAGCCACGGTTGGATATGGCCAGTTTACTCCCCCGTGGTATGTTTCGTTAATAAATATTTCAACTATTACATATAAGTGTGTGGTAAGTAACGATACAATAACATTTATTTCTAATACTTTGATAATTGTATAATAATCTAATTAATCGAAAACGCGTATGCATATCTGTATTGAGACTGGCAAGATGTTCAATGGACGTCACAATATAGTGCGTGTATCTAAATATGTCTGGCTATCTGTATGTATATGTGTTTCTGTCTGACTGTCTGTCTCTGCGTCTGAATAAATATGTGTCTGCTTTGTCTATAATCTCGCGCGTGTTGATCTAAATATCATGACATCTACTAACCAACCTTCCACAGGGCGTGGTTCTGCGCCAACCATCCGCGAAATGCAAACCCTGCTAGACGTCTGTTTTGTCCGACTATCTGGCGATGTTACAATACGCACGAATCCCAGTTTAACTGGAACTGCTTCACCTGAAGAACGATTTTGCTTTGCACAAACGTGGCAACTGCGCTCCTTCCACATTAGAACTATCGATTGTTTAACACTGGTCGGTCAACATACAACTGTCACGCGTTTACACATTTCTAGGTGCATTGATAGAAGCGCCCGCTCGGCAGTGTTTGTTACATAATAGAAGCTAAATTGGATAACTACGTGTTGGCAAGCGACCATATCAGGATTGTAGGATGCATTTACGCTATGCTTAGAATGTTCAGCAGTAATTGAAACAACGTGCTGATCTGATGCATCGAACCATGAAAAAAGTCCGTGTTCGAAAAGTCGTTGACGTGTAATTGCAGGAGAATTGGCTTTATCTCTCCTGTCAAATGCTGCACTCATCTAACAGAAGCATCAAAACTGCGCGCTCGTTGGCGTAGAGCTATACGACATTTTATCGGCGCATGACAATTTCAATCGCGGAAAAGCCATATATTTCCTGAATATAATATCAACATTCACATGCTAATCAGGAGTGGCTGTATTTTAGTTATGTTAAAATATAATCCCATGTGACATGTGTACGTTCGTGCGTGTAACATTGGTTGGCTCCATCCTTATAATATGTTATGCTAAATTTAGATTTTGAGACCCCCACCCGTTTGTAATGCTTCATAACACTGACCTGCTTACGCCCTAAAAGGACATTCTTTTTGAAAAAGACCCTAGGGCTATCTGTCATGGTACATAAGAACTAGAATAAAGAATAAAGTACAAGATCAAATGATAAATTACTAGAATAAAGTACATGTTTAACTAACAATAAACAATAATACATCAATTGTTCAAGTTTAGACCTACTTTTAATAGGTTTCCATACAATGAAAATTACATTTCAATTGTCAAATGAATAACATATCGGATGTGTCCGAAAATTGATTTTTTTTTCTTAAAAAAGGTAATTATTCATATCGTTCTGAAAACCTACAATTTTATTGGTAACAAAATACGTCAATGGAAAAGAAATATGCATGTTCCGAATTGAGTCCAAGCAAATTTTAGATACCAAAAAGATGAAAGCGTCGCCTTTCTGTTAAGCACTAATTTTGCATTAGTAAAAACATCAGTTATTTTAAACAACTGCTGGAGCTGAACAAGAATCAAAATTCCATCATGAAATCCTACATGGAAGGCAAATGCCTCACACTGCTCTACTCACGGAGCGTAAGAAGCCAGCTTCATTGTTAATAGAACAAACATGAAAACAACAAAATGTTCACACCAACCTGAAACACATTCTATTATAATTGTCAACAGTAAATGTCAAAGGGTTTGTGTCAACTCAAACACAATGTGTGGCAATGGTTCTGTTCACCATCCTCCAGGGGTACTAATCACCCGAGACGCATCGCATAGAATTAGTTTCAGTTATGTTTTATAAATGAAATGAACCGGGGTAAACCATGTGATAGTGTATACGAATGACTGTCCGTGTTCACAAGATATTATTATTTGTTATTCAAGTTTAGACAAATACAGCATTCAATTTCTTTCCGTCACATTTGACATCATCGGGAGTTAAAATTAAATTTGTTTTCCGATCGATGTGTTCGGTACAATTTTGGTTTGCTGCAAGTTGGTCACAGACACGTACAGACACGCACAGGCATGCACAGACACGCACAGGCATGCACAGGCACGCACGGGCACGCTCGGGCACGCACGTCACGCACGGGCACGCACGGGCACGCACGGGCACGCGCCTCCAAGCACAGGTACGCGCAGGCTCGCGCATGCACGCACAAACACATACAGATATGCAGAGACGCGCACCGATATGAGCAGACACGCGCATACTCGTGCACACACACAAATATTCACATCATGTCATGACCTTGGATATACAACATGAAGTAATTCGCAACAGTGACTTACCCAATGCACTTGTGACATTCGTTGACAACCGTCCGTATCCTTAGGGTGTGCTTTCTGTACGATTCTCTTGTTGACTGCTTGACAGTTGTGTAACAGCCCTGCATTTTTTTCAAATGTTGTAATGTATGAAACGGGTTATGTACCATTAAGTAGTTTTCGATGGCGGGATATCCACGTACAATCCACTAATTAAAACCGGGAAAATCGACGAGGTTGGATCTCTTCGATACCAAATGGCGTTACATGTGCGCCCGACACGTGAATCGGTTGCCCAGGTGTGTGATCGATTCTTCGTGAATAGCTCGTCTGTCGCTTGTGTCTGTAAACAAAACCCTTCTATTGGCGGGGGAGGGAGCACAGTATGTTGCAATTCATGGACATACATAATTATTTGTAATGTTCCAATCTTTACAATGTTAACTCTTTCCAGCAGAACGAGCATTGTGGATTCCATAGTCGAAGTACGGTTGACGTAGTGCTCAGGTATCGGTGTTTGTGTGCCAAGGCACATAAATATCGCTTCGCGGTCGAGATTCTTAGCATAGACATGAGCCGAGCATTTGATACATCAGACGAGACAAGCTGATGGAGATACTTCCAACCGTCATTGAAGAGTTGAAAATTCAAATGATGAGACTTTTTGTAAACACATCACTCGCACCTTGCACGTCATTCCGTGGCACAGAGTGTTCAAACACAGTCTAGAGTTACGACAACAATCGTCAGTTACGTGTGATATTAATGCCTACGTAATACAGCGATTTTACCTTAATTACGTTTTTTATGGAGCACAGTGGACCAATAATCGAGATAACTCGGTTTCGAATCCTGTGCCGCCGTCTCGAATCAGGGAAAGTTCGTTCACTCTATGTTGCTCCAGTTCTCTCAGCTACATGACTGATCCCAAGGGCATAGGCAGTGACGGATATTTGTATACGAATACTCTTCGCGCATAAACTGCAGAGTGGCTGAATGCTTCCCAGAGAAGTCTCGATGGTATTCGATTAAACAAGAATGTCAGAAGTAAAGGATCAAGTGCTTTGAGCAGTCCAAAGGACTGGGTACTGCGGCATATAACTACTTACTTTCTTGGGCTCTTGAGATTCACGTATATACATGTGTTGGCCTTACACGGAAGGGTTCATTATAATTATTATGCGCAATGATAAAAAAAATTTGTGTTATGTTACGTATACGGTCAATGCTTATGACAGAAGGATATTCATATGGTAATGCAGATTACATGGAGAGAATACGTCCATTTTTCGTCAATTAAGCTTATCAGCTAGATTCGTGTTTTTATATGTAGACCTTATATCAAGGGGGCTATTATAATTATTATACTCAATGTTCCTCTTTAGATGTACGTGCGCTATGTTATGTGTACGATACATGCCCATTGGAGTAACATACTTATAATTACGCTGACCATAACCATGTTATGTAGGAGACGAACTGGACAAGTAATTCATGCATATTTTGATACCAATAAGGATTTCATTGAAAACCTAATGCAATGTTAAACTATTTTAATGTCGATGTATGTTGTTTTGACCTCTGAATATAATTTGTGCGTATTTACATACACGCATATGGATTATTTGAGGTTTACAGAAACATCATCTTGCTCAATCTTTGTCCCGAAATTAAAATCGTCACAAAATCGCAGGTAAAAGCTATTGAGGGGGCCCAATATAAACTTGCGTAATTTTGACAATGTTACCTAATTTGTTGAGCTATATACTTTTGATATATTATCTAGGATATATGCTTGCTTTCAAAACTGTAAGATTTGCTTATGTTGCAATTTGTTCCAACATGACCCTAGTTTGGTCATAAAAGTCGTAGATTAACCACGCATATCGGTGGATGAGTGTCCGTCATTCGTGACAACAATAGGCACCCATCAAGGTGCCACAAGACAGCCTCAGCCCAGTGCTGTTTATAATCTACATCGAGGAGCGTACCTTCAACACACTACAGTTAAGTTCAAAACACTATCCCAACGTACTCCCAAGACACTACCCAATGTCAAAACACTACCGTTATTATAGTTGACCACCCAAGTAAATAAGTTACCTTTAGTAATCATCCTATACACTAAGGTCGAGTTCGTAATCGTTGAATCCAATTAGGCAACGGGAATAAATAGTTAGTGTGAAATATCATAACATATTAATGCATAGACGCGGGAACGGGGGGGGGGGCAGGGGACAGTTGCCCCTGGAATTTCTCATGGACAGACATACGTCCGGCCCCCCCCCCATTAAATGTGAACGATGTTTATTTTTGTGGCGGCCGTCAATTGCAGGTGGAAATGTAAATGTTCTGCCCCCCTCCGGCTTCCGATGTCACAATCGAGCCAACCGAGACAGCCAGAAGGTGAAGGAAGATGTGAACATTGGCGGCGGCGAAAATATGAATTTCGTTCCCGGATCACTGTATTAATGTCATTATTATAATTAGCTACGGTTTGAGTTAGTTATGGTTGGTGTTAGTCATAGCGTAAGCGTTGGAACCAATCAGATGACGGGAATAAATAGTTAGTGTGATAATCAGGCGAGAGGAATAAATAATTATTCATAACACCTACGTCATCCATGAGAATCGTTGTCATTTACCGCCCGCCGCCATCATTAAAAAATGGCTTGTCAACAACTGTGTTTTTTGAAGAGTGAGACCGTTTCATCGACGACCATGCCATAAAACCTGGACCTCTGATTATCATGTGAGATTTGAACTTTCATATTGACAACGCTCCAAATGTTGATGCACGGCGACTGATCAATTCTGTGAATGTCCCATAAATGGTGTTGCATGTTCGCGGGCATACCCACAGGAAAGGACACTCGTTGGATGTACTCATGACCCGCAGCACGGACGGACACCTTGTTCGAAATGTTACCGTTACGGACATGGGCCTTTCTGGCCACTTTTTTGTGAGTTTCAACACAGACATTGTAAGATACAACAAACAGCATGTGATCGTAACAGGAAGTTCTGTATTTCGTAAAGGTGTCACACGACAAGATTAGGTGAACAATATTATAGTCGAATAATATGACATCTCCCCCCAAAGATATCAACACATCTAGGATAGAGTTCCATAATAATCGTGAAGTCGAATCGCATGACGTATGACAAACTATTATAAAACACATGTAAACTACAAAATCAATACGAGGGTAGCTAGACAGCTTTCCCTGTAAGCGACAACAGATCATCGGCATTATTCTGGCCTACTGTGCACTTCAATTTTGACATGAATGGGCAAACTAAACTAAACGTCCATTCTGTCGGGCTTTCGCACTGCGCGCCCCGATCTCGTCACGTATCCAGGGCGACGCGGCGAACTAGGCACGTCTTCAGTTGCATCTTGAGGATGCTCATCGCCCGGAAGAGTCGGCGTCGTCTTGACGTCATCAGGCTCGTCTCGGTGGTCGTCTGTCGTCTCGGAAGTGCGTGGCGGTTCAGGTGGCACTTTGAGTGGTGCCTCCTGTTCCGTCGGTACACGCCCCCGTCGCTTGTCTCGACGATGAAGGAACGCGGAGCATCGGCACGTGCGAGTACTGTGCCGTTTGCTGACCATCTGCGTTCGTCGTCTCGTTTGAGGCGGACGGCGTCGCCCGGCTGAAGAGGTGGTAGCTGCTTCGCGCCGTGGTGACGGTCGTAGTGGTGTCCGTACACCCGCTTCGTCGCCTCGTCGTTGTTGAAGGCGGACTCGTAGTCCGGCCAGTTTGGTTGTAGTAACTCAGGCAGTATCGGTACGGTCGTTTTCATACGCCTGCCCATCATGAGTTCTGCAGGGCTGTACCCTGTTGCGGCAATAGGTGTCGCGCGGTACACCATCAACGCCTTCGTCGGATCGTCCTGCGCGAGCTGTTTCTTCGCGACCTGTACAGCCCTCTCCGCTTCCCCGTTCGACTGAGCGAAGTAGGGACTGCTGGTCACGTGGTTGATGAGCGCATCATTCGTAAACGCTGCGAACTCGCGGGACTTGAACTGCGGTCCGTTGTCTGTAAATAGGATATCTGGATGGCCCCATCGTGCATTCACATCTTTTATCTTCGCAATCACGGCTGATGAAGATGTGTTGCTAAGATGTGCGACTTCGGTGTATCGACTGTAATAGTCGATCATGACGATGTAGGTTTTAACCCGGAAGTCGAACAAGTCTGCACCGACTTTCTGCCATGGACGGTCGGGCATCGGGGTGCTCTTGAGAGGCTCTCTCGACTGTGAGGATCTCTTCGTTTGACAGACAGCACAACGCGCTACCAGGCTCTCAATCGACTTCGACAAGCCCGGCCACCAAACTGTCTCGTTAGCTCGCGCGCGACACTTCGTGATCCCTTGGTGACCACTGTGAATCTTCTCGAGGATCTCGCTGCGCAACGACTGCGGGACGACGATCCTGCGAGCACGCACGAGGATTCCCTTCACGACACTCAACTCTGACCGAACGTGGTACAGATCGCGCAAGCATTCGTCTGCCTGCGAGATGTGTCGTGGCCAACCCCCAGACGTGTACGCGATGACTCTCTGAAATGCGTCGTCGCTTTCCGTGGCGTCGCGAATGCGTCGTAGCATTGAGTCAAGCACGGGCACTGTCGATAGCATACCCTCGACGTACGACTGCACGGCATCCACAAGTAGATAGTGTGCGCTGTACGATCTCAAAACCCTACTTATAAAAAAGAATTTAATGACCACTAAACGATTCGGCAACCTTCTTATAAAAAAAGATCAAAGGCTTTTTTTGACACTAATGAGTTTCGGAAACCTACTTATAAAAAACGTGATTGATGAGCGATGTAATTTGATACTAATTGGATGATTGATTACCCCTACACTAGAGATGCCACCTAGCGGTGAGTGCAGAGAGTATTTTAGTCCTAGCGATCAACGCCGTACCTAGAGCGTGCTGACGTAAGCAATAATGCGTTTATCGCGCTAACCACGCTATGTATCGAACCACGCTAAAACCATGCAACATTTAGTTTCGTACTTTTAACGTCCTCAACGTCGTATCTGCTGACGTAAGCAATAATGCGTTTTTACTTTTCGTTGTATGTGAGATGCCACCTAGCGGTGAGATATAACCGGGGTAAAATGACGTAAGCAATAATGCGTTTATAACCACGCTAAAACCATTGTATATTAAAACCATTGTATAAACGTTGACATGCCCCCGTATGTGATGTTGACAGCAAGAGCGACGACCGCTGCTGCTGCAGCGATAAGGGGCCGCCGCCGGCTGCTGCTGCTCTAGTGGACTTTGACCCCTGGATGACAGCATAGCTGGCTAACGGTAAACAACGTTGTTCTGGTGGAGGGATTAAAACGAAACCAATGCGTTTAAATACATCTAGTCGGGGGATTACAATGAAAATCAAATGCATAAATACACTAACGTTCAGTAGGGTGTTTATGCATTGAAAATAGATGCGTGAAAACGTGAGTATTGACTGAAATATTTTATTCGGAATAGTTGACGAGTGTTCGGCCGCGACCAACGGTTTGCTGCCTGCTGGTCTCCGGCGGGGAGCCGAAGCCTTCCCGACGATCGTCCGGCGGGGAACCGAAGCCTTCCCGACGATATAGTTCGGGAGGCGTGATCGTTCTCCATAATCCATTTGGTTGTTTTATGAGAAACACCCGTGCCAGATCGGCGATGTCGTCATCGTCAGAGCTGTCGTCAGGCGTGGGGGCGGGTGTAGGAGGTGGCGACGTGTGGATGTACGGTGGGACCGCGCATGTTGCCCGGGTCGACGTCGTCGACGCGTCGGGCAGATGGATCGGTCTACGCGGCGTGTACGTACTGCTTGTAGGCAGTTGGATCGGTCTATGAAATAAACAATGGATGTAATAAAATGAGACAACATAGTAAAAATAAAATGAGAGTTATAAATAATGCGTAGTAAAAACGTGCATTGTTTAAATAAAATGCATGCATGTTTAAACGGTATGTAGTAAATTTAAATAAAATGCATGTTTAAAATACATGCTAAATAAAATGAGAGTTATAAATAAAATGCATGCATGTTTAAATATATGCAATTGCGTAGTATGCATTGTTTAAATAAAATGCATGCATGTTTGTAGTAAAGTTAAATAAAATGCATGTTTAAAATATTGCGTACTAGTAAGCACTGTCTTACATACATGCAATTTAATGCGTACTAGTAAAAACGTGCATTTAAATAAAATGCATGCATGTTACAACAATAAAAACGTGCATTTAAATAAAATGCATGCATGTTTAAAATAAAATACATGCTATTGCGTATAGTAAGCACTGTTTAAATAAAATTACAACAATAAAAACGTGCATTGAAATAAAATGCATGCATGTTTAAAATACATGCTATTGCGTATAGTAAGCACTGTTTAAATAAAATGCATGCTGTCTTACCGTGGTGTTGCCATGTTAGATGGAGCGATGTATGTGGAGACGTCGTGCGCGCGTGTTTGTAAAAGTGTGTATGAAATATGCGCGTCGTCAAACAGCGGCGGCGCATGACACTACGGCTTATTTTGATTGACATGTGAACGGAGAACAAAGGATTTTTACAAACGATAAACAAAACTTTAAAAGCACGAAATGAAACGTTGTATACGATCACTGGGGGGTCAGGAAACACGAGATGCATAGATATTAGAGAAAAATGAATGCACTGACGTGAACGCTAACTTTTTTCCTAAAACAAATTCCTCGGTAGACTAGGCGGAATGCGTTAAGCGCACATGTGTGACATCTGTTGCGCGTGACTTAACGAGTTGGAATGTGAACGGAGAACAATGGATTTTTACAAACGATAAATGAAACGTTAAAAGCGCGAAATGAAACGTTGTATACGATCGCTGGGGGGTCAGGAAACGGGAGATGCATAGATATTAAATAAATTTGATGTAAAAGTCACATTTGACAATGAATGCACTGACGTGAACGGAAACTTTTTTCCGAAAACAAAATGCCTGGGATGGATGAAGTATGCACGTCGATAATTGAATAAGATAAGGGTATGAGTGTGAAGTGCGCATGCGCGTTATGTTGTAGACAATGATATTTCAAAAACAATAAACGAAACGTTAAAAGCACGAAACTAAACGTTGTATAGATTTTCTGTGGAGTCAGGAAACGTGAGGTGCATCGATATTAGAGAAAATCGATGTAAGGAGAGATTTAACGGCGAATGTACTGACGTGACCGGATACTTTTTTCCGAAAACAAAATGTCTGAAATGTACGAGGCACGCACGCTGATAATTGAGTAAGATGACGTATTAGCGTGAAGTGCGCATGCGTGTTATTTGGAAAAGGTATAAAACGGTTGAGGAATAGCTATATTGTATGACGCTGAAGTTCTAACGTATATTCTTTCTACAACAGCAGAGCAGCATGCAGCAGACGTTCTTCCGCGATCATGGCGGATGAAAGTCAACAACAACAACCAAAAAAGCCGAAGACGCCGCGGAAGCAATCGATGAAGGCGGCGGCGGCAGCGGCCAGCACCAGTCAACCTTCGCCGCTGATTGCAGCCTTGTCAACGGGTGCGTCACCACCCGTTAGGCGCCCCGTTGCGCTCATCGCGGCCCCGTTGACTGTCGGCCGAAAAAGAAGCGCCGAAGAGGCGCACTTGGAGCAGCCCGACGAAACGGCCGAGCAGCCCCCGGTCCTGTCGCGGAGCGGTTCTATGGAGCGTGAATCGTCGGCGTCGACACGCGCCACAGTGGTGAGTCTGAGACATCTGAAGTGCGCTGTCAACGGTGTGTATAAACTCCTGTTGCCCTTTACGATCGACGCCGTCTCGTACAAAGGCGAGCCCGGCACCACCTATTTGGGATGTTCCCGTTGTCGCCGGAAATTGCAGACAAGCAAAGACGGGACCCTGATATATCGAACGCACGGTGAAGTGTTTGTACCGAAATATTTCTTCGCGTTGCGTGTGATGGTGAAGGACGGCGAGGAGGAGGAAGACGAGCTTTGGCTTACGTTGTTCGATAGCCAAATGTCTAATCTCGTCGAGTACACGGCCGAGTACTTGACGGAATTGAACGAGGAGGATCTCAGCGATACCGTGCTCGAGTTAGCCGGTACTAAAGTGGAGATTAGTGTGCGGAAGACGAGTTGGAACGGTGACCCCTCGTATACAGTCCGCACACTAAAGAGATACGTCGACGATGACTATTGTTGTCTTGTGTTGTTTGTAGGAGGAAAATTGGCCGCTACTGGTAGATTTATTGACGCACGCCAACGAACGACAACGAATGAGAGATCGTCGTGGTCTGGCACTAAGCAAGGAGAGCTTTGAACTATTAGCCGAGGCGGCCGAGCAGTATATAAGAGCATTTTGGTTGGCCTATGAAGCAAGCCTATTGTGTAGTAGTTTGATGTACTAACAGTTGTGCTTTTATATGCTTTAGGAAGTGCGCTGCGTACTGGAAAAAATGCTTGCAAACAACGAAAGGATTCGCGCTCAGTACGACGAGGTTGCCTCGTTCGTAAGAACGTTGTTGGAACGGGGTGTGCAGGGGTCGATAAAGAAGGATGAGGACAAGAAGGAGGAGGCGGACTAATCATAATAATGTGTTTGTAGGACGCTTTGATGCAACACACCAGGCGTGAGTGTATGAGCAACTTCCTACACGCGTTCCTGACGGTGATTCGTAAAGAGTAGAACTGCTTTGTGGTGTAGGGTAGTGGAGGAGTACGTGACGCTCACGTATTGGAGGCGATCATCGAGGAGGCGCTGGGCGGCGGCTCGAACCGAATGCGTCCCGCGCCACCGACGTATAACGACAGCCTGTGGACGATGGGACCGACGTGCTCGCCGTACTGGAGCGTATCGGAGGAGCTGGGGACGTGTCAACGGCAAATCGTCGTGCCGAGCCGGAGTCAGTTGGTCGGGCGTTACGAACGACTGGCGATGGATCTCGTCGCCGAGACTCTCGGCGAAATGATTCTGGAGAAGGCGCGGTATCATTGCGGGGTATGTGAACCGAATGAAGGCTGTACCTACGTTCACATGCCTGGCTATCGCGCGGGGCGGCCGAATCGTGTATACATACAACGTTTCGTTAAGCCGGGCTGCATTGTGACGCGCTATTTCAACGGCGTCATCGAAACGTTCCTACGTCGATCGCTCATCCCCTGTTTCACGAGACTACTGCATATTCTACACGAGACTACGGTGTCGACTTCTTCCGGTGAACAGCAGCCGCAAACGGGCCGTGCAGGAGAATTGTATTTGGTGCAGTTTGTGTCGAACTGGTTGGTGGGAACAAATTGGCGCGATTATACGAATCGCGTGCAAGTCGAGTCGGCCGTGCACACGTACGTGCAACACCGGAGCGGACTGGAATGAACGAACACTAGTAGAATAGAGAACATTTTATTATATATTTGCTTGCTATTGAAACAAAGGCTTCACGACGCTGTGTTTGAATGTTGTAAGAGTACCGAATAAAACGTTGAAAATGTACTTTCCGTTTCCGAGTTACCTAGTTAGAAAAATTACCGCTAGTCGTAAAAACAACCACTAGTACCAGTTAGAAAAATTACCGCTAGTCGTAAAATCCCGCTAGTTAGAAAAATGTCCCCTAGTACCGCACACAGTTAGAAAAATTACCGCTACAAACCACCACATTCCACCGTTAGTTAGAAAAATTACCGCTACACTTCTCAGTTAGAAAAATTACCGCTAGCATTCCTCCCGCTAGGGTGTACTTACCACCTCCGAGTTATCTAGTTATAAAAATTACCGCTAGGGTGTACTTACCACCACCACCACCACCACCGTCACCGTCGCCGTTATAAATAGCGACGTTCGAAAAAATATCATTAGAGAGAATGCCACCACCATCACCTACTAGATGGCAATGTCCGAAATGCGGGCGCTATTTCGCGACGCAGACGACGTTAGAACGACACGTAAAGAGTTCGAAAAGATGCGGCGACGAAGCGCTATGCGTAAAACGTCGAGAGTGTCCAAAATGTGGCGCGATATTCACCGCGCGTCACGCTATGCTACGACATCTGCAACTGCGGTGTGGCCTTCAGGCGTCGCCACCTCCTGGTAGTAATGAATCAGTGGCGGAGGCGGCGCCGTCGCCCGACGATCTACAGCGTGTCGTGGACGAACACCGGCGTAGCATAGAGACGTCGGTGGCGCGCGGTGCCATACAGTCGCGTTACAACTATCGTATGACCGCCTGTACGAGTACGCGCGTGCTCGAACCGCGTCTGAGGGAAATGTTTCGCGCGCAAAAGAACACGTTTAAAATTAACGTAAGCTATGGTTTTGTATTACGCCACAAGGTGTCGGGTCGGTACCGATATTTTCATTCTTCGTGTAGCTGTTGCGGTCGCCTCCTCGAAACACCCGCCCTAGTTACCGATAGCCGTTCATTCGAACGATTCCTCGACGCCGTGCGCACTACCGACGTACTGCAGTACGCCATCGCGCAGCGTCCCGACTCGAGATGGATCGTCGAGCTCGTAACTAACGCCACCTACTTCGTGAACGTCATCATCAATCATCCTATCGGCTGCGTTGGCGTGACGACGCTTCCCGCCTGCGTGCGCCTCAACAGGTCCATCGTGTCGTTGACGAACGATCATTGAGGCACGCCCTACGACGACCATCTGTGTCTCTTCCGATGCATCGGACTCCACCTGCAAGGTCACCGACGAGGCGACCGCCACATCGACACGAACCGTTTAACGAAAGACGCTAAACGTCTGCACGCGAGGAATTGTCGCGCCGCGCGCACGTCCTCGAACGGCGGCGTGCGCCTGAACGAACTGGATCGCGTGTAGACGGTTTTCGGCATCAACGTCGTCGTCTATCGTCGACTGACGAACGACGTCGCCGAACTAGTCCGTCGATCGCGCGAAGCGCACCCCACGACGCTGAACGTCAACCTGTACGAGTCGCACTTCTCGTACATAAGCGATCCGCGCGCGTACACGAAAACGTACAAGTGCGGGAAATGCGGCAACTCCCTCTGGCGGAGCGCGTACGAGTTACGACGTCACGAAGCGACGTGCGAAGGCGGTGTTCGTCACGTGTTCCCCGGCGGCGTCTACCGACCGTCGCCGCCCGTATTCGAGCGGCTCGACGACGAAGGCATCGACGTCGGCGACGACGACCTGCGCTACTACCCGTACCGCGCGACGTTCGATTTCGAGTGCTATTTCGCCGATAACGATCTGCCGACGGATAGCGACAAATGCCGCTGGATCGCGCGACACGAACTGCTCAGCGTGAGCGTCGCGTCGAACGTGCCCGGTCACGAAGCGGCGCGCTGTTACGTCACGACCGGCGATTCGTCGGAACTCGCGCGTCGCCTCATCGACGACCTGGAAGCGGTGAGCGCGGCGGCGTGCGCGATTCTACGTCTACGACGACGACGCCGCCGCGTCACCGTACGCCACTCTCGCCGACCGGCTGTGGACGTACCTTCGTCAAATGCCCGTATTGGGATTCAATTCGGGTAAGTACGACCTGAATGTCGTCAAAAAGTACTTGACCCCCCTGCTCATAACCGGCGACGCGCAGCACACGTCGTCGGCGTTTACCATTAAACGTCAGAACAATTACATGTGCATGTCGACGACGACGTTGAAGTTCCTGGACATAACGAATTACCTCGCGCCCGGCGTTAGCTACGATCGCTTTCTGAAAGCGAACGGTTGCTCGGCAACGAAGGGCTACTTTCCGTACGAGCACATCGACGCGTTGACGCGTCTGGACGAAACCGCCCTGCCGTCGCGCGAAGCTTTCTACAGCCAGTTGAAACGCGAGGGAATCTCCGCGGAGGCGTACGAGATTTGCGCGACGGCGTGGCGTGACGAGGGCATGACGTCGATGCGCGATTTTCTTGTGTGGTATAACAATCGTGACGTGGCGCCGTTTCTCGAGGCCGTCGATCGCCAGTTCACCTTCTATCGGCGCCGACGTATCGACATGTTCAAGGACGCCATCAGCGTACCGGGGTTGACGTTGTTGTACCTGTTCAACGACCTGCCGAAGTCGATCCATTTCTCTCTCTTCAACGAGCCGAACAAAGATCTGCACCGTCTGCTGCAGGCGCAGATCGTCGGCAGCCCGTCGATCATCTTCGCGCGCCATCACGAGGCCGACGTGACGTCGATTCGAGGCGGCGACGCGTCGTGTCGATCGATAGTAGGCTTCGACGCAAACGGCCTCTATCTATGGGCAATAATGCAGGAGATGCCGACGGGCTGGTACACGCGCCGACGCGCGGAGAATGCCTTTCGAGCGGAACGCGTGCACCGCTACGGCCGTATGGCCGTGGAGTGGTTGACGCGCGTGGAGGCGGAAACCGGCGCGCGTATACGTCACCAGTTGAACGGACGCGAGAAGCGCATCGGAAAGCACCGAGTCGACGGCTGGTGCGCCGCCACGCGAACGGCGTATCAATTTCACGGCTGTTATTTTCACGGCTGCCCGAGGTGTCAGGCGCACGTGACGACGAACGCCGTCAACGGTCAACCGATGACGACGCTGTACGCCGCGACGATCGCCGTGACCGCCTACCTGCGCCGTTTCGTCGACGAAGTCGTCGAAATGTGGGAGTGCCAGTGGCACGCAATGCGACCGCCGGCGGTGCCGACGCCGCCCGACGCGTCACGATGGCAACCGCCGCCGACCGCCATTACGCTCTCGACGATACTGGAGGCGGTGCGCGACGGCTCTCTGTTCGGCCTCGTGCAGTGCGATATCGCCGTACCGGAAGCGCTGCGCGACAAGTTCGCCGAGATGCAGCCGGTATTCAAGAACGTCGATATCGTGCGCGACGATCTCAGCCCTTTCATGCGCGACTACGCCGAGTCGCACGATCTCCTCACGCGACCTCAACGCACGCTCGTCGGTAGCTACTTCGGCGCGGCGATCGTGCTCGCGACGCCTTTCCTACGCTGGTATCTGGCGCACGGTCTCGTCGTCGAGCGCGTCTACCAGATCGTCGAGTACGCTCCGATAGCGTGCTTTCGCCGCTTCGGCGACGCGGTTTCGACGGCGCGACGCGAGGGCGATATCGATCCCGACAAATCGATCATCGCCGATACCTTTAAACTTCTCGGGAACAGTTCCTACGGGAAAACGATTACGCGCGTCGATCGGCACCGGGAAATCAAGTACGCCACGCCGGTCGGCGCGTCGATGCTCGTCAACAATCGGCGCTTCCGGCAACTGGACGTCGTCGTCGACGACGCGCTGTACGAGGTGGCGCTGAATAAGCGTAAAATCGTCTACGGCCTGCCGATACATATCGGCTATTTCGTATTGCAGTACGCAAAATTGAGAATGCTGGAATTTTATTACGATTTCGTCGACGCCTACATTCCCCGTCCGCTCTTCCAGTACTGCGCTATTGACACCGACTCGGCGTACATCGCCCTAGCCGGACGTGACATCGACGCGCTCGTACCGGAAGAACGTCGCGAACACTACTTCCGCAATCGTTCGCTCTGGTTTCCGGCCGAATGCTGCGACGCGCACGTGGACGCCTACCTACGACGGCGCGTCGCCGGACTAGCGTGGGACGGCGCGGCGGCCTGCTGCGCGCGCCGACGTCTGTTCGATCGTCGAACGCCGGGACTCTTCAAAGAAGAGTGGCGCGGCGACGGAATCGTGGCGCTGTGCAGCAAAACCTACTACTGCTTCGGCGGCACCGCCGGTCCGAAGTACAGCACGAAGGGACTGAGCAAGCGACAGAACGCCGACATCGACGAGCACACCTTCCTCGCCGTACTGCGCGACCGTCGCAACGGCGTCGGCTGGAACCGCGGTTTCCAAGTGAAAGACTCGTCCGTGTTGACGTACGTTCAAGAGCGCGCGGCGTTGAGCTACTTCTACGCTAAACGCCGCGTGCTCGACGACGGCGTCACTACGGCGCCGATACTCGTCTAACTCGTAAACAACACTCGTCTAACTCGTCTACTACTAACCTAACCCCCACCACCACCCCTAGGGGTAGTTTCTGTATGTATGTATGTATGTATGTGTGGGTAATAATAAACACCAACAATTGTGTACGTGATCATTTGTTTGTTGTTTTTATTTCTTCTATTATACACGTAAAAGCGAAGCAATTAATGATGAGGTTTTAATAAATCGTATACGAGACAGTCATGGTTCACCCGATTAGTGCCGAATAGGTTCTGGAACGTCGTCAACGGCATCCCGCGACATCGGACGAGAAGGTAGGCGACGCAATATTGTCCGCACACGTTAGAAATGACGCTTTGCAGCCGCTTGTCGTTGTACGTCCACGCGTCGCCGCAGTGACGACGCATGAAGGCGCGGAAGTCGGCGTGCAGCGGCGGCAGACCGTACGAATCGAAGTACTCGCCTCGTCGGTCGGCACCGACGTAGACGGCCACCCAGTGGTGTCCCGGTTCGCCGCCGTCGTCGGTGTTGCACACGAAGGCCGTCGGGTAGGTGGTGGCGGCGGTAAGTAGCGCGTCTTTAGGCACGACGCCGACGACGATACGTTTAGCGTACGTATCGAGTCCAGACGACGCATAAGTTGAAACGTATCCATAGTTACCAGTCGTACACGACGTTCCGGTTCCGGTCGATCTCCATCACCGTCTCGAATTCCGCGTACACGACGACGTTCACCGGAAGCGGTAGCGGCGTCCCGAAATGCATTTCGACGCCCACGCTCCCCTGACGCACGACGTTGAAATGATCGCCGTCGCAACAGTCGGGGGTCAGGTCGAATCCGAAGATGGTGTAGCCGGCGCCGAAGTCCGTGCGCGATACGTCGTTCCCCTCGTCATCGAACGCCTTTCCGGTCGCCTCGAAGAGATTCATGTAGCTCCGCACGTACCGGTTGTGCGGGAAGTCCGGCTGCAGCGGCTTGCTCGGCACCTGACGTCCGTCGACGACGAGCGTCAGGAAGTATATATCATTGTGACGCGCGTCGAACGGATTTCTAGTGTAGTCGCCGTTGTAGGCGACGTTGTCGATCATCATCAGGAAGAGACGTTTCGGAATCGCGCCCATGTACAGGTTCTCGTGCGTGTGCGATAGCGTACCCGCCGTTATCGAGAACGATTTGCAGTCGACGCGACGCATCGGAAACTTAGCCGTTCCCAACCCCCACGCTTTGATATGTCCCATCTGGACGGCCGGGTTCAACTTCACTTTTCGCACGTGCAGTCGAATCGCCTGCAGCACGACGCGCCACCCCGGTACGGCTTGCGCGCCCATGATCGAGAAGGCGTCCTTCGAGCGCACTATGCGCACTTTCCTGTCGACGCCGTTCGGTAGGTGTCTGTTTAGCATAAACGCGTCGATATGCAGGCGTCCCATCATCTCCACCTCGTTGCTATCGGCCGTCGCGAGGCGTCGCGCCTCGAAACCGACGTTGCCGTTGCCGAGCGTGTCCATCCGTCCGGCGGTGTCTTTGTACCACAACGAACCCGTGAGATGCGAACGTTTCGCGTCGCTACCGTAACTTAGCAACGTCTCGAGGTAGGCCCGGTACGCGTACGTATTGGTCGACGGCGTCACGAGGGTGTTGTTCAGCGACACGTCGATTTCACTGATCATCGAATGCAGGAAATTGTTGACCGGCGCAACCGCGGCGGCCGCCGCCAGATCGGTACCGTCCCCCAGCGTCACTTTGAAGCGCACGTACAGTTGAACGCTCCCCAAGTCCGTATAGTCTTCGCCCGAACCCGGCACGAGGAACTCGATAGGGCCGCCGGCGTCGAGAGTCGTCAGCGGCTGGTAGACGGTCCAATGAATACTCTCGATGCTCGTCTGCGTCACCGGTCCGCTGAACAGCTCCAGTTCGGCCTTCACGCCCTCGCACGTCGAGCCGTTCACGAACGCCATCGTCGTCGTTGTCGTCCGTTCGACGTCTTCCGCCTACTGACGACCGTCGCCGCTAGGCGCGCCCTCTTTATGCCGCCGCCGCCGCGGCGTCGCCGCTGCTGCTGCGTTTTTTTCTTCCGTAGGCGCTGTACGCGTATGTATTGGTCGACGGCGACGTCAGCGACGCGTCGAGTTGACTGAATATCGTATGCAGGAAATTGTTGACCGGCGCCACCGCGGCGGTGGCCGTCAGATCGGTATCGTCTCCTCCCCGCGGCACCACTATCAAGCGCACGTACACTCGAAGGTCCGTATAGCCCGAACTCGGGAGAGTCGTCAGCGGCTGGTAGACGGTCCACTGACCGTTCTCGAGTGCGCGCTCCATCGTCGTCGTTACTCGTCGAATATGTCCGTTCGACGCGCTCTTTTCCGCCTACTGACGGCCGTCGCCGCTAAGCGCGCTCTCTTTACGCCGACGTCGCCGCCGCGGGGACGGCGCTGCTGCGTTTGTTTCTTTCTCTTCTTCTTTGGCGGTGCCTGCGGATTCAATAGGCCGTCGAGAAGATCGGCGCCGGCCTCCTTCGCGCGCCTTTTTAGCGACTGTTTCAGATTGCCGCCGCCGACGACGTCGCGCGCCACGTGCATGCCGGTGTTGAGCGCGCGTTTTCCCAACGCCATCGCGCCTCTCTTGATAAGCTGCATGGCGCTTCGAAACAGACTCCCGAACAGATTACCCAGACCGTAACCTCGTTGACCCCGAGCACCGACGAAGACCGGCAGCTGTCCGCCGACTTGACGAACGTAGTAGTCCACGTACGGGTTCTTCGACGACGGCATGTTAAAACAATTTCGATTTACAGTATCTGAAGTGAAGCGTCGTCACCACCTTCCCCTGCTCGAATGGTATCGGTTGGCCGTGATCGTCTCTTATATCGACTTCGACCTCGTCGAAATGATTCCGCAGCAACTTCACGTGTTGCACGCGATCGAACGTTTCCGAAACGACCTCACCGTTCTCACCGCGGACGGCGATGTTTCGAAGGAGCGGCGCGTACACGTCACCGACGACGCGCGGTTCCACGAGATCCGTGTACACGTACAGACTCTCGATGCCCGCCGACATGGTCAACGTATTGCGACCTTCCTACTCGAACGTGTACGCGGCGGGCGACGTGCTGATGACGGGCCTCGTCGCCGGCGCTTGACCGTACGCGGACAAACTCATGATCGTGTTGCTATGGAAACCTAGCACGTGCCTCAGACGGCTCGAATGAGGTATGATAAATTCGACACCCGCCGACATACGTAGCGTAAATCGGTTAGAGACGGCGCAGTATTCTAGCACGGCCTTGACCTTCCTGGTGTGTAAATTCTCTAGCGCCTCGTTGATCCTGTTCAACAACGTATAAACGTTGTTGTAGAAAACGTGAGGAATCGTCGTCTGACGATATATCAACACGGTCGTGCCGTCTTCGTCTATCTGCGTGTAAACACCCGGTTCGCCCGCCGCGCAAGTCAGATAGAAGTAGGCGTCCTTCTCTCTCATGTTGTACCACGTATGCGGATACTGTACCGACAACGCACCGCATTCCCACTCACCCGACAGGTCGAAACGTCGCGGCAACGTCGTGACGTAGTGCGTCAACGTATTTTCGGGGTGACGTTTCATAGACGCGTTGCTCGGCAGCGTCAGGTAATAATCAGACGAGACCGCCATCGTGTCGTCGACGTTCGCGGACACTCATAGACGGGCTCGGGAGCAGGTAACCGAGACAGCTGCTCAACAGCGCCGTCCACAGGTTGGAGTCACCTTGACCTTTCGTCAGATTGTATATACTAACGGCGATGACGAAGTACAGGACGACGACCTGACAGAGGAACACGATTTCGGCCTTAGGGCATTCGTTGCCGCAGATTCGCCATGGAACGGGTTCGGCAGTGGTTGTAGCGTCGATGGAGTCCGCGTTGTCGTCGACGACGGATGATTCGTCGGCGTTCGTTCCTCGATCGCCACTCGAGGTAGTTTCGTCGTCGTCGCACATCGTCGCGCCACTGCGCGCTTTCGATGCAGCAGGGACCTTTATACGGTAAGAACGAAGATCCGTTGCATAGTCCCGCCTCGTGCAGTCGCCAGCAGCCGGTGTGACGCGTCCAACGATTCATAGGTCCACGAGCGACTCGGCGTCGATCCAGCTGTTGAATGAGGCCGGATATCCGCTCCATTTTACGAGCGCCTCCGAACCGCCGCCGCCACGACGCCGACGACGCCGTAGAACCGCCTCCACGCGATATAGTTTGTCTTTCGGAACGACTACGCGTTGTAGTTCCGGTTCGTAGAAGGTGCCCTCTATCGGCGTCTCGGCGTCGTCCTTCAGGCGATAAACGGGCGGTTCGGACGGGTGCACCTCTACGACGGTGAACAGCTCCTCGCTCCAGTTAGCCATGTATCCTTTTTTGAAATGACCCCTCGTCTTGCTGATACGTACGCGATCTCCCACGCGTAGTTTCGGTTTTCGTCGTCGATCTACGTCGCCGCCACCCCCGTACAGTCGTTGCCATACGGCCTCCTGATTCGTCGCGTCGACACTCGCCGGCGTCCTACCGATGCTTCGGTGGTAGGCGTTGTTGTACGATCGCACGAAATCCGGTAACGCCTCTACGTAGCGCAGCGTTTCGTGTTTCGTAAAATAGCGCCACATACGCGTCTTCAAAGTTCGATTAAACCGTTCCACAACGCTCGCTTTGGTCTCCTCGTTATGCGTCACAAAATGATGAACGCCGCGACTCTTTAGCAACGTTTGCAGGGGTCGGTTCAAAAACTCGCTCCCCTTATCGGTCTGCAGCGTGTGCGGCGTCTCGTCGTCGTCGTCGTTCAGCAGGCGCTCGAAGGCCGCGACGTGCGACGCGCCGGACTTATTCTTCAACGGAACGCACCACGCTCGCTTCGAAAACACATCGATCACCGTCAATAGGAATGTTATACCGTCGTTGTGCGTTTTCAGTCTAGTCAAGTCGACCAGATCGGCTTGCCACTGCTGGTTTCGACCGCCCACGATGACGAGACGTCGTTTGAAATGACGTCTAACCGGTTTGTGTAGGGAATAGGCGTCCTGCGACGCTAGCCACCTCTCGACGGCCGGACGTCGGAGCTTCGACGCCCGATGCAACGCGTCGACTTCATAGCGACTAATAAACGGAAGCGTCGTCGTCCCTCTCTTCTTATAGTCCGCCGAAGCCACCGCCACCACCACCGCCGCCACCCTTCCGTACGTACACGTACTGAAGGCGATCGTCCGGAAATATGCACGTACGCAGACGCATGTCCTCTTCCGTTTCCTGTTTCAGATCCACGAATATATAGCCGTACTCCGACGACGTCGCGTCTTTGAAAGCCTCTATCATGTAGTTGACCTTTCCCGGGTACATCTGTTTCGCTAGGTGACCTACTTGACCCGCGTCTCGAGGGCTCTTGAATAGCACTATGTATTGAGCGTTCAGGCTGATTGTACGGTTTTCTTTCCCTTTCGGAAACATGTTCTGTCGTAATTGTACGACCGACGTATTACAATGATGACTTTTTTTAGTAAATAGTACCGTCACCCGGCTATCGGTCTCCTCCATGAGGTCGTCGAGTACTAGAAAAGTTCTCGCTTTACCGTCTAAACGTTTCCGATCCGGCAGGCCGTCTACGAACTCTATTTTCGAAGACATAGACGCGTAGCCACTCTGCCACTGTCCGTAACACCACAGGATTTTCTCCGGCGGCGGATCGATCATAGTGTCGTAACGTATCAAACGCTCGACGAACGTCGTCTTACCGCATCCCGTAGGACCGGCTACTATACACGTAAAAGGATGCTTCAACGACGGTCCGTTCATTTTTCACGACTGAACGACGAACACTTGTTTACGCGTCTTTATAACCATCGCGCAACTTCATCAACAGTTTACCGAGCATGTTCTTCCCCACATCACCCGCGATTCCGCTACCCCAGAAACCCTCCCTACTCGCTACCCATTCCACCAATTCGGCGTCCCCGGTCGCCAACAGTGCAGCCTTCAAATCGCTCGATCCATCAAACTTCCTCCTCAACAACATCTTCATACATCTCACCTTAACGTCGGTCCATTTGGTTTCCATTCTCTTTTTTCGAATGTCGTAACCGCGTCGTTTCGCTGCATAAGAGCTTCGCGAACTTTTGATTGTTTCGGCACATTCCACGTCGAAGTTGTCGTCGTGCTCGACGGATCGAAAGCCCCGACCGAACTCCGACACGCGACGCATATACATATTCGACAAGAACGACCGCGATCCACCAAACCTTATAGGCGACGACATCGTACCGACTGCCGATCACCCGCTACCGCCATCGCTTATATACCATCGCTAGACACTAAAAAGTTGCGACTAGGGTTCAAACCCGGAACCTTTCGATCCCTAGGCGAACACTCTCCTAAGACCGTCGCCAACGATTATGCAGGGTTTACCCCGGTTATATCTCACCGCTAGGTGGCATCTCACATACAACGAATCTACAAACGCATTATTGCTTACGTCAGCAGGTACGACGTTGAGGACGTTAAAAGTACGAAACTAAACGTTGAATGGTTTTAGCGTGGTTAGCGCGATAAACGCATTATTGCTTACGTCAGCACGCTCTAGGTACGCTAGGACTAAAATACTCTCTGCACTCACCGCTATGTGGCATCTCTAGTGTAGGGGTAAACAATCATCCAATTAGTATCAAATTACATCGCTCATCAATCACGTTTTTTATAAGTAGGTTTCCGAAACTCATTAGTGTCAAAAAAAGCCTTTGATCTTTTTTTAATAAGTAGGTTGCCGAATCGTTTAGTGGTCATTAAATTCTTTTTTATAAGTAGGGTTTTGAGATCGTACAGCGCACACTATCTACTTCCACAGAGTCCGGTCGCTGGTCGCACTGTAGAGGTTGTCGTGACAGAGTATCTGCGATCACCTGGTCTTTACCAGGCACATGCTCTGCGACGATGTTGAATCGCATCAGGCGAAGCAACAAGCGCTGACACCGAATCGGTGTCTGGTCGATATCACGAGAGTTGATCAACGGGATGAGAGGTTTGTGGTCAGTCAACAATTTGATCTTCTCCAACCCCATCAGATATCGGTCAAACTTTTCGCACGCCCACGTACACGCCAGACACTCTTTCTCAATGGCCGCATATCCCATCTCCGCTTTCGTCAACGTTCTGGAACAATACGCCACAGGCATCATCTGGTGGTCATGGACTTGCATCAGAACGGCACCGAGGCCGTATCCACTTGCGTCTACACATACGACTGTGGGTAGTTTCACGTCGTAGAATGTGAGTACAGGAGTAGACGATATCATCTGTTTCAATTCAGCGAACGCCTTCTCATGCACGCTTCCCCACGCCCACACGATGTCCTTGCAGAGGAGTTCGTTGAGTGGCTTCGTGAATCGGGCGAGGTCTTTCACGAAACGTCCAAGGTAGTTCACCATTCCGAGGAAACGACGAAGTTGATGTATGTTTTCGGGCGATTTCATCTCCTGGATGGCCTTCACCTTGTCTCTATGGACGCTGACTCCGTCTTTGCTGATCCAATGACCCAGGAACTCGAGCCCAGATTGTCGCAAGGTACACTTGGCCTTGTTCAGCTTCAGTCCTGACTTCTCGATGATGTTGAACACCGTCTCGAGTCGTTGGTCGTGTTCTGCGATATTCTTCCCGCATACCAGAATGTCGTCCTGATACACCGACACACCGGGGACGTCGCGGAGAATGTCGCTCATTTCACGCTGGAATATCTCGCTCGCGCTACTTATTCCGAACGGTAGCCGTAGAAAACGGTATCGACCGAATGGCGTGATGAAGGTCGTCAGTATGCTGCTGTCGTCATGAAGACCCAACTGCCAGTAGCCGCACGAGGCGTCCAAAGACGAGAACACCTCGGCCCCAGCCAGGTTGTGGATGACGTCTTCAACGGTTGGCAACACATATCGCTCGCGACTGATGGCGACGTTGAGACGTTTGAAGTCAACACAGAGGCGAATGTTCCCTCCTGATTTCGGCACGACGACTATGGGACTGCACCACTCGGTAGGTTCTGTCACTTTGACGATTACCCCCAAGCGTTCCATTCGAGCGAGTTCTGCAGCCACGCGTCTAGACGTGCTGCAGCTGTACGGCTGTGCATCAGGTTTCAGTTTGATGTGTACGCGCCGGGTCTTCAGCTCACCAAGCTCTCCAAACACGTCAAGGTCATAGAGGTCGGACGTGTGAACGTTGTCGAGCCGCGCTATCAAGCTTAGATGGACCGCCGCAGCTCTGCTGAGCAGGTTTTCCTTCAAACCTGGTATGACGTAACAGTGGACGTTCGTCACCTTTCGTTTTCGCAACATCTTCGCTATGAAGTGACCATCACAGGACAGTTTACCACCCGGTGAATCTAGCGAAACGTTGGCCGACTTCAGCTTCGGTCGCTCGTGGAGTTGACGATAGGTTTCAGACGAAATGACGGTGACATCTGCGCCGCAGTCAATCTTGAAATCCACTACCGTGCCATTCATCTCCACTGATGTGTGCCAGGGTGGCTCGTCGTGTTCCTCGGACTCGACGGATCCAAGGAAGAACTCAGACGGCTCTACCCCGACTGCCGAAGTGATTTCGTGTACGTTTCTTCTCGTCGAACACCGTTTCGCGAAGTGACCCTTCTTGTGGCACAGTTTACAGTAGGCGTTCAGCGCCGGTCACTCCGATCGTGTGTGCTGATGGTAGCCACACGCGTCACATGTCTGGACGACTGACTTTGCATGCCTGTGAGGAGCGTTCTGTGGTGTAGATGGCTTGAATGGCGGTTTTCCACGTCTACCACCCGGACTCCGCTTCACCTCGTTGATGACGCCTGCTGCCGGTCTAGTTTCGAGCGACTTGATTTGCTGTCTAGACGCCTCATCCGCCCGACACATTTCAACAGCACGCCCGAGAGTGAGGTCAGCTTCGCGCAGAAGCCGTCCTCTCACCGCATTATCGCGCAACCCTAGGACAATCCTGTCCCGGATTAGCTCATCTCGTAGTTCGCGATAATCACACGTCGCTGCGAGATGTTTGAGTTCGGTGACGTACTGGTCAATAGACTCTCCTTCATGTTGTGTTCGAGTGTTGAGTTTATAGCGTTCGAAAGTCACATTTGTCTTAGGAATGCAATAACTTTCGAATTTCTCCTTCAACGGGTCGAGCTTATCCGCCTCTTCTTCGGTGAACTGGAAGTTGTTGTAGATCTCCAGTCCCTCTTCCCCGATCACATGAAGAAAGATTGCACACTTCACTGGGTCGTCTTTGACATCAACCCCGGACGCTCTTGCATAAAGCGTCCATCGCTGGATCCATCTTTTCCACGTTTCTGATACGTTGCCGGAAAAGGACATCGGCCCAGGGGGCGAAAGAGTCTCCATTATGTGTGCCTATCTTCTTCGCATTACGATCGCCGTTGCTAAGGTATACGTCAAAGCCACCTATTATCGCTCACGCGGAGAATCGCATTTTGTTTGAAATCGCGTAAAGGGGACTTGCATAAACGTTCATGGTTTAATGTTCATCACAATTCATTCATGATCTACCGGTTTATGCGCGTGAATTCATCAAGATACGCTGCCACCATGTAAGATACAACAAACAGCATGTGATCGTAACAGGAAGTTCTGTATTTCGTAAAGGTGTCACACGACAAGATTAGGTCAACAATATTATAGTCGAATAATATGACATACATTGTTCAACATCGCACTGGTTTGATGAAAATAAAATATCGCAAGTTACGCACCATTGATGCAGTGTCTTTTCGACAAGACATTCCAATGTTCCGCTCGGATGATCTTGACATGCTGAACGTAGAAGAACTGGTTGATCAATACGATCATACGCTGGTCAGCTTAATTGATTCGCAAGCGCCAATGCAAAAAAGGCATGTCCGATTACGGCAAGATGCAGTGTGTATACCGACGACTTACTGACTGCGACACGAGAGAAACGGCAGAGAGAAAGATCCTGGAGAAAATCCAAACTAAGGGTGCATAGACAATTGTACGCTGATCACTGCAAGAGAGTGAATGCACTACTTACCCAAACAAAATCTGCCTACTATTGCAGCATAATCCGTGATACAGGCAAGAACTAGCAACGACTGTTCCGAATTGTAAACTGTCTACTGCATCGCAAAGTGGGAACTGTACTCCCTACCCATACGTCAGAAGCTGAAATGGCGAGTATATTTTTAGACTATTTTTCTGAAAAGATCAGCAGCATTTGTTTTGAGGTGTCTACCAGCTCCGACAGAGGAAATGGTGACACACAAATAGTTAGTGTGAAATGTCCTTATTAATTAGGTTAAGATTATTATAAGGTATTATTTTAGTTAGCTATGGTTGAAGTTGAAGTAATCATTGGAACAAGTCAGACGACGAGAATGAAAAGTTAGCTAATTTTGTATTATTCATTAAAAAGATTATTATTATAAGCAGTTATGGTTGAAATCAGTTATGTTTAGGATAATTTTAGATACACTGTAATCAGTGTGGATGTCGAGTTGCGTCGTGCCCTCAGCCGTGTCGAATGGCGATGTCTGACGGGGCAGTTATATATATATATATGTCATATGTGTACGTTGGACATCCAATTCATGCGATAGATAGCCGAGGTCAATTTTATAATGTTCTCGCCGTTTAGTGGTATCCGATAAAATCGAACGGTGCACACCTTTTACAAACGACTGGTGCATCCAACTGCATTACAAATTGACAGCTTTGTGATTTTTTCAACAAAGATAACTTACGAGAAACAAATCGACTCTCCAGCATTTATTGTCACAGTCTGCTCCTATACGTCCTACAACGGATTAAAAATATAGTTACGAACATACTTTTATTATAATTGGATAAGCTTATTTTAACTTTGATTATAATTTAATTGCAATTAAATGCGTTCTATAAAACACGTCAATTCCTCTCATCTATTAACGTTTCTCGAAAGCCACAAACAAATAGAGGTATATAATAACACAATGCGACTTCACACTTATCACATGCAAGAGAAGATATGGTATGATTGCTTAGTTATTTTAGCGCCATGACCTACTAAAGCGTTACGTTTGCGCGCCGTCGTTTGCATGAAGACGTCACGCTGCACTATCACCGCGTGCAGATGTCGGCAAACCGCAGGACCTGTCCTTGTTTGGCTGATACAGACTCCTCAAATGTCGTCAAACATCTTCGAAGATTTACTCAGTCTCGAGGGGCCGGAATGCTCCCGTCGGAGCGTTCGAGTGATCAAGAACTCGCTTTATCGCTACATAAAAGCAAGCGGCAACTACAAGAAAGTTGTAACGACAGTGATTGGCGATGCCGTCCGTTTCAATCGACGTCACAGCTAGCGTCCACAACGGCAACTAGTGATGATCACGTGTGCACCACACATCCGGTGATCGTCCAAGCGGCGCACATATGCCAGAAGTACAACATTGACGACGAGCCGGAACTGCTGGCGGACATACTAATGTCGATGTTCCTCTACAACGGAGGCCTCGATCGCTTCGATATCTTCCTCGACCCGCTCACATTCTCGTTTGACATCGACCCGATCATATATCCCTTCCAGAACATGCACACGTTCGGGACGATCTGTCAACGCTACCTGGAGGTGTTGGAGTATTTCTTAATTGTCGCAAGCAGCTAGCATCATATTGTACCGGTTCAGCTGAGCGAGCATCCCGTCACCGACTGCCAGCAACCGTCATACACAAGTTACTACTCCAAGGTGCCATTTGTCGAGATGCCGATATTCTCGAGCAGGGTTAGTACCCCACTACTCCTCGCTTGTCACTCAATCAACGCCCCCGCCGTGTTGCTTCTTCTTCGCTACGGCGCGGACCCGATGCGAGCTGGGCATGCTCATCAAATCATTAGCCTCTACTTCCAGGTGAGGTCCGGAAATTACCGGGTTATTTTGAGTTACACACCAACGATGATATTAACGTGTGCATCGTGTGAATATATCAAGTTATGAAACAGCTCTAGCATTCTGTCATTGCATACCAACGATTCATGACAGCTTTCAAACTTCTTCTATCAGTGAAACACAACACATATGCAATATTTATTACTTATTCTTTGCGGAATTATCGATTTTGAATAGGGCATTGCATGTTTCCTGTTTCTTCCTGTAGCATCCACTCTACGTAATCGTGACGAAGCTGAACGCGGCTGTCTTCTGGCGCACGCACAACTCTAACATCTATCGGCGGGCGTGCGACCTCACGAAGCAACACCGTAAGGATATCGAACTAAAGCTGTGCCTACGCTACTTCTGTTGCTCCATCAGGCGGCTAGCCATCACCGTCGGGAACCGCGTCACTTCCGTCGCGTCGCCTTCCGACCGCTGCCACCTAGTCGCGTTCGGCTTATATCCCCACTATACCAACCACTGTTACCGCTATACCGCCTCAACTCGCCCGCTGAACCTATGAATGTGTGTCGCCGTGCAATCAGGCGGACGCTGAAGGAAATACTGGCACTGCCTGCCGGGATACAACAGCTCCCGTTACCGGTCTTTGTTAAACAGTATCTGGATCTAATGTTAGACTGAATTGCCTGCCTGGAAGCATAAACACTGCCTGTGGTCTTTGCTTCAATTGTCTTTGAGTAGTGCGAAGACAGTATGACGTTCATACTGTCTTCATGACATGTGAGGTTCTCTGCTAACAACCTGGATAAAAAACAGTCTCCAAGTGGAGGACATTTAAAATGTGCCTCCTAAAAATCGACGTTATCGTTCATTTCGTGCAGACTCTAACAAGTCATTACGACATACTGGTACGTTCACAGATATGCTAATTAATTTAGCTTTTGTAATATATATATAATCCAACTATTGAATTATTTGTGTCCGGGTCCGGTAAAAATTCGGCAAAAAGGTCCAAAGTGGTTCTTCGAGAAATATGACAAATGTAAAAGTATGCTCTTTTTTATTAGACTGACTAATTTAAATATCACCTAACCTTCTTCACGATGGACAAAATTAATTGACGAAGTATGTTCAATAACTGTGTTAACAAAGGATGGTCAGTAATCTAAATTAACGATGGAAAATACTATTCGGAGTTTTTTCTTCATCTTGTTGCAGTTTTAGTGCACCTCTTTTTGTTGACGCTACAACGTTCGGTTGGTGTAGGAATGGCGACATTTTAACGCTCAGCTGCGCATGAGAACATCGCTACACGGCTGTGGCTTCAGTAGCTATTATATCTTTTCAACTCGATTCCGAGTGTATAGGCCTGACTCATCAGTTGCTCCGAGCTTCACAGCAGTTCGCGACTCGTCAGTTGCTCCGAGCTTCACAGCAGCGCGCGATTCGTCAGTTGCTCCGAGCTTCACAGTAGTGCGCGACTCGTCAGTTGCTCCGAGCTTCACAGCAGTGCGCGACTCGTCAGTTTCTCCGAGCTTCACAGCAGTGCGCGACCTTCCTAGTCTCTGCCAGGTTATCAGGTAGCCTATGTCTTTTACTATAATTTTTTGTAGTTTGGTAAAAATAAAGTTAACATTGTAAGCTTATATGGCGGTTATGCCTATTTCGTAATAACGATGAAGGCGACGGCGGTAACGTCAACGAATAGTAATGACGATAACAATAACAGTTGCTTACTACTATGAAATAAGAAGTAGCCTAAGTACCATTAGGGCCTAACATAAATCACACTTTAAAGCCTACTAATTGAATGTGTAATTGTTAAAAGCGTTGAGATGGATGTGCACATTTCCGCTGATACACGCGAGGAGAACTGCGATCCAGATGGTGAAGGCCTATCGTTTCAACAACTGATTAATTGTTCACCAGCCGTTCCCAGACCTAAGATTTAACAAGATTGCCATCCAGAGAATTAACTCTAGATGGCAGGTGGACAAGGAAGCCCTTTGGCTTATCGAGAGTCCAACCCTTTTATCTACATATATCCAGCCCTTCTGAGGTATGTGTCGATTTTATTTTTAAACATATTCACACTACTAGCACCCACACAATCATCAGATAATCTGTTCCATTCATTCACAGTCCTTTGTGAAAATGAGAACTTTCTCACGTCTAATCTACACTGCTCCTTTACTAATGTAACTTTATGTCCTCTAGTCTTTCTATCTTTCTTAACTGAAAAAAAACATATTTCTATCAATATTTTCATAACCATTCAATATTTTAAACACTTCTATCTGATCTCCTCTCAATCTCCTGGTCTCTAGTGTTGTTAAACCACATTCTTTTAGGCGTTTTTTTATAACTAAGATCCCTCAGTTTTTGGATCATTTTAGTCGCTCTCCTCTGTACTCTTTCTAGCATATCTATGTCCTTCTTGCGGTATGGCCTCCACGCTTGTATACAATATTCTAAATGAGGCCTAACTATTGTTTTGTACAGCGGTATTATTAGTTCTTTTTCTTTATATGCTATATTTCGCCTAATCAATCCAAGGATTTGATTTCCCTTTGAAGCTGCAATTCCACACTGCTCTGAAACCTTCATGTCAGCACTAATTGTCAGCCCTTTTTTTTTACAGTAGTACTTAGTACAGTTCCCCATATTGTATATTCTACATATTCGTTCCCATGTCCTGTGTGAAGGCATTTACATTTCCCAAAATTGAACAACATTTGCCACTTTTCAGACCATTTGATCAACCTGTCAAGATCATCTTGTAAATGCTGTCTATCCCCATCACTTTTAATCCTTCTAAACACTTTTGTATCATCTGCAAATTTCAACACCTTGCTAGCTATATCATCGTCCAAATCGTTTATATATATTAAGAATAATATAGGTCCCAGTACTGATCCCTGTGGAACCCCACTCAAAACTGATTTCCAGTTTGAAGCCTCCCCATCAACAACTACCCGTTGTCTTCTGTCAATCAGCCATTTTTCTATCCAGTTAATTATACCATTTCCTATGCCATGGGCTTTTAGTTTAAGCAGTAATCTCTGATGTGGCACTTTGTCGAAAGCTTTTTGAAAATCTAAGTAGATGATATCTACTGGTGATCCATCATCTACCCACTTAGTGATATCTTCCAAAAAACATAACATATTTGTTAAGCATGACCTCGCTTTTAGAAACCCATGTTGAGATGGGTTTATCAAGTTATGTTTAACAAGAAAATCCACCATGTGATCTTTAATTAGTCTTTCTAATAATTTACAAATCACTGATGTTAAACTAACTGGTCTATAATTATTTGACTTGTTTCTCGAACTTTTTTAAATAACGGTATAATGTTTGCTTCTTTCCATTCTAAAGGAACCATTCCCTCTTCTAATGACAAGTTGAAAACTGTTGCAAGCGATATGCTAATTTGTTCTACAATTTCCACTAGTAGTTTGGGTGGAATACCATCCACTCTAGGTGATTTATTTTCCTTCATAGCCCTAATTTTCTTAGCTACCATTTCTGGGGTTACAATTAACTGTCTTAAATAGTCTGATTCTGCCCCCTTGAACTTAGCCTCTGGTACTGGCAGTGAACTAGTGTCTTCTCTGGTAAACACTGAACTAAAATACTCATTTAGGTCTTCGCCATTAAGAATCCTTCTGATATTATATTTCCAGCACTATCTTCTAGAGGACCGACCTTATCCTGAACTTTCTGTTTGCTTCGAACATACGCATAAAAACTCTTGCTGTCATGTTTTATATTACAAGCTAATTTATGTTCATAGCTTCTCTTTGAATTTCTAATTTCAGCTGTAGCTTGGTTTAGTGCTTCTTTATAAATGTTGTAGTCTTCGTCATTTCCAGTACGTCTATATGACTTCCACATCATTTGTTTATACTTAATTTTTCTAATGTCTTCTTTCGATAAGTATTTCTTTCTGGTCCGTTTCCCTTGTTTTTTGAAGGGAACAAATTTATCTACGACGCACTCTATTTCATTCTTTAAGATATTCCAGCATTCTGTTGCTGTCTTATTCTTCAGTGTATTATTCCAGTAAAGGCTGAAGGCGCCAGCAAGAGACGAAAAGTAGCTCACGCCGAAATTATCACGAGTTCGCCGTACAAGCAGAGTCTGATGGCAACTGGACCTAGTCCTCGGAGCGCTTCCAAAACTGAAAAGAAGCCACCGAAGGCCAAACGTGTTCGTGTGAAGAAATTAGCTGTTAGGAACATCGGCTTAAAATCCCATGTTATAAGTGTGGCGTCGATTTCGGGGACGCATCAGATCACAAGCGAAATGAAGACGGGATTCAGTGCAAACCATATGGTGAATGGTTCCACGAATCATGCGGCGAAGAATTTGGAATACTCGACGATGACACATTCACATGCCAGGGTTGTTTTTAGACATTTTCTAGTTACCATTTATAGGCCTAGGCTACGTTCAGTTTCTTACAATACCGTTAATCTTCCACGGATCATAGATCTAGGCTCTATAGATACATTATGAATTTTGGTGATATGTTTCAATGTATTATCCAGTAATTTAATGAATAATGCGCCGAGGAATCCGAATTCATTGACGATGACACTTTCACGTGCCATGGTTGTTTTTAGGCATTTTCTAGTTTTAAAATGTTCCATTTTACAGTACTGTTAATCATCTAGTTAAGATATATAATTAACAATAATAATAGCCATCATATATCTTATAATTATTAAACATGAGTCATACACACAGTTTTGAAGCATGCTCATATTGCCCGACTCTTCGGGTAATATGAACACTTTTTTCAAATTACTTATTTCCATGCAGTATTATTTTATTAAAACATACAGCGAAACTAATGCGCCACGCACCTTAAATGGATCAATTCGGATATATATTTAGTAAAATATTGGCCGAAAACAAAACTATGCTCATAATGCCCGACCTTACCCATTTTACATAGGTATAGAGTACCATAATTGTTTTTTATTTCACTAAAAAATAACAGCTGACATTGTATGCTTTTCTAACAGAATGCATGTTGAGCAATCTCAAAAAGTGCGCCAGAAGTTTATCTGTGCAAGCAATCATGGGCAGTGTGGGTCAATAAAAGCACTAGGTAAAAGATAAATGCATACAGTACTGGCTGTTGTGTGCGTGTTGTCCAGCAAGGGTGGTGACTTCTGAAATTGATAGAAAATTATTAGGCGTAGGGATTTCATTCATTTTTTTGGCAGTCTGCAATATATGCATGTATCTTTACTATAACAGGCTAAATTCGACAGGTTTCTCTATAATCACCATTTCTATTAGGGTTGAGACCACTGTTAGACTTCCTGTTGTGTTAAAACATAGTCCCCTGAAAATGGTGATATTTTAAATTTGAGACCCTTTTTATGTGAACTAAACCAGGCGTATCAACAGGTTCTGTGGTAGAATGTATTGGAAGTGAAATGACGCATATCTGGAAGAGTGTAGTTGGCGGAGTGATTTTTTGCCATTTTTTCCACGTAGCTCACGTGGGTGCAGAAAAATGTGGTTATATTGGTAAATATCGATGGCACAGTGCATGCATGCGTTTTAAAAGAGCTGGAGGTATTTGATTTTGACGAAATTTCATCAGTATATCAATGACATGATATCAGTTGCTGTGAATGAATTTCAGACTTTTGTCAGGTGCAGTTTTCTTACAATCTGACAAAACGTTAACATGGTCGCCATTGGTGATTGGGGAAATCTAACAGTGGTCTCACCCGTACTAGTGAACACGTGTGGGATTAGCGAAGTTCACCAAGCATAATTAAATCATTATTTACACCCAGCATACGTATTTATTTGAAGTTTAAAACGACAAAGAAGTTTCCCAAAAAGCGCGGTAAGGCGCAAGCAAATTAAACGGAACGTAAAGAAGAAAATGACACTTCGAAAGAACCCACGTCAGAAGATGATCGTGTCGTGACAGCGGGATGGAGGGTCTGTGCCTATGGGGTCCCGGAAGATGGCGCGCATAGCGAGAACGAATAAGCATTACATCTAGGAGTCAGTATCTTGAATTATATGTGTCTGAACCTGTAATGACTATTGGGCTATATGAGCACTTGTATAGATTCTAGAATCCGGATCCACCTCGATTTCGCCGTTATAGCTTGAGTTTTGCCTAACTTTGATACCTCGGAGGCTGAGCGTTACTTCCATCATTCAACATCATCCCAGGCATATTAAAGTCTGTCTTCTGCCATAAGTTCTGGTGGAACGCCCACCCCGGGAATGTGTTGGTAGCCCCAACCATCCAGGCCTTCAGGTACGTGAATGGTTTGTTTCATGCTTCTAAGGCTACGCCATGGTCTGTGCTTTTATTTACACATCGTTCATACTTTAAGTTTACTCGCACTTTATACTTTTTTTAACACCTTTACATCTGGCACAGCACAGTTGTTGACACACACAAATGGGCATTAAAATCCAGACTTATGGACTATGCCGATTAACCACGTAGAAGTATAAGCCGTTGGTTTCTTCTATCTCAGTATCTGGTGTTTGTGCCAGGGGAAGTAAAAAGTCACCCGCAGGGAAACGGAACGTTGGAAACACCTGTCATTAGGACTGTTAGTCGTATGTCATTACCCTTAATATTTGATGTGCGGTCGTCAAGGTTATCCCCCATCTTGGCTATACACAACCAAATGTTGTGTATTGTCTACAATGGGTGAATGGGACCCAAACGATTGCTGTGGTATTTTGATGCATAATGCCAACTCTAAGCCCTGACAGTAACATACAAGTTCCTTAGGTGACCGGCCAAAGATGTGTAGCTGAAAAAAATAGTGAACTGTTTTCCTCGTTTGAATGCAATATGCTATAGATGCTGACATGCCTTCTTACAATTGTTGTGTATAGCCCACCAAGGTCCATTGCTGGGTTACGAGGCTGGATGTCACAAGATCTGGGATCTCATTCTCTAAAAGTCCCATCTCTTGGCATTAATGTCTGAAAATGGACCCTGCCAATTAATAGTTGTTGAACACCTGTTAATCTAGATGAGTCTCTAAATGCATGACATATGTGATAAGCTATACGGGCAGTTTTAGTAGTCCGAATTGCCGTAAGCCCATTATGTTGCATGCAATTTTGGATGGAGAAGAAGCATGAGCTTGTCTTTCACCAATACTGGGTAGTAGATATGTATCTAATGCACCAGCATTGGAACCGGGGGGGGGGCTAAGGGTTGAGAAAGGGGGGTCTGACTTCCCCAAATACCTGGGTATTGAGTGTTTTTGTAATAAAATGTAGCAAAATTAGAATCTAATCCATTAAAATTGTCAACAAGAATACCCCCGTTCTCCCCATCTTCCGTTGTCATGTCTGACAGCACGGAAAAGTTCAGGAGATGGCAGGCAAAAATGATGTTATTGTGAACATATTTTACCAACCCACTCCTTCCTCCCATCTTCGAATATCATGTCTGACAGTGTTGAGTGATTGAGTGAGAGTCAAAACCAAAATTTATGTCACAGCAAAAAATGCACCCCGTTATCATGTCTGACCGAACCGACAGCGGCGTGCCAAGTACCTATGCCAATGTAATGTATGTGCTACTTTCTTACATGACAGATGTGTCCGACTGGTGATGTTGAGGGGTTTGATGAAGATGACGAAGTGTCAGAGAAGAAGTTCGCTTGGACTCTTATTATGGAACACAACCACAAGTAGAAGTCTGACAGCTTCCAGTCAATGGGTATGACAGATTATACACACACATACACACTCACACTCAGAAGACAGTATACATGTAGAAATTATGTTTGTTGTGACATAAATTTGAAACAGTTTTTCGCGCTAATGCAATGTACTTCTCAAACTTTTAAAGTTCGCGGCACACATTATAGTTTGATCCTCGCGGCACACTGAGTCACGTGTGTGTTTCAAAATGCCCGTTATGGTGTCGGATGGAATTGGCAAATTCATGGTCTTATACCACTATTCTCACTCTTGATAAAGAGTGTTTGTTGGTTGGGATAGATAGGGCTAGAGGACCTCTCGTTATAACACTAGTAACCAGATATCAGAATTAACCTCCTTTGTCCTGACAGCCCTTTTAATAGTTTAGGTGTCAGATTCTTATAAAAATCAAGATTCCCAATTTGTTGCATTTGATTCATTATTTCATCAAAGTGACACAAGAGAATGCTAAAAACAGACTGTCATCAAGAACCAGAGAAGGTACCAAATATACCTGGCATGATAATTAATATTTTTCAGATTAACTCCTTTTCCTCTGGGATGTGATTTGCTTTGGTGTCAGATGGAAAAGGTTTTGGTGTCGGATGGAATCATGAGATATTGAAATATAAAACAGCATTTTCACCCCCATAATCCACATGTTTCCTAGATAAATGTTGTAGAACAGCTTCCTTTGGTGTTTATCTTTCCCTTTTTGAATGATAAACTGTTACATCCATCATTTGATGAAATATCCATCCGACACCGAAACCCATGTTAGCCGAAGAAATCACAAATAGAAGTCATAGATACCTAGTAACACATCAATATTTGATTTTGATATCATATCATAATAACTGTTATGAATGTGACTCTTGAACATGTGAAATCATTGAACATTTAAAATTTAACATTAAAATGTCATCTAAATGACATGCAAAGGCTGTATCAGGGTACATAGGCCTACATGTTGTCTATTTTCAACAAACTCCGGGTTGGCTTTGCTCAAAATCTATGGATACAATGCTTAACAATGAAGTTTCTCATTGCTTCACTGTGTTCATCTGATCCCTGTTTGTTTTTGTATTGCATGGAAAGTTTTAGTTGCATAAGAACTTCAAGTCTTACTCTGGCAGATAAAAACTGGCAGAATAATATTTCTTTTACATCATAGCAACCATGGCATGATTTATTCTTGTTATTTAATTTTTAATAATTTAAATATCTATATATCTTATCACATTACATGTTTATTTGTTTTGATCTATTTATCTCTGCATTGATCAATTTGAAGTATTTATGTTTGTCAAAAAAATGTTTTTCATAGTTTATATTATTTTTAGATTTTATGAAACATTGGAAGATGTCCCACAGTTGGTTGGAACATCTCCTTTCTGGTAATATGTATATCTAGTACATGAGTCGGTTTTTAAACAACTTAATAATCAGGAGGTAATCTCCCTCCCTTTTCAATATCATCAAGATTTAACAAGATTGCCATAGAGACAATTAACTCTAGATGGCAGGTGGACATGGAAGCCTTTTGGCTTATCGAGAGTCCAATACTTTTTATCTACGTGTATCCCGCCCTTTTAAGGTATGTGTCAATTTTATTTTTAAACATATTCACACTACTAGCACCAACACAATCAAGAGATAATCTGTTCCATTCATTTACAGTCATTTTTGAGAATGAGAACTTTCTTATCTCAAATTTACACTGCTCCTTTACTAATGTAACTTCATGTCCTCTGGTCCTTCTATCTTTCTTAACTGAGAACAAATATTTCTATCAATATTTTCATAATCATTCAATATTTTAAACACTCCTATCTGATTTCCTCTTAATCTCCTGGTCTCTATAGCTCGAGAACCAAAAGTAGTAAAACCATAAATGAGACTACTTTTTAGGGTTTTTTGAGAATGGCTAATCCATTTCCTGTGTTAATTTGTCTATTATAGATTGAGGTCACGTGATAAGGTCACATTCAAGGTAATTTTGTGACAAATGTGGACATTTCAAGCCAATAACGTACTATAACGTATGTTCACCATCTTGGTGTCCTGTTTCATCTAAATATTGCCTTACACTGTAGATGCGTTTGAAATGAATATTTAGGGTAAAAGTCACTTCAGTCAAGGTAAAGGTTCAATTTGCTCATAAAAACATTTCGAAAGTTCACCCCAATTAGTTGCCTTGTTACAATGCAATGCACCTAACCTGCTTGTAGACATAATATATATGCATAACCCGATAGACCTAACATTACACAAACACCTAACTATATCTAGCTCAGCTGCTACATGGCTGACTATTAACAATGAAACGCATCTTGTTAAAACCATACTTACACTTCACTTGGTTAAAGGTTTAATACCCATTTCAATCCCATACTCAAAATTGTTGAAAGATGTCTGAGATGCAAAAGTTTATCACATTTCATGTCGGTGTTAAGTTCTTTAGAACACTAAAATTTCTCACTTATTTCGTGTATGAAGGAATCTTGCAGTTATACAAAATGTTGTCATGATAATAATAAATTGCTTAATTGACAATGAATATGCAGATGACGTGGTTATTAAATACAATATCTATTGTGACTTGTTGAAATGCAGTGTTCCCAAATCCAAGAATGACAGACACATTGAACTTAACCCTTTATACAGAAGACAGTCTTATTCATACTAGTGGTAGGATTTAGGAAAGGATATTCTACTGATATGGCTATTTCACTGCTAATTGACAAAATTAGTAAGGCAATTGATACCAAAGAGCACGTAATTGGGTTATTTCTGGATTTAGCCAAAGCCTTTGATACCGTTAATCATAATATATTATTGAGAAAATTAACACATTATGGAATCAGAGGAAATATACTCCAATGGATTCGTAACTTTTTAAGTAACAGACAACAACGAGTAAAATTCTATGGAACAAAATCTTCCCTTAAAAACATAACATGTAGTGTTCCGCAGGGTTCAATTCTGGGACCTTTACTCTTTCTTATCTATATAAATGATTTATCTACTTTATCTGACACAACGTTTACCATTATGTTTGCTGATGACACGAGCATCTTTATACAAGGCAACAATATAGATGAAATGGAAAATGTTTTGAACTCTGAAATAAAAAAACTATCTTTATGGCTTAACATTAATAAACTTTCTTTGAATATACAGAAAACTCACACAGTGACCTTTAGTAATACGATCAGTATAAGAGAGAGGTGTAATAACATTTGTATAGACGGCATACAAATTAACACTGTACATGAGATAAAGTTTTTGGGTTTGCTTATAAATAATACATTGAATTGGAGCACACACATTAAATATATATCAAATAAAATTTCTAAGAATATTGGTATTATAAAAAAGATGACAAACAAATTAGATAACAAATCATTGTTAAACCTGTATTACATGTTTATATACCCATATATTACTTATAGTCATGTCGTCTGGGGAAGGGCCCCGAATATATACCTTGCTAAAATTCATTTACTCCAAAAATGAGTTTTGCGTGTAATAAGTCATGTAGGATTTATTGATCATACGCAGCCTTTATTGACATCTTATCAAATAATGAATATTTATGACGTAAATAAATATTTATGCTGTATTCTAATGTACAAGCATAATAGGGGTATGTTGCCAGATATATATCATGATGTATTTGTCCTGCAAATATCCACACATAAATATAATACAAGACAGGAAGTAACATATAAAATACCATACTGCAAGACTAATTGTAGACAACTGTCTTTGGCTTATGTTGGTCCTAAAATCTGGAATACATTTATTACAAATAACTATTTACAATATTGTACATCTATTCATATGTTCAAACAAAGGACCAAGCGTCTAATTCTAGCAAACATATGCTGCTTTAATGTAATTTTGTCATGTTAATATGTACCTGGTGTTCAGTGTTAGGTACTCGTATAATGTTGTCGTGTTAAGATGTACCTGGTGTTCAGTGTTACGGTACTCGTGTAATGTTGTCATGTTAAGATGTACCTGGTGTTCAGTGTTACGGTACTCGCATAATGATGTCATGTTAAGATGTACCTGATGTTCAGACTTACGGTACTCGTATAATGCATTATTAAATAAATTGTTAGTTTATTATGAAGATGTTTTTTTTTTTTTTTTTTTATATATATATATATATATTTTTTTTTTTTTACACGAATCATAGATTTCATTGCATATATGACATGAATAAGGAACACAAGCAATGTGTATAACTGTTCAAGCCTGGTACATATGTTACTGTAGTACAAAGTTATAATGTTGGTCTTGTCTGTTTTTCCAGCTTTGTGTTCAAAAATTACTGATCTTTATCAAAGATTCATGTGAGAACTGTGAGTATGGACATGTACTGATGAGGAGTGTGGAATTATTTACCAAAATAAACAGTGTCGATCTCTGTTTGTATGTCCATAAGCCTGACCATATCTCCGTCAGTTTCACATGTTTGAGGTAGATATTGTGTTGCCATGCTAATGGGCCCACTGGAATGGTTTGTAGACTTAGTTTTTCGAATTTTGCCAGTGGGACCCAAAATTGTTACTTTTTATGTCTTTGGATAGATAATAATGCCATCTACAAGTGTATTGCTCAAGGTACACAACAATTTTGAAAAGTTTTCATATTTTTGCAGTTCTGTATGTGAATGCAACATGGTTGTAAGGCTGGTTAGTATATTACTAATTTACTGTTACTGTTATTGTTGCTGATGATAATTATACAGAAATTATAACTATAGGGAACTGAGACAGATTACATAACACTGTAATATATTTTTGGCTGCCTTTTCCCGTGCAATGGTGGGCAACTCTGCTAGTGTTGTGTAAAGTACTTGGACATTCACGCTGTGTGTTGCAGTGAAGTACCTGGGTTTGTTGGCTATGTCAAAGATCCTGAAGACCCACCAAAAGAGCGTCCAAGCCCACAAGGAACTGGCTCTACAGTATCTCGATGAAAAGGATGAGTCAATTCGTCTGCGTGCCCTTGACCTTCTCTGTGGCATGGTTCGTTCTCAACTTGTGAACAATCTTTATCGCACAATTTTGCAACTTGTTATTTATAAATAATGAATAACTATAATGAATAACTATTTATTTGTGACGCAGAAAATGTAGCATTTGTCACAACTTTTGATAGATTTGAAGATAAATAAAATGTCATCTCCACACATAGTTACAGAGAATGTCACATGTGGCAGGTCATATAGTCACAGTGTAAGGAACATTGATATTTTCTGTCACATGTCTTACACACAATCCATAAAAGGACATGTTCTGCTCTCTCCCAGTAATTACAAGCAGGAAGTTGTGCTTCTTCCCAATTTGGTCAGGAATGTTGGAATGAACCACTTCTAAGCAGTAAGTGCTAACTGCGGCAACTTGAATGTTGTGCTTATAATAAATACAATTTCAACATTTCTCTGCTGCAACATTCAAATTGTGAACACTGATTTGGGCTTATTAAGCACAATTTTGCAGGCAATATTTGTATTCTGCAATTGAGAAATATCTATAAATAAACGTTAACAAATGAGGCAAGAGGCATGGAAAACTTAGTTTTATTGCGAGATATAAAGTTGTAGTCGCCAGTTTGCTGTGGCAGGTATCGAAGAAGAACTTGATGGAGATCATGAAGATATTGATGATGCACATGGATAAGGCAGAGGGCTCTCACTACCGCGACAAACTTCTCGCCAAGATCAGTGAAAACTGCAGCCAATCAAACTACCACTACATCACCAACTTCGAGTGGTAAGTTGGACATGACATATTGAAAATCCTAGAAATGGAAACAAGTTGATGCACTGCTGTACTGAGAATGGCAGAGAATGATTCAGAATATTTAAATCCTATCGTGAGTACATTGACAGAATCAAATTGTATGTGTACAAAGACTAGCGATATATGAATCGCACGCATTGACGGACAACGCAGAGGAACGGCATCTGTGGAGAGTTCTCAGTGAGTACATGCATAACTATGCCTTGACGTCCTCGCTGCTACTGATAGAGACAGATACTAGTAAAAACCTGAATATATATTTCCCACATATCGGGATAGATCACTGGTTTACTTCTTGGTTCAAGGACGGTGAATAAAGTGACAGTGATTTTGAGATGGTATCCTCTTTCTGTGAACTTTTCACTAATAAAAATGGTTGTGATTTTGTAGGACTACATCAGTTATCATGGTCCAGAGAATAATTAAGTCGCCTATAGCCGCCTATAGAAAAGCAAGTAAGGAAAAACACCTGTCCTATTTCAAAAATTATTTGATTACCATCATTCAAATTGATAACTATATCGCATGTGCCTTTTTTCATGTAGATGTACAGGGCAACCTCACTATTAAGGTCATCCTTGGGACTGGACATAGTGACCTGGATAGCAAGGTGAACATATTAGTGGAACTAATTTCCTATACTTTACTGTATGTGGAAATCATTTGGGACTTTTCTAGGGTGACCTAATTGTGAGGTGAGTGTATTACCGAGGTGACTATAAAACAAGGTTCGTCTTGTAAAACACTGGACATTTTCTTAAGATATGAGTAGTTTTTAATTGAAATTTGACATCTCACGATGTCATTACAACTACGCCATCTTCCCACAGACACCTGAGTGACCCCCAGAACACTTTAGAGTTGATGCTGCGAGCGAAGGTGATTTAGCTGCTGGGCCACATCCAGAGCATCTACGTACACAATGCCATCAAGCTGTACGCCCGCATCCTCATCACAGATGAGGCTCAGGATGACCTACAGACTGTCACAAAAACCACGGAGCTGCTCCTTGAGAAACTACCCTGGTACCGATGTTTGTTCAGAGCGCCGACCTCAAAGTACAGGAATGGGTGTGTGTGTAGTTGTGAAGATTAGTGACTGTGGCTGTTCTGATTAATCAATTCTGTTGTTTCATGCTTCTGATTGGTTAATCAATCACAATGTTATGTAATCGATCATCATCTTGTTTACATGAAAAAATTAGTTTTATGTGAAAAATATGTACGGTTACCTGATGTCCAAAATATGTTGTGAAAAAGATGCCAGTGTTCAGAATTTCTACATTGATGGCATGTTCGGAAACTCACACTACAGGAAGATGCAACACATTAAGTTTATAAACATCACAGGGCTATTCAGTCATATTCCTTTGTTGATTATTAATATGAATTGGTCTGATTAAGTGAAATATGTTGTATCTTATGTAATGACATCAGTAATTCTATCGTGTTTGTTGAAATATTAATTCAGTCGTATCAACATTTCTACGTTTCTAATTCTTCCTTCACAGGCTTGCTGCCTGTCGCAACTGATCAAGTATGTGAACAAGGTGATTGGGATAGGGGCAAAGGTCGCTGACGAGGTCGCTATGTTGTTTGCGGGAGAACTAAACCCTGTTGCACCAAAGGCGCAGAAGAAGGTTCCTGTTGCCAAAGGGAAGGTCAAAGGGATAAAACTTTCCATTGACATTGAGGAGTGTCTGATAGTGTGACTGGTTTGAAATGTATTGGCAGATTTGACACATTGTGCAAAATAAGTTTTCAACTAATTTGTACTTAAATCATTTTTGTTAGTTACTAATGTCGGTTTTGCAATATTGTTTAGATAAGGTTTGCTGTGATGTTTCTGTAACAAATTAATAATAATCAAGTAGTTTCTTTTATGCCTAAATCATTGAAGTTTTTCATAGATACGTACGTGTCTTAAAAACACTAAATGGTTTTAACGTGACTTGACTTAAATGCCTAGGCAAATTTGACCCATTGCTATCCTCATGGATGTCACACCCCTCCATTTTGTTCTGTCTAGAGCATATCGCTCTGCTCTTAAAAGCAGGAATCTCAAAGCTATTTTCATGAAGTTTTCATTTGGCAAATGGCAGATGTGTCCAAACCATCGGAGTCTTCTATGTCTCATAACATCTGAGATGGATTAAGGGGTGAATGTCTCATCTCTGATCTGGCTAGTTCATAATCTGTCTGCCCTAGTAACACCTCTGATAGCCCGCAGGCAACGCATCTCAAAAACTTCAAGAGACTGCATCTCTTGCGATCGTAGTGTCCAGGTTTCGGCACCATAGATTACTGTAGGCAATATAAGGGTCCTATATAGTCTGGCTTTCATTCTTTTGTTTGAAAATATGTTGTTTCTGAATCTACCAAAGGCTGCTGATGCTTAGGCTATTCGCCTGTCAACATAAAAGTACTGTGCTGCCTAGGAAGCAGAACTGTCACAATCTTGAGTTCTTCATTTTCCAGGATGATATGCTTGTCTGATGAGATGATTAATTTGCAATTGGAGAGAGTGATTGTCATACCCCAGTTGTTACAGGCTGCTTGAAGCGGTTCAGTTGCAAATTGTAGTTTCTCGAATATGGTACATATTAGTGTTGTGTTGTCAGCATACCTGATGTCTGAGGTCTGTATTTAGTTTGAACTCCTTAGGTAGGCTCATCAGGTCAGCCATGACAAACTGAAGGAACAAGTTGAACAGGATATGTGAGAGCAGACAGCCTCACTCCTATTTCAACTTTGAAACAATCTGTCAACTGACCATTGATGGTAACAGCATATTCAACATTCTCGTACATGGCCTCAATCAGTGATGTCATTTTGGGGTACACCCCAACAGATCTCAACATCTACCACAATGCATCCCTCCAAATGGTGTCAGATGCGGCCTTGAAGTCCACAAAATTGAAATGTAGTGAGATCTGTAATGGTTTTAATGTGACTGGTTTTAATAGTTTCTAATAAATTGACAATTGATCTTCTTCCTTACATCTGCAATATATGTGGTCTCTCTCACAAGGATATCCCTGCAATACATTTCATGCATTTTCATCTCATAAAAGGTGGTCATAGAAGTCCCAAAGAAAATATAACATTACATATGGGTGTGTAATGGTTTAGTCGTCATCACATAGCGTGATTGGGAAACAAGTGGAACTTATATTAATACACCTATTGTTGATATCAGAACCGGGCATCGTGGTGGTAGGAATACTTTGTGAAAATATTCTGTGTGTGTGGTGTCATCTGGCAAGTAATGTCAAACTAAAGACTTTGTTGCTTGTGTTTTGACCTTACAAACTACCAAGATATTGCTTCCAGAGGATAAGTAATTTTGATAATAATTGTCTTTGAACTTGCATGTATTTGTATGATTATACATATTTTGCAGAAGCAGAACATATGAAAATGAGGTAAAAACTCCTGCACCATCAGAGGCTGAACTACAGAAGGTATGTGCAAGCATATGTGAAATGTTCACAATGTTTGTTTTAAGCAAACTAACACATGACAAGCATTGCCATATAAAGGTAGCTAGCTGTCTGATGAAGATTGTTGATTAGCAGACGCAGCAAAAAAAGGTAAATTGACTGGAAAATAAGCCAAAAATATTACCAATTTGAACCTTGCAGTCCGATGAACCTCTTCACTCAAATAACTAGTGATTTAATAGAAATATGTTTCTTTTGTTTATTCCATTGTTTATAATGTAAATTACGTATACAAATATAGTAGTAAGCACTGGACTTAGATTACTAAATTTGGTGTGAAGTTTCTCCATACAACTCCAGTGAAAGCTGCCAAGTAACTTATTTATTTTTGAAACACCTTTTCTAATAGTAAGTGTGTTTTTTCTTTGACAGATGCGCTAGCAGAGGGAATTTGAACATCCCGAACTACCTGAAGGGTAATTCTCACCTCAGTTCTTTGTTACTTACAATTAGCTCCTATACCTGGGACCAGTTTCATGAAACATTCGTACATATAAACCTTCGTTTGCAGGAACTTACGGGGACGTTTGACATAGATTTTGTTACTCATAACAGTCATAGAAACATGTCTGTAACTACCTTTCATATGAAGGATCGTATGTATGAATGCTTCAAGACACTGGCCACTCCTCTTCCCAGCTTCAGATATTGAAATTTGATTTAATCCAGAAAATGTTAATGTTATTTTGCGAGCAGAAACTTGCCAAGTGATTTTTTTAATGGTGGATTGCCCTGAAACTGTTGGCGTGTTTGTTCAGCTTGAGTATACTATGAATACATGTTTTATTGCACTAAAATCAGTATTGTTGTAGCATGTAGATGTTTATCAGGAAATCTGGTTTATGGTCATATTGTTGAATATGGATGTTGTGTAAAGGGAGACAACCAGCGAACTCAATTTTTTTTAAGAAAGTACAGTCAATAATTTTTCACCATGTTTTTTATTTTATGTTTGATAGTAGTTATCTTTGAAGGGACTGGAAAGACACTCAATTTAAACAAGTACATTCAGTTCCAAACGTACATGCCTGGATAGCATGCGTGCCCAAACCCCTCCCCGACTAGTTGCCACCACTCGATCTTTTCACAAAAATCTGAGCCACGTCACATGACATCAATGCGTGATCAAGATCCACAGGTGGTGGATCTAAACGTTGCAAGTTTCCACTAAACGCTCCAACGTAAGTGTTAATTCTTGCTGCCCATTGAAATCTTGGAGCCATGAACAATATTGTCCATATCTTATGAGAAACTTGTTGGATTAATTACAAGACGGTAAGAATTCTGACCTGTCATGTTTGAAGATGAGCCAAATGTCTCAATTATATTGTAATTTTCACTTTCTAATAGTTCTCACCTGTACCATAATACCTACCTAATATACTATCTATTGCAAATCTAAATAATATAGATATATATTTATATATATATATATGTATGTGTACAAACACCTGTCTCAGGTGTGTCATCAATCTAGCACCTGTCTCGGGTGTATCATGAACCTAACACCTGTCTCAGATGTGTCATGAACCCAAAATCTGTCTCAGTTGTGTCATGAACCCAACACCTGTCTCAGGTGTGTCATGAACCTGTCTCAGGTATGTTGATGTCGGACAAGTACCTGCAGCTGCAGCGTCAGCAGGAGGCGGAGAGACGGAGACGGAAGGAGAAGAAGTCGAGGAAGAAGAAGGTGAGCTGTGACTAGGACGATGATCCCTCTGCCGTCATCTCTGTCAACATCGATTACGACGTACCAGAGGTGAGGACAAGGCTCTTATTTGTTGCCAATGTTGAATTAATAAAAAGTGTGTCCGTTAGCGCATATAGATCCGGAATCCATTTGCATCAGTTCGTTTGCCATCTGGAGTTATTTCTCTGGGTGGAAATCTTGTTAAATATGTATACGTACATGGACGGATGTTCTCTGAGTTTACAAGGAGCCAACTTGTCAGATGATGATGACTTGAAGGGTACTAAAGATGACCCACATAGACTTCTCAACATTAACCTAGATGAGTGAGTGTGTTATTATATTATATTCTCCCGACAAGGGCCCCTCACAGGTTTGGGGCATATTGCTTCACAGTGATGGACCAGTCTTTAAAATGTTAATTTGTGTTTGTGTCTTGATCAGGTTGTAGTACTAGTCTGAATATTAACATATAGTTGCCTCACGTTGTGTTCACTTGCTTCTTTACACCATTGGCCTCTAATGTACCAATTGGTGATAGTTAATTTGTATTAAAAATATGATTTATAGAGACAATGCATATTTTATTGTTAAAAGTTTACATTAGTTGGAAATGACAGGGAATCACAGACATGTAACACACATGTCTCACACATGTCTCACACAAAGTGACATACACATGAAACACTACGATGCACACATGCATTCATACATATGCAAAGCATGTACGCATTCGCGCATTCATGCATGCACTCCAAACACACACACACACACACACACACACACACACACACACACACACACATGCACATACACACGCACAAACAAAGACACACACTCATGCACAAGCGCACGTGCCCATGTTGACCCTTCTGTCCCCTTCCCCCTGGTAGACCACTGCGAGATGAGGAGGTGTTGCCTGTCCACACATACCAGACTCTGCCGTCTCCACTCAGCGTGAAGGCCGCTGAGTGGAGACGGTGGGTGTATCAGACGGCGACTGATACACCCACCAGAGTCGGCCGCCGCCACAGCACCGGAGAAAAAACACAGGAATGAACGAGAGAAGAAACACATGAAGGACAAGAAGGAGAGGAAGGTAGGAGGGACAATTCATTTCGGTGTTTGTTTGGGAGAAATATTCATGTTTTTCAAATTTAGCAGCTAGCCAATGTAGTGGGAATCTAAGGGAGGTGGCTTGAACAAATGTAAAATGCTACACATTTTCATACCGTAAACTTTGTTGGTGAGTTATCTATGTATTAACACTCTAACATTGGAGTCTTGTAAGTGTATCTCCTTTGAGACATCAAGGTCTACTCACATCTTGCTATGTTCATATGTTGGCTTGAATGGTTTGTTTAGACCAGTGGCCTCTGATCCACCAATTGACGATGCATTTTAGAAAATACAAAGATATGTTTCTTTAGAGTTATTTCCTTTCATATCTTTTATGTGCGTGACTTTCAGGATAGTCTTTTTTATTCAATTGAATGGTGATTCACCAGATGACACCAATGTAAATTAGTGGTTTGTAGCTGCATCGGTGCGATAGAGAGAGAGAGGAGGTTAGAGAGAGAGAGAGAGAGAGAGGGGGTTGAGACAGAGAGGGGGGAGAGAGGGAGAATGAGAGAAAGAGATAGAGGGAGGGAGGGAGGGAGAGAGGGAGGTATAGGGGGAGGGAGGGAGAGAGAGGGAAGGAGGGATGGATGGAAGGAGAACGAGAGAGAGAGAGAGAGGGAGGGAGATTGAGAGGGGGGTAGGGAGAGAGGGATTGAGAGAGAGACAAAGAGAGAGGGAGGGAGTGAGGGATGGAAGGGGATGGAAGGAGAGAGAGAGAGGGAAGGAGGGAGGGAGGGGGAAGTGTGAGAGAGAGAGAGAGAGAGAGGAGGTGAGAGACAGTGAGAGAGAGTGGGTAGGTGAGAGAGAGTGAGAGAAAGGGGGGAGAGATAGGAGGTACATAGGGAGAATGAGAGAAAGAGAGAGGGAGTGAGAGAGGGAGGGAGGGAGAGAGAGAGAGGGAGGGATGGAGAGAGGGAGTGAGAGAGAGGGAGGGAATGATGGAAGGAGAACGAGAAAGAGAGGGAGATTGAGAGGGGGGTAGGGAGAGAGGAATTGAGAGAGAGAGAGACGAAGAGAGAGGGAGTGAGAGAGAGAGAAAGAGGGGAGTGAGAGAGGGAG
>CM034544.1:37308352-37373264 GCA_020002185.1 Paraescarpia echinospica
TCAATTGGTAATAGTTAATTTGTATTAAAAATATGATTTATAGAGACAATGCATATTTTATTGTTAAAAGTTTACATTAGTTGAAAATGACAGGGAATCACAGACATGTAACACACATGTCTCACACATGTCTCACACAAAGTGACATACACATGAAACACTACGATGCACACATGCATTCACACATATGCAAAGCATGTATGCATTCGCGCATTCATGCATGCACTCCAAACACACACACAACATAAACACACACACACACACACACACACACACACACACACACACATGCACATACACACGCACAAACAAAGACACACACACATGCACACTCATGCACAAGCGCACGTGCCCATGTTGACCCTTCTGTCCCCTTCCCCCTGGTAGACCACTGCGAGATGAGGAGGTGTTGCCTGTCCACACGTACCAGACTCTGCCGTCTCCACTCAGCGTGAAGGCCCCACCAGAGTCGGCCGCCGCCACAGCACCGGAGAAAAAACACAGGAATGAACGAGAGAAGAAACACAGGAAGGAGAGGAAGGTAGGAGGGACAATTCATTTCGGTGTTTGTTTGGGAGAAATATTCATGTTTTTCAAATTTAGCAGCTAGCCAATGTAGTGGGAATCTAAGGGAGGTGGCTTGAACAAATGTAAAATGCTACACATTTTCATACCGTAAACTTTGTTGGTGAGTTATCTATGTATTAACACTCTAACATTGGAGTCTTGTAAGTGTATCTCCTTTGAGACATCAAGGTCTACTCACATCTTGCTATGTTCATATGTTGGCTTGAATGGTTTGTTTAGACCAGTGGCCTCTGATCCACCAATTGACGATGCATTTTAGAAAACACAAATATAGGTTTCTTTAGAGTTATTTCCTTTCATATCTTTTATGTGCGTGATTTTCCGGATAGTCTTTTTTATTCAATTGAATGGTGTTTCACCAGATGACACCAATGTAAATTAGTGGTTTGTAGCTGCATCGGTGCGATAGAGAGAGAGAGGAGGTTAGAGAGAGAGAGAGAGAGGGGGGGTTGAGACAGAGAGGGGGGAGAGAGGGAGAATGAGAGAAAGAGAGAGAGGGAGGGAGGGAGGGAGAGAGGGAGGTATAGGGGGAGGGAGGGAGAGAGAGGGAAGGAGGGATGGATGGAAGGAGAACGAGAGAGAGAGAGGGAGGGAGATTGAGAGGGGGGTAGGGAGAGAGGGATTGAGAGAGAGACAAAGAGAGAGGGAGGGAGTGAGGGATGGAAGGGGATGGAAGGAGAGAGAGAGAGGGAAGGAGGGAGGGAGGGGGAAGTGTGAGAGAGAGAGAGAGGGGAGGTGAGAGACAGTGAGAGAGAGTGGGTAGGTGAGAGAGAGTGAGAGAAGGGGGGAGAGATAGGAGGTACATAGGGAGAATGAGAGAAAGAGAGAGGGAGTGAGAGAGGGAGGGAGGGAGGGAGGGAGGGAGAGAGAGAGAGGGAGGGATGGAGAGAGGGAGTGAGAGAGAGGGAGGGAATGATGGAAGGAGAACGAGAAAGAGAGGGAGATTGAGAGGGGGGTAGGGAGAGAGGAATTGAGGGAGAGAGACGAAGAGAGAGGGAGAGAGAGAGAGAGAAAGAGGGGAGTGAGAGAGAGAGAGGGAGGGAGGGAGGGAGAGAGGGAGGGAGGGGTGGAGGGATGGATGGAAGGAGAACGAGAGACAGAGAGGGAGGGAGATTGAGAGGGGGGTAGGGAGAGAGACAAAGAGAGAGGGAGGGAGTGAGGGATGGAAGGGGAGGGAGGGGATGGAGGGAAAGAGAGAGGGAGGGAGGGGGAGGTGAGAGAGAGGGGAGGTGAGAGACAGTGAGAGAAAGGGGGGGAGAGATAGGGGGTAGATAGGGAGAATGAGAGAAAGAGAGAGGGAGAGAGAGAGAGGGAGGGATGGAGAGAGGGAGTGAGAGAGAGGGAGGGAATGATGGAAGGAGAACAAGAGAGAGGGGGTAGGGAGAGAGGAATTGAGAGAGAGACGAAGAGAGAGGGAGGGAGAGAGAAAGAGGGAGGGAGGGAGGGAGGGAGGGAGAACGAGAGAGAAAGAAATAGAGAGATCACTATATTCATCTCTGTTGCCTCCCAGCATCAGAAGAAGAGCAAGATGGGTCACCACCACCACTCCAAAAATGAGGGGGGGATGGAAGGGGAGGGAGGAAGAGAGAGAGGGGAGGTGAGAGACAGTGAGAGAGAGAGAGAGAAAGGGGAGGTGAGAGAGAGTGAGAGAAAGAGAGAGAGGGGGGGATGGGGGTAGAGAGGGAGAATGAGAGAAAGAGAGTGAGGGAGGGAGGGAGGGAGGGAGGGAGGGAGAGAGGGAGTGAGAGAGAGGGAGGGAGGGAGGGATGGAAGGAGAACGAGAGAGAGATGGAGGGAGATTGAGAGGGGGGTAGGGAGAGAGGGATTGAGAGACAGAGAGGGAGGGAGGGAGGGAGTGAGGGGGAGAGGGGGTAGGGTAGGAGGGATGGATGGAGGGAGAATGAGAGAGAGAGAGAAAGAAATAGAGAGATCACTACATTCATCTCTGTTGCCTCCCAGCATGAGAAGAAGAGCAAGAAGGTCCACCATCACTCCCGAGATGACAGTCCCACTCTCCTCATCGCCACGTCCAATGGTACTGACCAGCCAATGACCCCTGATGACATGACAGTGTCCTCTGATATGAATCACGTTGCCGAAAAGGTAATCTTGAAAGTACTACAAACTACTCCATTTGATTTTTTTTGCACGAACATGGCAGTTGGTTCTCTCTTTACAAATTTAGGATCAAATTTTTACTCAGTCCTATTGTTACGGTAGAAAACTTCAATTATGTGACAGTTGTGCCTTTTTTTTTGGCTATTGGCATGAACTTTGAACTGTACTGATGTAGTAGTTTTACTGACATTTGACATTGTTCGAAACTTCCAATCCCCTTTATGAGCACCCATGCCTGCTGTTTTTCTCTTCAGTGCTATATTTTGGATTATGTTTTGATGAATTAGATAGACAATTTTTAACACATCAGGTCATGCCTGGTCTTTTTTACCATATTCTACACTATTTTCGAAAGTGAACCTCCAGTCAGTCACATAAGTGTGAGAAAATGTTTTAATGAAGTTATAAAACGCCTTTGAGCAGTTTAAGCTGAAAGACAGAATACAAAGGTCATAGACGTAATAAAACAAATGAGAAGACAGAAGTGGACCTGGACAGGGCACATTAGCAGACTACGAGATAACCGATGGACATCGCCTATGACAACCTGGAGACCTTACGAAGGGAAACGATCTAGAGGAAGACCTGCAAGACGATGGAGAAACTTGCTGAGGCCTTTGCCTAACCGCTGGACACTCCGGCTGAGCAATGACGATGATGATGAAGAGATGTTGTTTTCTTAGACAGATGACGTGAACTTCTGGCTGTCAGGGTCTGCCCGAGATGTCCTCTCAGCTTCCTCCGCAGCCGGTGAACTCTCACCCCCTGCCCTCGCGACCCCCACTGATCCACGCGCTCTCGAGAAACATGTTGGCGTCGACGAAGAAGAAGAGGTATTGAGTCATCTCGTGTCTCTATCACCGTCATTTTAGTTGTTGTTTTGTTTAACCCTTTAGACCCCATGGCAATTAATTGTTTAACCCTTTAGACCCCATGACATTTCATTGTTTAACCCATTAGGCTCCATGACGTTTAAAGAAATATACTTTGATTCCCCATGTCACTCATACACATTCAGCAAATAATGTTTTCAAATGGAGCTAATTCAACATAATAGACTAAGTTTTAAAATGACATGTAGCATGCAATTATCCACTAGATGACACCACATGTATGACGCCTTAAAATCAATTTCAAGTCAGAATGGCGTTTCCTTAAAAAGGCAAGGCGTTGAAATGTTAAAAAATACTTTTCATACCTTCACAGGATGGTTACTAACTGCCCATTTACTGCCCTCTTTATTTGTAGCCTTCAAGGCGGAAATGAAAGAAGGAGAAACGAGAGAAGAAGGAGAAGAGGTCGAAGAAGAAGAGTGACTACATAGAGGCTGAGGGTATCACCATGCCCACTTAGGAACCTGCAACCCCCGCCACATACAAACTGCCGGTCAGTTTCTATAGATAAGTTATTATTTATGTATATTATAAAACAGTTCGTCCTCTGTTTGTTTGTGCCCCCACATGTCCGTCAGTTTTGCATGTATCAGGCTGAAATTGCGCATGTGATCTACCGGGCCCATTGAGATGGTTTGTAGATTTAGACATTTTCTAAATTCGTCCGGGGGGTGGTGAACTTGGGGGGCATTTAATGTTTTTCTATATCATAATAAAGATAATTATACCGTCTACAAATATGTCGCTGGATGTATGGAGACATTTTGAATAGTTTTTAGTCCTTTGGGTCGAAGGTCCAACAGACTTATGCCACTACTCCGCCGTCTGCCGTGCACCGTTACCCGCCATATCTCAGAAACCGTTCAACAACTTTTTCTTTAATTTTGCATAGACGTATCTTAGGGTACTGCCACTGTGCACAAGAAATCTGTAATTGATTGAATCATTCTAAGGGCCCCCCAGAGCCCCCGAAACTGGTAATTTTCACATTTTGCCAATTTTATTAAAACCTCTTCAGCAACTTTTTCTATAATTTTGCATAGACGTATCTTAGTGTACTGCCAATAAACACAAGAAATCTGTATTTGATTGAATCATTCTAAGGCCCCCCCAGAGCCTCTGAAACTGGTAAATGTTTACATTTTGCCTATTTTTTTTTAAAACTCTTCAACTTTTTCTCTAATTTTGTACAAACATATCTTAGTGTACTGTCATTAAACACAAGACATCTGTATTTGATTGAATCATTCTAAGGGCACTTGAGGGCCCCCCAAAATGCTATATTTTCATACCGTTTGCCTGCTGCTGTAAGCCTCCTTCACTGATCTTTATTTATAACTGGATAGGAGACTTTTCCCTATCTCTGATCACTGGGACAGCTGACTGGAGAGATTATACTACAACCCTGTGTATTGGACTTGCCTAGACTCACTGCCTGCCATTGTCCCAGTCTCAAACAGAATACCTCCATGTGGGCTGTAACTATAATGTGTAATGGGAATCCCTACTGCACTGGCAGGACCTAAGAAACTTTAAAACAGCAATAGACAATGCAATATAAAAATATGATCTAGGATTAAAACAAAACAACTGATGTATAAAATAAGATATAAAATAACTTAGGTATACACGAAGAGGTTAAAGCATATTTAGCAAAAATTATAAGGAATATTGTTCAGATGTTTTATATACCTGATGCAGCTATTACTTCACTCCAGTTCAATCAGTATTATGTCATTAATTGCTACTATTTTAAATCAAAATGCATGCTATGTATATGTACCTTGTGAACATAAAATTTATCATAGCACATTTTCTTAAACAACCTTTAACTGTGCTACATGTGAAATTGCAGCTCACCAACTGTCCTGCAAGGTTTCTACAACCACTGGAAATCGGCCTATATAGCAGAGTATCGCGATAAAATTCTACAGTATTTTTAATAACACATTAACTAATATATACAATCTTTACGAAAAAACGGTCTACTCAAGTAGTTTATTTCCAGGTGTATCTTCCCTGGCATGCATATAGTCTCCACTAAACATGTCAACATTTTACTTCCATCATAACCCTTAATGATCTGTAACTTGATTCACCAAAAAACATCTTGGCCCATTTTTAAGTTATTGACGTTTGAAAATCCTCAGCGATTAACATCCGCCAGGTCTACCTGTCGTTGGTCACGTCTGCCCGCTTACAAGTAGTGCTCTCTTTCCCATTTCATATATTTCCTACAGATGGAGCTATGTGTCATTTTGTCATTTAGCGTTGAAATTATCGCCCGTCAAGTTAGTGTATTATAACAAGTGAGTGTCAAAAGTTATATTGGATAACTAGGAATACAACATATCTATATTATAAAACAGTTCGTTCTCTGTTTTTGTTTGTGCACCCACATCTCCATTAGTTTTGTATGTATCGGGCTGAAATTTCAACCCAGCATCCGCTGTTGCTGGTTACGTCAGTTATACGGGTGAGCGATTGAGATTGAGATTTCTGGTAGAAGGTTGTCCTAACAACTTGACTAATGACCAGTTAACATTTGTTAATGCGGGTAGGCTGGAAACATTTGGGATGGGTTTGGGTTGTCTGGTACGTATGACTGCCTTTTTTCCCCGGGCAATGCTGGATAACTCAGCTAGTTAATAATAAAAATAAAATTATAACTCCAAACTCTGACAATCATCTAGGCAAAAGGTTTGTTTGGTCAATCTCAAAATCGATAAGCCATATTAAAGTTGTTGCTAAGCCTGATATGTAAGGTAATAAAGGTAATTTTGTAGTGACGGGGGAATTGTGTAATATTTTCAACTGATCTAACACTAACAGGGGGCTTATGTGAAAGAGTTGGTGCAGCAACAGAGAAATCCCAATGATAGTATTGACTCTAAGAACAAAAAGTAAATCGGAACTAGATGATTGGAGCGTTTTTGCATGGCAGACATTATTCATGTGTGTTCTGTTTATGTCATTCAACAAACTACTGAATGATTATCGAGCCAAGTTATTAATACATATATATTTTTGTTACATCAGTTGACTGGGGGTAGACACACAGTGGAACATTGTTAATCTGGATACTTTAGTTCCCTGTATATATGTGCAGATTAACACGTTTTCTGAATAAACAAACTATGCACATCATGGGGATATATCAGTATTTGGAAATTATGTTCCGATGAAATGATATCCGAATTCCAAGGTTTCCAGGATATCAGGGTCCGGGTTAATTATGTTCCACTACATAGCTTTTGTAATATTCAAGAGAGGATTAAATTATATTCCAGTCATTAATTATTTAAAAAAAAATTAAAAACAAATATCACTCCTTCACAATGTTATTATTAGCTTGAATTTTGTGTATGTTTTGTGCCCAATTTTAACAATTTGAATGATCTAATGAACTGTTTGATGATCCGTTTTGTTTCAGCCAATGTCCAGCTACAAATTGTTGGCTGAGGATGCGTCTCTTAAAATGGCTAGTGTCGACACCAATGCCTTTAAGGACAAATTGGATAGATATTGGAAAGCCAACGGAAATGACAGATATGGAATAAATCAAGCCCAACTTGTAAATATCCATTAAACCTTAAGTGTAAGACACAAAATACTAATTTCTAATTAACTAATGCATGGATTTAACACTGGATACCGTCGGGTAATACTAATTGTTCTTGCTTGACCAAACAGGCAGTGTATTCAGTTTATATGAAAAGTAGGCCAGACATTAAATTGTAATAAATTTGCATATGGTATGTTGGCAACTAAAAAAATATATCTGACATTTTTGTGGAAAGTGCCATGGAAATGTCTATAAAATATTACTCTTTTCATACTCAAGTAATATTGTTACTTGGACCACCATTGATTGTTTCAGACTTACGAGACACGAGTGTGTCTGGAGCAGAGCTACCAGGTCGTCGTCTTCATCATCTTCTCGAACCTCACCTCGAATCACCTCAAAGACCTCAACTTCAATGTCCTCGACTCACTCAACTCTAAGCTTGTCTGCAGCATCGTGAGTAGAGTCTTAGACCATTTTACACTCACTCAACACTAAGCTCGTCTGCAGCAGCGTGAGTAGAGTCTTAGACCACTTTATACTCACTGAGCTCTAAATTTGTTCGCAGCAGTGTGAGTAGAGTGTTACACCACCTTATACTCACTCAACTCTAAACTTGTCCGCAGCAGCGTGAGTAGAGTCTTAGACCACTTTATACTCACTCAACTCTAAACGTGTCCGCAGCAGCATGAGTAGAGTCTCAGACCACTTTACACTCACTCAACTCTAAGCTCCTCCACATCAGCGTGAGTACAGTCTTAGACCACTTTATACTCACTCAACACTAAGCTCGACTGCAGCCGCGTGAGTAGAGTCTTAGACCACTTTATACTCACTCAACTCTAAGCTCGTCTACAGAAGTGTGAGTAGAGTCTCAGACCACTTAATACTCACTCAACTCTAAGCTCGTCTGCAGTAGTGTGAGTAGAGTCTTAGACTACTTTATACTCACTCAACTCTAAGCTCATCTGCTGCATCGTGAGTAGAGTCTCAGACCACTTTATACTCACTCAACTCTAAGCTCGTCTGCAGTAATGTGAGTAAAGTCTTAGACCACTTTATACTCACTCAACTCTAAGCTCGTCTGCAGCAACGTGAGTAGAGTCTTAGACCACTTTATACTCACTCAACTCCAAGCTCGTCTGCAGTAGTGTGAATAAAGTCTTAGACCACTTTATACTCACTCAACTCTATGCTCGTCTTCAGCAGCGTGAATAGAGTCTTAGACCACTTTATACTCACTCAACTTCAAGCTCGTCTGCAGCAACGTGAGTAGAGTCTCAGACCACTTTATACTCATTCAACTCTAAACTTGTTGGCAGCAGTGTGAGTAGAGTCTCAGACCACTTTATACTCATTCAACTCTAAACTTGTTGGCAGCAGTGTGAGTAGAGTCTCAGACCACTTTATACTCATTCAACTGTAAGCTCATTTGTTGACATTGCCTCTCAAGAAACTTATTTCTCGAATATTTCTACTGTGTTGTGCTGTTTTCACCATCGAAATGTAATGTGATAGGCCTGTAGTGCAACAATGACACTTCCCTGCCAAAGACTGAGATATTCAAAAAGACAAATGTTTATGTTTCTTGAGAGGTAATGTAAACAAATATTTAAATAAGCCAAGAAACTAGAATGTTGTTACATTCAAGGAACCCTGTAATGTTGGTTCACAACCAGGCAGCTTCAGTGGCAATGTATGTTCTGTATGAGCTTGTAGTTTGATATATGTGTTGCCATGGAGATTATATTTCTTGCCGAAATGCATTTAATTTGACTTCTAATTTCTTTACTTCCATCATAATTATTAATAATGCTAATGTTGGTTCACAACCAGGCAGTGTCACTGGCAAGCCTGTCATGTGTTTTGTCATCTGATTACCTGTTGTTTCAGGCACTCGATTTTAATTATGATAAGTCACATGCTCTGAATAGACTTGTAGTTTGATGTGTGTGTTACCAGGGAGACGACGGTGTGAAGGTGCCCTTCATCCTTCTGCCAAACACGGAGAACGAGGGACAGTTTGCCTTCAATGTAACCAGTATCAACATGCCACAGAAACTGAAGGCACACTCATGTATATTGTCAAAGTTAGTACAGTGCTCTCGGGCTAGCTTGCTGGACATTCTATGTTAGCCTTCTTCTTCTAAGTGCTGTGTCTGTCACAGGCATTGGTAGATCATGGCCCTCCAAACCACATGGTTGTTTGTAGTTTATAGCAGTTCTGTTGTTAGCCTTGGTGCAGTATATTGCATTTGCAAGCTAGTGGCTAATTTAGTGGAAAAAAAGATAATCGTTAGCCAGACAACACCAAGGTCTGCAGGTACCAGAGAATAACTGCAGACCTTGGTGTGGAGGTGGAGAAGAAAGGGAGGTGGAGTTATTTTATGTATTAAAGAATCTATCCAGGCTTATGAAATAAAATTAGAAAGAGAAGCAGATTGCGAAGAAGCTGTTTGGTGTAACATAGTTACAGGAAACTTAACGTTAACAGTTGGGTTAGTTTATCGAAGTCCAAACATAAGCATAGAAGAGAATGAAAAATACAAAACGCTATAAGGTAAGTAAGCAAACGGGACTGTATTATTATGGGGGATTTTAACCACAGGCATATACAATGGAAATCTCTACAAAGTATGGGGAGTGAGGACTACAAGTTTTTAGTTCAAGATACTTTCCTTTCTCAACATGTGCTAGAACCAACCAGGGGTGAGAATGTGTTAGACATAGTTTTGTCCTCACAGAATGAATTAGTTGACAATGTCAAGATATGTGAGCCCCTGGGGAGTAGTGATCACAACCAGATACATTTTACCATCAAAGTAAAATCAGAAAGGAATAGTAAAAAGCAGTATAGGAGAAATTTACACAAAGGAAGATATAAGGACATGAGGAAATATTTAGCAAAGATAGACTGGAATGACACACTTAAAAATAAGACAGCAACAGAATGCTGGAATATAATAAAGAGTGAAATTAAGTGTATAGTCGATAAATTTGTACCCTTCAAAAAATAAGGGAAACGGTCCAAAAAGAAACACTTATCGAAAGAAGCCATTAGAAAAACTAAGTATAAACAAATGATGTGGAATTCATATAGATGTACTGGAAATGATGAAGACTACAACAGTTATAAAAAAGCACTTAACCAAGCTACAGCTGAAATTAGAAATTCAAAGAGAAGCTATGAACAACAATTAACTAGTAATATAAAACATGACAGCAAGAGTTTTTATGCGTATGTTCGAAGCAAACAGAAAGTTCAAGATAAGGTCGGTCCTCTAGATGATAGTGTTGGAAATATAATATCAGAGGGATTCTTAATGGCAGAAGACCTGAACTTAATAAACCCATATCAACATGGGTTTTTTAAAGCGAGGTCATGCTTAACAAATATGTGATGTTTTTTGGAAGACATCACTATGTAGGTAGATGAGGGATCACCAGTAGATATCGTCTACTTAGTTTTTCAAAAAGCTTTCGACAAAGTACCACATCAAAGATTACTGCTTAAACTAAAGGCCCATGGCATAGGAAATGGTATAATAAACTGAATAGAAAAATGGCTGATTGATAGAAGACAACGTGTAATAGTTGATGGGGAGGCTTCAAACTGGAAATCGGTATTCAGTGGGGTACCACAGGGATCAGTACTAGGACCTATATTATTCTTAATATATATCAACGATTTGGATGATGAAATAACAAGCAAGGTTTTGAGATTTGCGGATGATACAAAAGTGTTTAGAAGGATTAAAAGTGATGGAGATAGTCAACATTTACAAGATGATCTTGACAAGTTGATCAAATGGTCTGAAAAGTGGCAAATGCTGTTCAATTTTGGGAAATGTAAATGCCTCCACACAGGACATGGGAACGAAGAGGTAGAATATACAATGGGGGGTACTGTACTAAGTACTACTGTAAAAGAAAAGGACTTAGGGTTAACCATTAGTGCTGATATGAAGGTTTCAGAGCAGTGCGGAATTGCACCTTCAAAGGGAAATCAAATCCTTGGATTAATTAGGCGAAACATAACGTATAAGGAAAAAGAGCTAATAATACCGCTGTACAAAACAATAGTTAGGCCTCATTTAGAATATTGTATTCAAGTGTGGAGGCCATATCGCAGGAAGGACATAGATATGCTAGAAAGAGTGCAGAGGAGAGCAACAAAAATGACACCAAAACTGAGGGATCTTAGTTACGAAATACGCCTAAAAAAATGCGGCTTAACAACACTAGAGACCAGGAGATTGAGAGGAGATCACGTAGAAGTGTTTAAAAATGAATGGTTATGAAAATATTGATAGAAATATTTTTTTCTCAGTTAAGAAAGATAGAAGGACTAGAGGACATGAAGTTACATTAGCAAAGGAGCAGTGTACATTAGATATAAGAAAGTTCTTATTTTCACAAAAGACTGTGAATGAATGGAACAGATTATCTGCTGATTGTGTGGGTGCTAGTAGCGTGAATATGTTTAAAAATAAAATCGACACATACCTCAGAAGGGCGGGATACACATAGATAAAAGGGTCGGACTCTCAATAAGCCAAAGGGCTTCCTTGTCCACCTGCCACCTAGAGTTAATTATCTGGGTGGCAATCTTACTAAATCTTGTTAAAGTAAATATGACAGAATAATTATCTTTTTAGTTGCCCGCGTTAATTTTGGATACTTGATGATGCAAATTATGTGCAAAATCTAAATACATTGTTGACCATGTAGTTTGCAAAGCAACAGATCGGTTCCACTTACATTCATGATCAAACTGAATAAGATATATCTAGCTCTCGGGTCCAAAGTGAATTCGACTGCCTTCTAGCCAGTTACACAGAGTGGTCAAGCAGGCACCCCAATAGGGGTACGTTCTTACATGCAAATGGGTAGTTTTACAGTTTTCTGTGCTACCTGCAGTGTGTTGCTTGAATGTTTCTCTGTGTACATTGACGACAGTGTGTGTAGAATGAAGAGGGAGCGACACAGGAGAAGATTGACTTCAACTGAGTCTGCAATGTACCTCCTACTTGGTTGGGGTGCCTTGTGATGGGTATGTCTCTTGTCTTCTAGCAGTTGTTAGATGTCTACAGTGGACACTTGAAAGTCGTAAAGGACTAGTTTGCATTGTCCACTACCTGTTCATAATGGTAACCTCACCATAATGGACATATTGCATAGTCAAAACAATGTCTACTACGGTCAAGTTTTACTGTGTATTGATAGGATTATGCTAGACTCATAGTTAACTGCTCATTCAAATACTTGCAGGAGTTGCTTTTCAGACATGCTATTTGGATTCCATTTGGCAAAAATCCCACAATAAAAAAACCTTACTTAAAACAAAACAAACTATGGAACGTCATGTAGTGTAGCATGTCCATTAAGTTTGAGACAATATATAAGAGTTATGGATGATTATTTGTAAGATTTGGTAGATATCCAATGGACATTTGCCAAAATAGTTGCAGCCACAGAGAAGGCTCTTTGGCTTCACCCACACTATGGAACAACATACCTCTATCCATTCGCCAGGCTCCATCGCCAGACGTATTCAAAAGGCAGTTATAAAAATGTACTTATTTCGCAAGGCATTTTAGTAGTTTTAATTAAACACTTGCATTGTTCATAGTTTTGTATGTGTTTATTCTAGAGATACTTTGTAATTAACATATAATAGATCTCTAGTTTTAATTTACCATAGTTTTTGTATGTAGAAATGTACTAGATTTTATGTTTTGAGTTTTTTTAGTATGTATGAATTGCTTTAATGAAATTGTAAAGTGCCTTTGAGCCGTTTAGGCTGAAAAGCGTGCTATATAAATATATATATTATTAAATATGGTGCTCTTACGTTTTTGACAGCGATGCCTTCACCAAGTTACTAGGCAGTGGCGACCTGGAGCACAGGTCATCCATGCAGGCGACAGTCGCCAACCCGGATCTTGCTCCAATCCTCGCAAAGATCTCCTTCCTCACCCACTTTTGCGGTAGGTCAACTCAAGGTCATCCACAGCGAATTGTTGTTCTTGCTGAACCATCCTCACAACCGAGAGGGTATATCATCTTGCTAAAATGCTGAAGTTAACTGGAGCCAATAACCTTGTTACCTTCAAAATTTTATTGTTTGGGTTTTGGCCATGCAGTTGTGGCTGATATTACATGTAATGGTTAAGAAGTAGTAGTTACTTGAACACACATTACCGCTCAGGAGAATGGTCAAATGGATAATTATTTTGGGATTCCCTTGAGTCTTTGATATGGGGTGCAGGCATCTGCACTGTTTTTTCTGGTGGTAGAGTCACGGCCACCGGAGTAAGTTACTAGAAAAAAGTACAACCGATTTCACTAAATATATATGTTGACAGTTACATTCAGACAAGAAATTTTAACATTCAGTGACAATATCTCAATGTTGTATTTGCTCCTGATAATTATAATTGTACATCAAAGTGTTTTTCATTGTTCATTGTCTGTGGTATAGATGTGGTATTCAGAATTGTGTTAGTAGTAGGATTTAATGGGGGAGTAAACATGTCAAGTGCTCTAATATAATGCATTTTTGCATTATTTTAATAGATGTTTACATCAGTTACATATTAATTGTGCTGATATCCACTCCTGTAGTTGTGTCTTGTGCACTTATATTTCCAAGTTATCACAAAACTACATTTGATGCTGTTGGTTTAATAACTGACATTGGTTTGTGCAATTTCATAAAAAAACTAACAGAATTGCGGTGACATGTCTTGACAATGTAGATTGGCACTATCAAACTGTTTTGTTTCAGCCAAACACCTTGAACTTTGTCGGCAAGAGCAACGACGAATCAATATTGTTGAACGTTGTAGATGAGATCCGAGGCATCCTCACTACATGGTGACTACGACTGTGTTCACTGCCGTGCTGCTAAATGTTGCCGCTGTCATCAATCAGGTGCTATATGTGGAGGCGTATTAAGTCGCACAGACCAAAGACGCAACTGCCTACATCAGGGTTAATAGCATAGGGTAAATTACTGTCCATCTGCCTGTAGTTCAAGACAACCTCCAGACGTCCAAAATTGAGCTTTAGCACTGTTAGGAAACTAAGGGTACAGTGTTTGCAAGGTCTCTCATCTCGACTCCCTTCCCAATTGTGTCATGTGATCGGTTCGATTGTCCAACAGTCAAATTTATCTTGTGGCACGATTGCGATCGGCGAGTCGAGATAGGGGCACTTGCAAACACTATTGAGTTTGATTGACAGACCTTCCAAATTTTCCGATATAGTAGAAATCTGTGTTTTGGTCAATTTGCAAAGAATATGCACCTGCTTTTGTTGTACTTGACATGTAGAAATACCAGATTTCTTATGTAATTCAGGAAATAAACATTTGTAAATGGCGCTACCAACAAGAAACTGTCAAATGTTCGAACAAAACTCCCACTTTCAGATGCCCCATGTGGGGGAGATCTCCCGCTATTGGATTGTCAACTTGGAAGGTCTGGGCTGGTGTCATTGTCCCAGTAAGGAAATACCTGGCATTTCCATGCATCAGTATAACTGCGGTGCCACTTAACGATTAATTTGTAAATCAAACTAATCAATTTTGAGAATGCATGTTGTAGCCTTCGATGAAGGTGGTGTGCCTCTGTTTACATACAATTATGTGTTATTTATCTATTGAATGTTTGCTAACTCTGATATTTCAGATTTATTAAATGTAGTATCCCACAATTTGACAATACGTATGCTGTGGGTCGTTGTGGATGCTTTGACAGCCACAACTGAGCAATGGTGATATGATGTACAAAGGGAATTAGACTAGTTCTTAAATTCATTCTGGTGTTGAATCAGTTGGTAGCAGTTCTTAAATGTTGGTCGGCCGAGATGGTAATTAATTGTTCCAAAGCATTTTCTTGGTTACATCATAATGTTATTTTTACCGAGGTAAATGTAGACACCGGTTCAAAGATGACAATTTGTGCAGCCAAGACTTTTTAAATTTTTTCTTGCAACATTTAAACACTGTTGGCTATGTAGGCAGTATTAGGTTAACTGGTTTGTTGGCAATAACCTTTCACAAATTAATCTTTAAGTGGCACAGCAGTTATACTGATGCATGGAAATGTCAGGTATTTCTTTACTGGGACAATGGCACCATCCCAGTCCTTCCAAGTTGACAATCCAATAGCGGGAGATCTCCCCCATATGGGGCATCTGAAAGTGGGAGTTTTGTTCGAACATTTGACAGTTTCTTGTTGGTAGCGCCATTTAGAAAAAATTTATTTCCTGAATTACATAAGAAATCCGGTATTTCTACATGTCCTGCCCACAGTGAAAATGTTCATGTTTTTTGTTTTATAAGTTTATTTTCACCAATAACTCATTAGCTTAAACTTAAAATTGTGTAAATATGCACATGGAAGTGATCACAACAGTTTTTGTGATGGACATCACGGCTAAGTGTGCATGTGACAGACATAATGCAATGCTTGCATGTACAGTACAACTAAACACAAACACATGGAATCAATATCAAACCACATTGCATGTGTGACACTAGGGATACGCTAATCAATAGAGGTCGTAAAGTCAATTTTTAGTTTAATATGGCTAATCTGATGATGTCTTCACGAAATTTTACATTAAAACAGGGACAGGATGTTTGAACATCCACAAATTATAATATTGAAAATATGTCTGTGTTTCTGAAGATATTTATCTTACAGTTAACCTGAAATTAGAAGTATATAGTAATATGTCTTAAAATAATGACCATGAGACAAGAGGAAAGTGGTGAATTTGAAATGGGAACATTTTTCGTTGGCTGACCCAAATACTTTGTGTCAGTTGTTTGTCTAGCCATTTTGTTGAGTTGTGCAGTTTATGGCAAAGATGTCCCAGTGTCGTGTGTGGCAGGTTCAAATCCTGCCTGTGTTTAGTATCCAAACACAACAGGTTGTGCACATACACTGATTCCATTCAACAACTTCAGCCGCATTTTATAACATCACCGAATTGCATGGATATTTTATTTCCACCTATACTGGAAACTGTAGACGAAATTAGCATGACATTTTAAATATTTATATAAAAAATAAACATTCCTATGCTCTTGCATAACCCAGTTCACAAGAGATGGTGATATACATACGTATTTACGATATGCTGTTCTATTCTACACGGTCTTTCAACAACCTGTGAAAACCTGTACTGTATTGAGTAGTGATCCACTGTCATCCACAGGGCGCCACAATGAGTTCATCATATAGGAACCAGTGAGTCCAATGATACAGTGTATACACTGCCTACACTGTCTGCTCGGCGTCTCTCACACGCCTGACTGGGAAGCAACTGCGGCCGCTGGGAGCATGATCCAGTGGGTTAGAAATCGCGTCCCCTGTGGGCGGTCTTTTACTTCCCTTAGCACTGACACCAGATGAAAGGGACCAACGGCTTTTAGTGCCTTTTCTGAAAGACAAGGCAATGTGAGATGAACACCGCTCTCCACTGTGAACAAATTTCAAAAGATCAAAATAATGTAAAGGAAGGTTGGCCCCACGATAATAGGGAAGCTTTGAGCCACTCCTGTAACGTTGTTAATACTTAACCGACGTTTAATTTGTCGATTTATCTAGAAGCAGGCTTTGATACTTACAACTCCACGGCCATTTCTTTCATTACGGACGACTAATGGTGCAGAACATTACGATTGCACGCGTTTGAACCGATAACATATTTTCGAGTAGAGCTATATATATATATGTAGCTCTATATTTTGTGTTTAGTTGTTTTCTTTATACAACTACCAGGAATAGGTCACGTAGGTGTACAATGTACTTGAATACAATTACAAGTACTTTCAATTGTGCCAAGTACACGTACAAGTACTTTGTGAAAAACTCAAGTACAAGTACCAAGTACTTTGAAAATTGGGGCCGGCGGGCGGGCGGGCAGTCAGGCAAGCGGGCACGCAAAGTGACGTGAATAGCGAGGTAACCTTCTTAGCGAGACTAATTTCCTGTTTTACTGCTGTGGAAATAATTTTGGGCTGTAGTAGATTGACCTTAATTGGGAGGTGACTATATTACTGAGGTGACCGTAAAGCGAGGTTCAGTTGTACAGGTCAGTGTCTGTACCAGGACTGACAGTCACCGTGTGTCTACCCGTCTTCTGTATACATATATATATATGTATATATATATATATATAAATGACTCAATGCTGGCCACCATTCCCGTACAAGCTCAAGAATCTGAAAAATAAGTCGGTGAAATTACTAACTGAAAATACACACTGAGCTGTTCACTGTCGACTGCTGTAGCGCCTTCCAGGCAGGGCCAGTGGCAATATGCCTTCGTGATCAACGGTCGCGGCATGACGTTGCATCATCCTCACCTGCCGAGCCGCCTCAGGGCGTCGGGCGACCTGAGTGATGAGAGATACGGTAGGGTGATGAAACAGGAGGTGGGGTGGTGACAGAGGCGGTGGAGTGATGACAGAAGCTGTGGGATGATGACAGAGATGGTGGAGAGGTGCCAGATGCGGTGTGGTTGTTAAAAAAACGGTGGATGGTGACAGAAATGGTGGAGCAATGACAGAGAGGCGGGGCAGTGGTAAAAAAGGCATTAGGATGAAGACAGAGGCAGTGGGGCGTTGATAGAGGCGGTGGTGTGGTGACAGACGGGGTGGGGTGGTGACAGAGACGGAGGTTGGTGACAGAGGTTGTGGGGCAATGAGAGAGAGGCGGAGCAGTGGTGAAAAAGGCATTAGGATGAAGACAGAGGCAGTGGGGTGTTGATAGAGGCGGTGGGGTGGTGACAGACGGGGTGGGGTGGTGACAGAGACGGTGGTTGGTGACAGAGGTTGTGGGGCAATGACAGAGAGACGGAGCAATGGTGAAAAAGGCATTAGGATGAAGACAGAGGCAGTGGGGCATTGATAGAGGCGGTGAGGTGGTGACAGACGGGGTGGGGTGGTGACAGAGACGGTGGTTGGTGACAGAGGTTGTGGGGCAATGACAGAGAGGCGAAGCAGTGTGGAAAGAGGCGTTAGGATGAAGACAAAGGCGGTGGGGTGTTGACAGAGTCGGTGGAGTGGTGACAGAGGCGGTATGGGGAAGACAAAGGCGGTGGGGCGATGACAGAGACGGTGGAGTGATGACAGAAATGGTGGGGTGAAGACAGGGGCGATGGGGCGGTGACAGACGTGGTGGGGCGATGTTAAATCGACACATACCTTAAAGGACGGTGTACACGTAAATAAAAAGTATTGGACTCTCGATAAGCAAAAGGCTTCCTTGTCCACCTGCCATCTAGCGTTAATTGTCTGGATGGCAATCTTGTTAAATCATGTTAATTGTTACAAGCGGGCGCGTGTATATCGTAGATAGCCGGTACCAAATTTATCGCTGTGTATCATCTTCACCAACGGCAACCGACAGACGTGGTCATATACTAGGGCCGTCTCGCGGCGTTTCGTTTACCATCGCCTCGACCTTGAGGTGCCGCTCTGCGAGTAGAACAACTGGATCTCAACGACAGGTTAGGTGAGAACTTCCTTCATTTGTTAAAAGGACGGTTTCAATGATATAATAATTATAAACATCACCGTTTGTATTAAGTTGATGTCGCATTGTGTTGATAAAACCTGGGAACGTGGTTTTGGTCAGTGTTTAACAGCGGAATAGTAAGGCTATGGTTGAACCATCTACATGCATTATGGAGCGAAAAGGTGATATCTGTCCAGTTCTCCGAAATATGTTACTGTTATCGTGACTACCATAACTAGTTTACGGAGTACCATCCATGCGGTCCAGTTAGTTCCGTGGTGAAGTTTCCCGAGGCCGCATTCAAGGATCCGTAACACTTTTTCAACCAGCCGGAAGTTGCTGTCACTGTATGACGTTATGAAAACTACATGTGTATTGCAGTTTATGCTTCTTTTTTTTTTTAGACATAACTAGATTAACCGCAAAGAGGAATATATGTTACCCTTTCATCTCCGTCACGTAAGTTACAAGAAAATAGTACGTAAGTTATAGGTGTGAAAACTCATTCCCATTTGATGTTTTATCTTGTCTAATGCATTAGTACATTCAGTGTTCTCGAAACAAACGTGACCCATGACAGTGTTCGAAAAAAATTCATGCATATCACACCAAAACGGTATTTTCAAGTGCTCTCTTTCGGCGGACGGATCCTTAATGTGGTCTTACCCCAAATTGATGTCCTACATGTTACAAATCTTCACGAAGGCTAGACTGATATCAAGCCAAACACATAACTAGATTAACCGCAATGGGGAATGTATGTTACCCTTTCATCTCCGTCACGTAAGTTACAAGAAAATAGTAAGTAAGTTATAGGTGTGAAAACTCATTCCCATTTGATGTTTTATCTTGCCTAATTACATTAATACATTCAGTATTCTCGAAACAAACATGTCCCATGTCAAAGTGATCGAAAAAAATTCACGCATTTCACACCATAAAAGTATATCAAGTGCATTCTTTGGGCGGACGGATCCTTAATGTGGTCTTACCCCAAATTGATGTCTTGCATGTTACAAATCTTCACGAAGGATAGACTGATACCAAGCTATACACATAACTAGATTAACCGCAAAGGGCAATGTATATAACCCTTTCATCTCCGTCACGTAAGTTACAACAAAATAGTACGTAAGTTATGTGAGTGAAAAATCATTCACATTTGACGTTTTATCTTGTCTGATGCAGTAGTACATTAAGTATTCTTGAAACAAACGTGTCCCATGAAAAAGTGATCGAAGAGAATTCACGCTTATCACACCAAAACAGTATTTTCATGTGCACTTTTTCGGCGGACGGATCCTTAATGTGGTCTTACCCCAAATTGATGTCCTGCTTACAAATCTTCACGAAGGCTAGACTGATATCAAGCTACACACATAACTACATTAACCACAAAGGGGAATATATGTTACCCTTTCATCTCCGTCACGTAAGTTACAAGAAAACAGTACGTAAGTTATGTGAGTGAAAAATCATTCACATTTGACGTTTTATCTTGTCTAATGCAGTAGTACATTCAGTATTCTTGAAACAAACGTGTCCCGTGAAAAAGTGATCGAAGAGAATTCACGCATATCACACCAAATCGGTATTTTCATGAGCACTCTTTCGGAGGACGGATCCATAAAGTTGTCTTACCCAAAATTGATGTCCTGCATGTTACAAATCTTCTCGAAGGCTAGACTGACATCAAGCTACACACATAACTAAATTAACATCAAAGGGGAATGTATGTTACCCTTTCATCTCCGTCACGTAAGTTACAAGAAAATAGTACGTAAGTTATGGGTGTGAAAACTCATTCCCATTTGATGTTTTATCTTGTCTAATTGCAGTAGTACTTTCAGTATTCTCGAAACAAACATGTCCCACGTCAAAGTGAACGAAACAAATTCACGCATATCACACCAAAACAGTTTTTCAAGTGCACTCTTTGTGCATACGCATCCTTAATGTGATCTTACTCCACCTTGATATCCTGGATGTTACAAATCTTCACGAAGGCTAGACTGATATCAAGCAAAACACATAACTAGATTAACCGCAATGGGGAATGTATTTTACCCTTTCATCTCCGTCACGTAAGTTACAAGAAAAAAGTACGTAAGTTATGGGTGTGAAAACTCATTCTCATTTGATGTTTTATCTTGTCTAATTGCATTAGTACATTCAGTATTCTCGAAACAAACATGTCCCATGTCAAAGTGATCGAAACAAATTCACGCATTTCACACCAAAACCGTTTTTCAAATGCACTCTTTAGGCGGACGGATCCTTAATGTGGTCTTACCCCAAATTGATGTCCTGCATGTTACAAATCTTCTCGAAGGCTAGACTGATATCAAGCTACACACATAACTAGATTAACATCAAAGGGGAATGTATGTTACCCTTTCATCTCCGTCACGTAAATTACAAGAAAATAGTACTTAAGTTATTGGTGTGGAAACTCATTCCCGTTTGATATTTGATCTTGTCTATTGCAGAAGTACATTCAGTATTCTCGAAACAAACATGTCCCATGTAAAAGTGATCGAAAAAATTTCACGCATTTCAAACCAAAACGGTTTTTCAAGTGCACTCTTTAGGCGGACGGATCCTTAATGTAGTCTTACCCCAAATTAATGTCCTGCATGTCACAAATCTTCACGAAGGTTAGACTGCTATCATGCCACACACATAACTAGATTAACCGCAAACAGGAATGTATGTTACCCTTTCATCTCCGTCACGTAAGTTACAAGAAAACAGTACATAAGTTATGGGTGTGAAAACTCATCCCATTTGGTGTTTTATCTTGTCTAATGCATTAGTACATTCAGTGTTCTCGAAACAAACATGTCCCATTTCAAAGTAGTCGAAACAAATTCACGCATATCACACCAAAACTGTTTATCAAGTGCACTCTTTAGGCGGACGGATTCTTAATGTGGTCTTACCCCAAATTGATATCTTGCATGTTACAAATCTTCACGAAGGCTAGACTGATATCATGCCACACACATAACTAGAATAACCGCAAAGAGGAATGTATGTTACCTTTCAACTCCGTCACGTAAGTTACAAGAAAATATTACGTAAGTTATATGTGTGAAAACTCATTCCAATTTGACGTTTTACCATGTCTAATGCAGTAGTACATTCAGTATTCTTGAAACAAACGTGTCCCATCCAAAAGTGATCGAAGATAATTCACGCTTATCACACCAAAACAGTATTTTCATGTGCACTTTTTCGGCGGACGGATCCTTAATGTGGTCTTACCACAAATTGATGTCCTGCTTACAAATCTTCACGAAAGCTAGACTGATATCAAGCTACACACATAACTAGATTAACCACAAAGGGGAATATATGTTACCCTTTCATCTCCGTCACGTAAGTTACAAGAAAATAATACGTAAGTTATGAGTGTGAAAACTCATTCCCATTTATATTTTATCTTGTCTAATGCATAAATACATTCAGCGTTCTCGAAATAAACGTGTCCCATGACAAAGTGATCGAAAAAAATTCACGCATATCACACCAGAACGGTATTTTCAAGTGCACTCTTTCGGCGGACGGATCCTTAATGTGGTCTTACCCCACCTTGATGTCCTGCATGTTACAAATCTTCACGAAGGCTAGACGGATATCAAGCCACACACATAAATAGATTAACCGCAATGGGGAATGTATTTTACCCTTTCATCTCCGTCACGTAAGTTACAAGAAAAAAGTACGTAAGTTATGGGTCTGAAAACTCATTCCCATTTGATGTTTTATCTTGTCTAATTGCATTAGTACATTCAGTATTCTCAAAACAAACATGTCCCATGTCAAAGTGATCAAAAAAATTCACGCATTTCTCACCAAAACGGTTTTTCAAGTGCACTCTTTATGCGGACGGATCCTTAATGTGGTCTTACCCCAAATTGATATCTTGCATGTCACAAATCTTCACGAAGGCTAGACTGATATCAAGGTATACACATAACTAGATTAGCCTCAAAGGGGAATGTATGTTACCCTTTCATCTCCGTCACGTAAGTTACAAGAAAATAGTACTTAAGTTATTGGTGTGGAAACTCATTCCCGTTTGATATTTGATCTTGCCTATTGCAAAAGTACATTCAGTATTCTCGAAACAAACATGTCCCATGTAAAAGTGATCGAAAAAATTTCACGCATTTCAAACCAAAACGGTTTTTCAAGTGTACTCTTTAGGCGGACGGATCCTTAATGTAGTCTTCCCCCAAATTAATGTCCTGCATGTCACAAATCTTCACGAAGGTTAGACTGATATCATGCCACACACATAACTAGATTAACCGCAAAGATGTATGTATGTTACCCTTTCATCTCCGTCACGTAAGCTACAAGAAAAAAGTACGTAAGTTACGGGTCTGAAAACTCATTCCCATTTGATGTTTTATCTTGTCTAATTGCATTAGTACATTCAGTATTCTCAAAACAACATGTCCCATGTCAAAGTGATCACAAAAATTCACGCATTTCACACCAAAACGGTTTTTCAAGTGCACTCTTTATGCGGACGGATCCTTAATGTGGTCTTACCCCAAATTGATATATTGCATGTTACAAATCTTCACGAAGGCTAGACTGATATCAAGGTATACACATAACTAGATTAACCGCAAAGGGTAATGTATATTACCCTTTCATCTCCGTCACGTAATTTACAAGAAAATAGTACGTAAGTTATGTGAGTGAAACATCATTCCAGTTTGACGTTTTACCTTGTCTAATGCAGTAGTACATTCAGTATTCTTGAAACAAACGTGTCCCGTGAAAAAGTGATCGAAGAGAATTCACGCATATCACACCAAATCGGTATTTTTATGAGCACTCTTTCGGAGGACGGATCCTTAACGTTGTCTTACCCAAAATTGATGTCCTGCATGTTACAAATCTTCTCGAAGGCTAGACTGATATCAAGCTACACACATAATTAGATTAACCTCAAAGGGGAATGTATGTTACCCTTTCATCTCCGTCACGTAAGTTACAAGAAAATAGTACGTAAGTTATGGGTGCGAAAACTCATTCCCATTTGATGTTTTATCTTGTCTAATGCAGTAGTAGTTTCAGTATTCTCGAAACAAACATGTCCCATGTCAAAGTGATCGAAGAAAATTCACGCATATCACACCAAAATAGTTTTTCAAGTGCACTCTTTGTGCGGACAGATCCTTAATGTGGTCTTACCCCACCTTTATGTCCTGCATGTTATAAATCTTCACGAAGGCTAGACGGATATCAAGCCACACACATAACAAGATTAACCGCATTGGGGAAAGTATGTTACCCTTTCATCTCCGTCACGTAAGTTACAAGAAAAAAGTACGTAAATTATGGGTCTGAAAACTCATTCCCATTTGATGTTTTATCTTGTCTAATTGCATTAGTACATTCAGTATTTTAAAAACAAACATGTCCTATGTCAAAGTGATCGAAAAAAATTCACGCATTTCACACCAAAACGGTTTTTCAAGTTAACTCTTTAGGCGGACGGATCCTTAATGTGGTCTTACCCCAAATTAATGTCCTGCATATTACAAATCTTCACGAAGGCTAGACTGATATCAAGCTACACACATAACTATATTAACCACAAAGGGGAATATATGTTACCCTTTCATCTCCGTCACGTAAGTTACAAGAAAATAATACGTAAGTTATGAGTGTGAAAACTCATTCCCATTTGATGTTTTATCTTATCTAATGCATTAGTACATTCAGTGTTCTCGAAACAAACATGTCCCATTTCAAAGTGGTCGAAACAAATTCACGCATATCACACCAAAACTGTTTATCAAGTGCACTCTTTAGGCGGACGGATCCTTAATGTGGTCTTACCTCAAATTGATATCTTGCATGTTACAAATCTTCATGAAGCCTAGACTGATATCAATCTATACACATAACTAGATTAACCGCAAAGGGTAATGTATATTACCCTTTCATCTCCGTCTCGTAAGTTACAAGAAAATAGTACGTAAGTTATGTAAGTGAAAAATCATTCACATTTGACGTTTTATCTTGTCTAATGCAATAGTATATTCAGTATTCTTGAAACAAACGTGTCCCGTGAAAAAGTGATCGAAGAGAATTCACGAATATCACAACAAATCGGTATTTTCATGAGCACTCTTTCGAAGGACGGATCCATAATGTTGTCTTACCCAAAATTGATATCCTGCATGTTACAAATCTTCTCGAAGGCTAGACTGATATCAAGCCAAACACATAACTAGATTAACCGCAATGGGGAATGTATGTTACCCTTTCATCTCCGTCACGTAAGTTACAAGAAAAAAGTAGGTAAGTTATGGGTGTGAAAACTCATTCCCATTTGATGTTTTATCTTGCCTAATTACATTAATACATTCAGTATTCTCGAAACAAACATGTCCCATGTCAAAGTGATCGAAAAAAATTCACGCATTTCACACCAAAACCGTTTTTCAAGTGCACTCTTTAGGCGGACGGATCCTTAATGTGGTCTTACCACAAATTGCTGTCCTGCATGTTACAAATCTTCACGAAGGCTAGACTGATATCATGCCACACACATAACTAGATTAACCGCAAAGAGGAATGTATGTTACCCTTTCATCTCCGTCAAGTAAGTTACAAGAAAATAGTAAGTAAGTTATAGGTGTGAAAACTCATTCCCATTTGATGTTTTATCTTGGCTAATGCAATAGTACATTCAGTGTTCTCGAAACAAACATGTCCCATGTCAAAGTGATCGAAAAAAATTCACGCATATCACACCATAAAAGTATATCAAGTGCATTCTTTGGGCGGACGGATCCTTAATGTGGTCTTACCCCAAATTGATGTCTTGCATGTTACAAATCTTCTCGAAGGATAGACTGATACCAAGCTATACACATAACTAGATTAACCGCAAAGGGCAATGTATATAACCGTTTCATCTCCGTCACGTAAGTTACAACAAAATAGTACGTAAGTTATGTGAGTGAAAAATCATTCACATTTGACGTTTTATCTTGTCTGATGCAGTAGTACATTAAGTATTCTTGAAACAAACGTGTCCCATGAAAAAGTGATCGAAGAGAATTCACGCTCATCACACCAAAACAGTATTTTCATGTGCACTTTTTCGGCGGACGGATCCTTAATGTGGTCTTACCCCAAATTGATGTCCTGCTTACAAATCTTCACGAAGGCTAGACTGATATCAAGCTACACACATAACTACATTAACCACAAAGGGGAATATATGTTACCCTTTCATCTCCGTCACGTAAGTTACAAGAAAACAGTACGTAAGTTATGTGAGTGAAAAATCATTCACATTTGACGTTTTATCTTGTCTAATGCAGTAGTACATTCAGTATTCTTGAAACAAACGTGTCCCGTGAAAAAGTGATCGAAGAGAATTCACGAATATCACACCAAATCGGTATTTTCATGAGCACTCTTTCGGAGGACGGATCCATAAAGTTGTCTTACCCAAAATTGATGTCCTGCATGTTACAAATCTTCTCGAAGGCTAGACTGACATCAAGCTACACACATAACTAAATTAACCTCAAAGGGGAATGTATGTTACCCTTTCATCTCCGTCACGTAAGTTACAAGAAAATAGTACGTAAGTTATGGGTGTGAAAACTCATTCCCATTTGATGTTTTATCTTGTCTAATTGCAGTAGTACTTTCAGTATTCTCGAAACAAACATGTCCCACGTCAAAGTGAACGAAACAAATTCACGCATATCACACCAAAACAGTTTTTCAAGTGCACTCTTTGTGCATACGCATCCTTAATGTGATCTTACTCCACCTTGATATCCTGGATGTTACAAATCTTCACGAAGGCTAGACTGATATCAAGCCAAACACATAACTAGATTAACCGCAATGGGGAATGTATTTTACCCTTTCATCTCCGTCACGTAAGTTACAAGAAAAAAGTACGTAAGTTATGGGTGTGAAAACTCATTCTCATTTGATGTTTTATCTTGTCTAATTGCATTAGTACATTCAGTATTCTCGAAACAAACATGTCCCATGTCAAAGTGATCGAAACAAATTCACGCATTTCACACCAAAACCGTTTTTCAAATGCACTCTTTAGGCGGACGGATCCTTAATGTGGTCTTACCCCAAATTGATGTCCTGCATGTTACAAATCTTCTCGAAGGCTAGACTGATATCAAGCTACACACATAACTAGATTAACATCAAAGGGGAATGTATGTTACCCTTTCATCTCCGTCACGTAAGTTACAAGAAAATAGTACTTAAGTTATTGGTGTGGAAACTCATTCCCGTTTGATATTTGATCTTGTCTATTGCAGAAGTACATTCAGTATTCTCGAAACAAACATGTCCCATGTAAAAGTGATCGAAACAATTTCACGCATTTCAAACCAAAACGGTTTTTCAAGTGCACTCTTTAGGCGGACGGATCCTTAATGTAGTCTTACCCCAAATTAATGTCCTGCATGTCACAAATCTTCACGAAGGTTACACTGCTATCATGCCACACACATAACTAGATTAACCGCAAAGAGGAATGTATGTTACCCTTTCATCTCCGTCACGTAAGTTACAAGAAAACAGTACGTAAGTTATGGGTGTGAAAACTCATCCCATTTGGTGTTTTATCTTGTCTAATGCATTAGTACATTCAGTGTTCTCGAAACAAACATGTCCCATTTCAAAGTAGTCGAAACAAATTCACGCATATCACACCAAAACTGTTTATCAAGTGCACTCTTTAGGCGGACGGATCCTTAATGTGGTCTTACCCCAAATTGATATCTTGCATGTTGCAAATCTTCACGAAGGCTAGACTGATATCATGCCACACACATAACTAGAATAACCGCAAAGAGGAATGTATGTTACCCTTTCATCTCCGTCACGTAAGTTACAAGAAAATAATACGTAAGTTATATGTGTGAAAACTCATTCCAATTTGACGTTTTACCATGTCTAATGCAGTAGTACATTCAGTATTCTTGAAACAAACGTGTCCCATCAAAAAGTGATCGAAGATAATTCACGCTTATCACACCAAAACAGTATTTTCATGTGCACTTTTTCGGCGGACGGATCCTTAATGTGGTCTTACCACAAATTGATGTCCTGCTTACAAATCTTCACGAAAGCTAGACTGGTATCAAGCTACACACATAACTAGATTAACCACAAAGGGGAATATATGTTACCCTTTCATCTCCGTCACGTAAGTTACAAGAAAATAATACGTAAGTTATGAGTGTGAAAACTCATTCCCATTTAATATTTTATCTTGTCTAATGCATAAATACATTCAGCGTTCTCGAAATAAACGTGTCCCATGACAAAGTGATCGAAAAAAATTCACGCATATCACATCAGAACGGTATTTTCAAGTGCACTCTTTCGGCGGACGGATCCTTAATGTGGTCTTACCCCACCTTGATGTCCTGCATGTTACAAATCTTCACGAAGGCTAGACGGATATCAAGCCACACACATAAATAGATTAACCGCAATGGGGAATGTATTTTACCCTTTCATCTCCGTCACGTAAGTTACAAGAAAAAAGTACGTAAGTTATGGGTCTGAAAACTCATTCCCATTTGATGTTTTATCTTGTCTAATTGCATTAGTACATTCAGTATTCTCAAAACAAATATGTCCCATGTCAAAGTGATCAAAAAAATTCACGCATTTCTCACCAAAACGGTTTTTCAAGTGCACTCTTTATGCGGACGGATCCTTAATGTGGTCTTACCCCAAATTGATATCTTGCATGTCACAAATCTTCACGAAGGCTAGACTGATATCAAGGTATACACATAACTAGATTAGCCTCAAAGGGGAATGTATGTTACCCTTTCATCTCCGTCACGTAAGTTACAAGAAATTAGTACTTAAGTTATTGGTGTGGAAACTCATTCCCGTTTGATATTTGATCTTGTCTGTTGCAGAACTACATTCAGTATTCTCGAAACAAACATGTCCCATGTAAAAGTGATCGAAACAATTTCACGCATTTCAAACCAAAACGGTTTTTCAAGTGAACTCTTTAGGCGGACGGATCCTTAATGTAGTCTTACCCCAAATTAATGTCCTGCATGTCACAAATCTTCACGAAGGTTAGACTGATATCATGCCACACACATAACTAGATTAACCGCAAAGATGTATGTATGTTACCCTTTCATCTCCGTCACGTAAGCTACAAGAAAAAAGTACGTAAGTTACGGGTCTGAAAACTCATTCCCATTTGATGTTTTATCTTGTCTAATTGCATTAGTACATTCAGTATTCTCAAAACAAACATGTTCCATGTCAAAGTGATCACAAAAATTCACGCATTTCACACCAAAACGGTTTTTCAAGTGCACTCTTTATGCGGACGGATCCTTAATGTGGTCTTACCCCAAATTGATATCTTGCATGTTACAAATCTTCACGAAGGCTAGACTGATATCAAGGTATACACATAACTAGATTAACCGCAAAGGGTAATGTATATTACCCTTTCATCTCCGTCACGTAAGTTACAAGAAAATTGTACGTAAGTTATGTGAGTGAAACATCATTCCAGTTTGACGTTTTACCTTGTCTAATGCAGCAGTACATTCAGTATTCTTGAAACAAACGTGTCCCGTGAAAAAGTGATCGAAGAGAATTCACGCATATCACACCAAATCGGTATTTTTATGAGCACTCTTTCGGAGGACGGATCCTTAACGTTGTCTTACCCAAAATTGATGTCCTGCATGTTACAAATTTTCTCGAAGGCTAGACTGATATCAAGCTACACACATAATTAGATTAACCTCAAGGGGGAATGTATGTTACCCTTTCATCTCCGTCACGTAAGTTACAAGAAAATAGTACGTAAGTTATGGGTGTGAAAACTCATTCCCATTTGATGTTTTATCTTGTCTAATGCAGTAGTAGTTTCAGTATTCTCGAAACAAACATGTCCCATGTCAAAGTGATCGAAGAAAATTCACGCATATCACACCAAAATAGTTTTTCAAGTGCACTCTTTGTGCGGACAGATCCTTAATGTGGTCTTACCCCACCTTTATGTCCTGCATGTTATAAATCTTCACGAAGGCTAGACGGATATCAAGCCACACACATAACAAGATTAACCGCATTGGGGAAAGTATGTTACCCTTTCATCTCCGTCACGTAAGTTACAAGAAAAAAGTACGTAAATTATGGGTCTGAAAACTCATTCCCATTTGATGTTTTATCTTGTCTAATTGCATTAATACATTCAGTATTTTAAAAACAAACATGTCCTATGTCAAAGTGATCGAAACAAATTCACGCATTTCACACCAAAACGGTTTTTCAAGTTAACTCTTTAGGCGGACGGATCCTTAATGTGGTCTTACCCCAAATTAATGTCCTGCATGTTACAAATTTTCTAGAAGGTTAGACTGATATCAAGCTACACACATAATTAGATTAACCTCAAGGGGGAATGTATGTTACCCTTTCATCTCCGTCACGTAAGTTACAAGAAAATAGTACGTAAGTTATGGGTGTGAAAACTCATTCCCATTTGATGTTTTATCTTGTCTAATGCAGTAGTAGTTTCAGTATTCTCGAAACAAACATGTCCCATGTCAAAGTGATCGAAGAAAATTCACGCATATCACACCAAAATAGTTTTTCAAGTGCACTCTTTGTGCGGACAGATCCTTAATGTGGTCTTACCCCACCTTTATGTCCTGCATGTTATAAATCTTCACGAAGGCTAGACGGATATCAAGCCACACACATAACAAGATTAACCGCATTGGGGAAAGTATGTTACCATTTCATCTCCGTCACGTAAGTTACAAGAAAAAAGTACGTAAATTATGGGTCTGAAAACTCATTCCCATTTGATGTTTTATCTTGTCTAATTGCATTAATACATTCAGTATTTTAAAAACAAACATGTCCTATGTCAAAGTGATCGAAACAAATTCACGCATTTCACACCAAAACGATTTTTCAAGTTAACTCTTTAGGCGGACGGATCCTTAATGTGGTCTTACCCCAAATTAATGTCCTGCATGTTACAAATCTTCACGAAGGCTAGACTGATATCAAGCTTCACACATAACTAGATTAACCACAAAGGGGAATATATGTTACCCTTTCATCTCCGTCACGTAAGTTACAAGAAAATAATACGTAAGTTATGAGTGTGAAAACTCATTCCCATTTAATATTTTATCTTGTCTAATGCATAAATACATTCAGCGTTCTCGAAATAAACGTGTCCCATGACAAAGTGATCGAAAAAAATTCACGCATATCACACCAGAACGGTATTTTCAAGTGCACTCTTTCGGCGGACGGATCCTTAATGTGGTCTTACCCCACATTGATGTCCTGCATGTTACAAATCTTCACGAAGGCTAGACGGATATCAAGCCACACACATAAATAGATTAACCGCAATGGGGAATGTATTTTACCCTTTCATCTCCGTCACGTAAGTTACAAGAAAAAAGTACGTAAGTTATGGGTCTGAAAACTCATTCCCATTTGATGTTTTATCTTGTCTAATTGCATTAGTACATTCAGTATTCTCAAAACAAACATGTCCCATGTCAAAGTGATCAAAAAAATTCACGCATTTCTCACCAAAACGGTTTTTCAAGTGCACTCTTTATGCGGACGGATCCTTAATGTGGTCTTACCCCAAATTGATATCTTGCATGTCACAAATCTTCACGAAGGCTAGACTGATATCAAGGTATACACATAACTAGATTAGCCTCAAAGGGGAATGTATGTTACCCTTTCATCTCCGTCACGTAAGTTACAAGAAATTAGTACTTAAGTTATTGGTGTGGAAACTCATTCCCGTTTGATATTTGATCTTGTCTGTTGCAGAACTACTTTCAGTATTCTCGAAACAAACATGTCCCATGTAAAAGTGATCGAAACAATTTCACGCATTTCAAACCAAAACGGTTTTTCAAGTGAACTCTTTAGGCGGACGGATCCTTAATGTAGTCTTACCCCAAATTAATGTCCTGCATGTCACAAATCTTCACGAAGGTTAGACTGATATCATGCCACACACATAACTAGATTAACCGCAAAGATGTATGTATGTTACCCTTTCATCTCCGTCACGTAAGCTACAAGAAAAAAGTACGTAAGTTACGGGTCTGAAAACTCATTCCCATTTGATGTTTTATCTTGTCTAATTGCATTAGTACATTCAGTATTCTCAAAACAAACATGTCCCATGTCAAAGTGATCACAAAAATTCACGCGTTTCACACCAAAAAGTTTTTCAAGTGCACTCTTTATGCGGACGGATCCTTAATGTGGTCTTACCCCAAATTGATATCTTGCATGTCACAAATCTTCACGAAGGCTAGACTGATATCAAGGTATACACATAACTAGATTAGCCTCAAAGGGGAATGTATGTTACCCTTTCATCTCCGTCACGTAAGTTACAAGAAAATAGTACTTAAGTTATTGGTGTGGAAACTCATTCCCGTTTGATATTTGATCTTGTCTGTTGCAGAACTACATTCAGTATTCTCGAAACAAACATGTCCCATGTAAAAGTGATCGAAACAATTTCACGCATTTCAAACCAAAACGGTTTTTCAAGTGAACTCTTTAGGCGGACGGATCCTTAATGTAGTCTTACCCCAAATTAATGTCCTGCATGTCACAAATCTTCACGAAGGTTAGACTGATATCATGCCACACACATAACTAGATTAACCGCAAAGATGTATGTATGTTACCCTTTCATCTCCGTCACGTAAGCTACAAGAAAAAAGTACGTAAGTTACGGGTCTGAAAACTCATTCCCATTTGATGTTTTATCTTGTCTAATTGCATTAGTACATTCAGTATTCTCAAAACAAACATGTCCCATGTCAAAGTGATCACAAAAATTCACGCATTTCACACCAAAACGGTTTTTCAAGTGCACTCTTTATGCGGACGGATCCTTAATGTGGTCTTACCCCAAATTGATATCTTGCATGTTACAAATCTTCACGAAGGCTAGACTGATATCAAGGTATACACATAACTAGATTAACCGCAAAGGGTAATGTATATTACCCTTTCATCTCCGTCACGTAAGTTACAAGAAAATAGTACGTAAGTTATGTGAGTGAAACATCATTCCAGTTTGACGTTTTACCTTGTCTAATGCAGTAGTACATTCAGTATTCTTGAAACAAACGTGTCCCGTGAAAAAGTGATCGAAGAGAATTCACGCATATCACACCAAATCGGTATGAGCACTCTTTCGGAGGACGGATCCTTAACGTTGTCTTACCCAAAATTGATGTCCTGCATGTTACAAATTTTCTCGAAGGCTAGACTGATATCAAGCTACACACATAATTAGATTAACCTCAAGGGGGAATGTATGTTACCCTTTCATCTCCGTCACGTAAGTTACAAGAAAATAGTACGTAAGTTATGGGTGTGAAAACTCATTCCCATTTGATGTTTTATCTTGTCTAATGCAGTAGTAGTTTCAGTATTCTCGAAACAAACATGTCCCATGTCAAAGTGATCGAAGAAAATTCACGCATATCACACCAAAATAGTTTTTCAAGTGCACTCTTTGTGCGGACAGATCCTTAATGTGGTCTTACCCCACCTTTATGTCCTGCATGTTATAAATCTTCACGAAGGCTAGACGGATATCAAGCCACACACATAACAAGATTAACCGCATTGGGGAAAGTATGTTACCATTTCATCTCCGTCACGTAAGTTACAAGAAAAAAGTACGTAAATTATGGGTCTGAAAACTCATTCCCATTTGATGTTTTATCTTGTCTAATTGCATTAATACATTCAGTATTTTAAAAACAAACATGTCCTATGTCAAAGTGATCGAAACAAATTCACGCATTTCACACCAAAACGATTTTTCAAGTTAACTCTTTAGGCGGACGGATCCTTAATGTGGTCTTACCCCAAATTAATGTCCTGCATGTTACAAATCTTCACGAAGGCTAGACTGATATCAAGCTTCACACATAACTAGATTAACCACAAAGGGGAATATATGTTACCCTTTCATCTCCGTCACGTAAGTTACAAGAAAATAATACGTAAGTTATGAGTGTGAAAACTCATTCCCATTTAATATTTTATCTTGTCTAATGCATAAATACATTCAGCGTTCTCGAAATAAACGTGTCCCATGACAAAGTGATCGAAAAAAATTCACGCATATCACACCAGAACGGTATTTTCAAGTGCACTCTTTCGGCGGACGGATCCTTAATGTGGTCTTACCCCACATTGATGTCCTGCATGTTACAAATCTTCACGAAGGCTAGACGGATATCAAGCCACACACATAAATAGATTAACCGCAATGGGGAATGTATTTTACCCTTTCATCTCCGTCACGTAAGTTACAAGAAAAAAGTACGTAAGTTATGGGTCTGAAAACTCATTCCCATTTGATGTTTTATCTTGTCTAATTGCATTAGTACATTCAGTATTCTCAAAACAAACATGTCCCATGTCAAAGTGATCAAAAAAATTCACGCATTTCTCACCAAAACGGTTTTTCAAGTGCACTCTTTATGCGGACGGATCCTTAATGTGGTCTTACCCCAAATTGATATCTTGCATGTCACAAATCTTCACGAAGGCTAGACTGATATCAAGGTATACACATAACTAGATTAGCCTCAAAGGGGAATGTATGTTACCCTTTCATCTCCGTCACGTAAGTTACAAGAAATTAGTACTTAAGTTATTGGTGTGGAAACTCATTCCCGTTTGATATTTGATCTTGTCTGTTGCAGAACTACATTCAGTATTCTCGAAACAAACATGTCCCATGTAAAAGTGATCGAAACAATTTCACGCATTTCAAACCAAAACGGTTTTTCAAGTGCACTCTTTAGGCGGACGGATCCTTAATGTAGTCTTACCCCAAATTAATGTCCTGCATGTCACAAATCTTCACGAAGGTTAGACTGATATCATGCCACACACATAACTAGATTAACCGCAAAGATGTATGTATGTTACCCTTTCATCTCCGTCACGTAAGCTACAAGAAAAAAGTACGTAAGTTACGGGTCTGAAAACTCATTCCCATTTGATGTTTTATCTTGTCTAATTGCATTAGTACATTCAGTATTCTCAAAACAAACATGTCCCATGTCAAAGTGATCACAAAAATTCACGCGTTTCACACCAAAACGGTTTTTCAAGTGCACTCTTTATGCGGACGGATCCTTAATGTGGTCTTACCCCAAATAGATATCTTGCATGTCACAAATCTTCACGAAGGCTAGACTGATATCAAGGTATACACATAACTAGATTAGCCTCAAAGGGGAATGTATGTTACCCTTTCATCTCCGTCACGTAAGTTACAAGAAATTAGTACTTAAGTTATTGGTGTGGAAACTCATTCCCGTTTGATATTTGATCTTGTCTGTTGCAGAACTACATTCAGTATTCTCGAAACAAACATGTCCCATGTAAAAGTGATCGAAACAATTTCACGCATTTCAAACCAAAACGGTTTTTCAAGTGAACTCTTTAGGCGGACGGATCCTTAATGTAGTCTTACCCCAAATTAATGTCCTGCATGTCACAAATCTTCACGAAGGTTAGACTGATATCATGCCACACACATAACTAGATTAACCGCAAAGATGTATGTATGTTACCCTTTCATCTCCGTCACGTAAGCTACAAGAAAAAAGTACGTAAGTTACGGGTCTGAAAACTCATTCCCATTTGATGTTTTATCTTGTCTAATTGCATTAGTACATTCAGTATTCTCAAAACAAACATGTCCCATGTCAAAGTGATCACAAAAATTCACGCATTTCACACCAAAACGGTTTTTCAAGTGCACTCTTTATGCGGACGGATCCTTAATGTGGTCTTACCCCAAATTGATATCTTGCATGTTACAAATCTTCACGAAGGCTAGACTGATATCAAGGTATACACATAACTAGATTAACCGCAAAGGGTAATGTATATTACCCTTTCATCTCCGTCACGTAAGTTACAAGAAAATAGTACGTAAGTTATGTGAGTGAAACATCATTCCAGTTTGACGTTTTACCTTGTCTAATGCAGTAGTACATTCAGTATTCTTGAAACAAACGTGTCCCGTGAAAAAGTGATCGAAGAGAATTCACGCATATCACACCAAATCGGTATTTTTATGAGCACTCTTTCGGAGGACGGATCCTTAACGTTGTCTTACCCAAAATTGATGTCCTGCATGTTACAAATTTTCTCGAAGGCTAGACTGATATCAAGCTACACACATAATTAGATTAACCTCAAGGGGGAATGTATGTTACCCTTTCATCTCCGTCACGTAAGTTACAAGAAAATAGTACGTAAGTTATGGGTGTGAAAACTCATTCCCATTTGATGTTTTATCTTGTCTAATGCAGTAGTAGTTTCAGTATTCTCGAAACAAACATGTCCCATGTCAAAGTGATCGAAGAAAATTCACGCATATCACACCAACATAGTTTTTCAAGTGCACTCTTTGTGCGGACAGATCCTTAATGTGGTCTTACCCCACCTTTATGTCCTGCATGTTATAAATCTTCACGAAGACTAGACGGATATCAAGCCACACACATAACAAGATTAACCGCATTGGGGAAAGTATGTTACCCTTTCATCTCCGTCTCGTAAGTTACAAGAAAAAAGTACGTAAATTATGGGTCTGAAAACTCATTCCCATTTGATGTTTTATCTTGTCTAATTGCATTAATACATTCAGTATTTTAAAAACAAACATGTCCTATGTCAAAGTGATCGAAACAAATTCACGCATTTCACACCGAAACGGTTTTTCAAGTTAACTCTTTAGGCGGACGGATCCTTAATGTGGTCTTACCCCAAATTAATGTCCTGCATGTCACAAATCTTCACGAAGGTTAGACTGATATCATGCCACACACATAACTAGATTAACCGCAAAGATGTATGTATGTTACCCTTTCATCTCCGTCACGTAAGCTACAAGAAAAAAGTACGTAAGTTACGGGTCTGAAAACTCATTCCCATTTGATGTTTTATCTTGTCTAATTGCATTAGTACATTCAGTATTCTCAAAACAAACACGTCCCATGTCAAAGTGATCACAAAAATTCACGCATTTCACACCAAAACGGTTTTTCAAGTGCACTCTTTATGCGGACGGATCCTTAATGTGGTCTTACCCCAAATTGATATCTTGCATGTTACAAATCTTCACGAAGGCTAGACTGATATCAAGGTATACACATAACTAGATTAACCGCAAAGGGTAATGTATATTACCCTTTCATCTCCGTCACGTAAGTTACAAGAAAATAGTACGTAAGTTATGTGAGTGAAACATCATTCCAGTTTGACGTTTTACCTTGTCTAATGCAGCAGTACATTCAGTATTCTTGAAACAAACGTGTCCCGTGAAAAAGTGATCGAAGAGAATTCACGCATATCACACCAAATCGGTATTTTTATGAGCACTCTTTCGGAGGACGGATCCTTAACGTTGTCTTACCCAAAATTGATGTCCTGCATGTTACAAATTTTCTCGAAGGCTAGACTGATATCAAGCTACACACATAATTAGATTAACCTCAAGGGGGAATGTATGTTACCCTTTCATCTCCGTCACGTAAGTTACAAGAAAATAGTACGTAAGTTATGGGTGTGAAAACTCATTCCCATTTGATGTTTTATCTTGTCTAATGCAGTAGTAGTTTCAGTATTCTCGAAACAAACATGTCCCATGTCAAAGTGATCGAAGAAAATTCACGCATATCACACCAAAATAGTTTTTCAAGTGCACTCTTTGTGCGGACAGATCCTTAATGTGGTCTTACCCCACCTTTATGTCCTGCATGTTATAAATTTTCACGAAGGTTAGACTGATATCAAGCTACACACATAATTAGATTAACCTCAAGGGGGAATGTATGTTACCCTTTCATCTCCGTCACGTAAGTTACAAGAAAATAGTACGTAAGTTATGGGTGTGAAAACTCATTCCCATTTGATGTTTTATCTTGTCTAATGCAGTAGTAGTTTCAGTATTCTCGAAACAAACATGTCCCATGTCAAAGTGATCGAAGAAAATTCACGCATATCACACCAAAATGGTTTTTCAAGTGCACTCTTTGTGCGGACGGATCCTTAATGTGGTCTTACCCCACCTTTATGTCCTGCATGTTATAAATCTTCACGAAGGCTAGACGGATATCAAGCCACACACATAACAAGATTAACCGCATTGGGGAAAGTATGTTACCCTTTCATCTCCGTCACGTAAGTTACAAGAAAAAAGTACGTAAATTATGGGTCTGAAAACTCATTCCCATTTGATGTTTTATCTTGTCTAATTGCATTAATACATTCAGTATTTTAAAAACAAACATGTCCTATGTCAAAGTGATCGAAACAAATTTACGCATTTCACACCAAAACGGTTTTTCAAGTTAACTCTTTAGGCGGACGGATCCTTAATGTGGTCTTACCCCAAATTAATGTCCTGCATGTTACAAATCTTCACGAAGGCTAGACTGATATCAAGCTACACACATAACTAGATTAACCACAAAGGGGAATATATGTTACCCTTTCATCTCCGTCACGTAAGTTACAAGAAAATAATACGTAAGTTATGAGTGTGAAAACTCATTCCCATTTGATGTTTTATCTTATCTAATGCATTAGTACATTCAGTGTTCTCGAAACAAACATGTCCCATTTCAAAGTGGTCGAAACAAATTCACGCATATCACACCAAATCTGTTTATCAAGTGCACTCTTTAGGCGGACGGATCCTTAATGTGGTCTTACCTCAAATTGATATCTTGCATGTTACAAATCTTCATGAAGCCTAGACTGATATCAATCTATACACATAACTAGATTAACCGCAAAGGGTAATGTATATTACCCTTTCATCTCCGTCTCGTAAGTTACAAGAAAATAGTACGTAAGTTATGTAAGTGAAAAATCATTCACATTTGACGTTTTATCTTGTCTAATGCAATAGTACATTCAGTATTCTTGAAACAAACGTGTCCCGTGAAAAAGTGATCGAAGAGAATTCACGAATATCACAACAAATCGGTATTTTCATGAGCACTCTTTCGAAGGACGGATCCATAATGTTGTCTTACCCAAAATTGATATCCTGCATGTTACAAATCTTCTCGAAGGCTAGACTGATATCAAGCTACACACATAACTAAATTAACCTCAAAGGGGAATGTATGTTACCCTTTCATCTCCGTTACGTAAGTTACAAGAAAATAGTACGTATGTTATGGGTGTGAAAACTCATTCCCATTTGATGTTTTATCTTGTCTAATGCATTAGTACATTCAGTATTCTCGAAACAAGCCTGTCCCATGTGAATGTGATCGAAAAAAATTCACGCATTTCACACCAAAACAGTTTTTCAAGTGCACTCTTTAAGCGGACGGATCCTTAACGTGGTCTTACCCCAAATTAATGTCCTGCATGTTAAAAATCTTCACGAAGGCCTGTCTGATATCATGCCACACACATAACTAGATTAACCGCAAAGAGAATTGTATGTTACCCTTTCATCTCCGTCACGTAAGTTACAAGAAAATATTACGTAAGTTATATGTGTGAAAACTCATTCCCATTTGACGTTTTACCTTGTCTAATGCAGTAGTGCATTCAGTATTCTTGAAACAAACGTGTCCCATCAAAAAGTGATCGAAGATAATTCACGCATATCACACCAAAACGATATTTTCATGTGCACTTTTTGGCGGAAGGTTCCTTAATGTGGTCTTACCCCAAATTGATGTCCTGCTTACAAATCTTCACGAAGGCTAGACTGATATCAAACTACACACATAACTAGAATAACCACAAAGGGGAATATATGTTACCCTTTCATCTCCGTCACGTAAGTTACATGAAAATAGTACGTAAGTTATGTGAGTGAAAAATCATTCACATTTGACGTTTTATCTTGTCTAATGCAGTAGTACAGTCAGTATTCTTGAAACAAACGTTTCCCGTGAAAAAGTGATCGAAGAGAATTCACGCATATCACACCAAATCGGTATTTTCATGAGCACTCTTTCGGAGGACGGATCCTTAATGTTGTCTTACCCAAAATTTATGACCTGCATATTACAAATGTTCTCGAAGGCTAGACTGATATCAAGCTACACACATAACTAGATTAACCTCAAAGGGGAATGAATGTTACCATTTCATCTCCGTCACGTTAGATACAAGAAAATAATACGAAAGTTATGAGTGTGAAAACTAATTCCCATTTGATGTTTTATCTTGTCTAATGCATTACTACATTCAGTGATCTCGAAATAAACGTGTCCCATGACAAAGTGATCGAAAAAATTCAAGCGTATCACACCAGAACGGTATTTTGAAGTGCACTCTTTCGACGGACGGATCCTTAATGTCGTCTTATCCTACCATGATGTCCTGCATGTTACAAATCTTCACGAAGGCTAGACGGATATCAAGCCACACACAAAACTAGATTAACCGCAATGGGGAATGTATGTTACCCTTTCATCTCCGTCACGTAAGTTACAAGAAAAAAGTACGTAAGGTATGGTTGTGGAAACTCATTCCCGTTTGATATTTGATCTTGTCTATTGCAGAAGTACATTCAGTATTCTCGAAACAAACATGTCCCATGTAAAAGTGATCGAAAAAAGTTCACGCATTTCAAACCAAAACGGTTTTTCAAGTGCACTCTTTAGGCGGACGGATCCTTAATGTAGTCTTACCCCAAATTAATGTCCTGCATGTCACAAACCTTCACGAAGGTTAGACTGATATCATGCCATACAGATAACTAGATTAACCGCAAAGAGGAATGTATGTTACCCATTCATCTCCGTCACGTAAGTTACAAGAAAACAGTACGTAAGTTATGGGTGTGAAAACTCATTCCCATTTGGTGTTTTATCTTGTCTAATGCATTAGTACATTCAGTGTTCTCGAAACAAACATGACCCATTTCAAAGTGGTCGAAACAAATTCACGCATATCACACCGAAACTGTTTATCAAGTGCACTCTTTAGGCGGACGGATCCTTAATGTGGTCTTACCCCAAATTGATATCTTGCTTGTTACAAATCTTCACGAAGGCTAGACTGATATAAAGCTATACACACAACTAGATTAACAGCAAAGGGTAATGTATATTACCCTTTCATCTCCGTCACGTAAGTTACAAGAAAATAGTACGTAAGTTACGTGAGTGAAAAATCATTCACATTTGACGTTTTATCTTGTCTAATGCATTAGTACATTCAGTATTCTTGAAACAAACGTGTCTGTGAAAAAGTGATCGAAGAGAATTCAAGCATATCACACCAAATCGGCATATTCATGAGCACTCTTTCGGAGGACGGATCCATAATGTTGTCTTACCCAAAATTGATATCCTGCATGTTACAAATCTTCTCGAAGGCTAGACTGATATCAAGCTACACACATAACTAAATTAACCTCAAAGGGGAATGTATGTTACCCTTTCATCTCCGTTACGTAAGTTACAAGAAAAAAGTACGTAAGTTATGGGTCTGAAAACTCATTCCCATTTGATGTTTTATCTTGTTTAATTGTATTAGTACATTCAGTATTCTCAAAACAAACATGTCCCATGTCAAAGTGATCAAAACAAATTCACTCATTTCACACCAAAACGGTTTTTCAAGTGCACTCTTTAGGCGGACGGATCCTTAATGTGGTCTTACCCCAAATTGATGTCTTGCATATTACAAATCTTCACGAAGGCTAAACTGCTATCAAGCTATACACATAACTAGATTAACCGCAAAGGGTAATGTATATTACCCTTTAGATTAACCGCAAAGGGTAATGTATATTACCCTTTCATCTCCGTCACGTAAGTTACAAGAAAATAGTACGTAAGTTATGTGAGTGAAAAATCATTCCTGTTTGACGTTTTACCTTGTCTAATGCAGTAGTACATTCAGCATTCTTGAAACAAACGTGTCCCGTGAAAAAGTGATCGAAGAGAATTCACGCATATCACAACAAATCGGCATTTTCATGAGCACTCTTTCGGAGAACGGATCCATGATGTTGTCTTACCCGAAATTAATATCCTGCATGTTACAAATCTTCTCGAAGGCTAGACTGATATCAAGCTACACACATAACTAAATTAACCTCAAAGGGGAATGTATGTTACCCTTTCATCTCCGTTACGTAAGTTACAAGAAAATAGTACGTAAGTTATGGGTGTGAAAACTCATTCCCATTTGATGTGTTATCTTGTCTAATGCATTAGTACATTCAGTATTCTCGAAACAAGCCTGTCCCATGTCAAAGTGATCGAAACAAATTCACGCATTTCACACCAAAACAGTTTTTCAAGTGCACTCTTTAGGCGGACGGATCCTTAACGTGGTCTTACCCCAAATTGATGTCCTGCATGTTAAAAATCTTCACGAAGGCTAGACTGATATCATGCCACACACATAACTAGATTAACCGCAAAGAGGAATTTATGTTACCCTTTCATCTCCGTTACGTAAGTTACAAGAAAATAGTACGTAAGTTATGTGAGTGAAAACTCATTCCAATTTGACGTTTTACCTTGTCTAATGCAGTAGTACATTCAGTATACTTGAAACAAACGTGTCCCATGACAAAGTGATCGAAAATAATTCACGCAAATCACACCAAAACGGTATTTTCAAGTGCACTCTTTTGGCGGACGTATCCTTAATGAGATCTTACCCCACCTTGATGTCCTGCATGTTACAAAACTTCACGAAGGCTATACGGATATCAAGCCACACACATAACTAGATTAACCGCAATGGGGAATGTATGTTACCCTTTCATCTCCGTCACGTAAGTTACAAGAAAAAAGTACGTAAATTATGGGTCTGAAAACTCATTCCCATTTGATGTTTTATCTTGTCTAATTCCATTAGTACATTCAGTATTTTCAAAACAAACATGTCCCATGTCAAAGTGATCGAAACAAATTCACGCATTTCACACCAAAACGGTTTTTCAAATGAACTCTTTAGGCGGACGGATCCTTAATGTGGTCTTACCCCAAATAGATGTCTTGCATGTTACAAATATTCACGAAGGCTAGACTGATATCAAGCTATACATATAACTAGATTAACCGCAAAGGGTAATGTATATTACCCTTTCATCTCCGTCACGTAAGTTACAAGAAAATAGTACGTAAGTTATTTGAGTGAAAAATCATACCAGTTTGACGTTTTACCTTGTCTAATGCAGTAGTACATTCAGTATTCTTGAAACAAACGTGTCCGTGAAAAAGTGATCGAAGAGAATTCAAGCATATCACACCAAATCGGCATTTTCATGAGCACTCTTTCGGAGGACGGATCCATAATGTTGTCTTACCCAAAATTGATATCCTGCATGTTACAAATCTTCTCGAAGGCTAGACTGATATCAAGCTACACACATAACTAAATTAACCTCAAAGGGGAATGTATGTTACCCTTTCATCTCCGTTACGTAAGTTACAAGAAAAAAGTACGTAAGTTATGGGTCTGAAAACTCATTCCCATTTGATGTTTTATCTTGTCTAATTGTATTAGTACATTCAGTATTCTCAAAACAAACATGTCCCATGTCAAAGTGATCAAAACAAATTCACTCATTTCACACCAAAACGGTTTTTCAAGTGCACTCTTTAGGCGGACGGATCCTTAATGTGGTCTTACCCCAAATTGATGTCTTGCATGTTACAAATCTTCACGAAGGCTAGACTGCTATCAAGCTATACACATAACTATATTAACCGCAAAGGGTAATGTATATTACCCTTTAGATTAACCGCAAAGGGTAATGTATATTACCCTTTCATCTCCGTCACGTAAGTTACAAGAAAATAGTACGTAAGTTATTTGAGTGAAAAATCATTCCAGTTTGACGTTTTACCTTGTCTAATGCAGTAGTACATTCAGTATTCTTGAAACAAACGTGTCCCGTGAAAAAGTGATCGAAGAGAATTCACGCATATCACAACAAATCGGTATTTTCATGAGCACTCTTTCGGAGGACGGATCCATGATGTTGTCTTACCCGAAATTGATATCCTGCATGTTACAAATCTTCTCGAAGGCTAGACTGATATCAAGCTACACACATAACTAAATTAACCTCAAAGGGGAATGTATGTTACCCTTTCATCTCCGTTACGTAAGTTACAAGAAAATAGTACGTAAGTTATGGGTGTGAAAACTCATTTCCATTTGATGTGTTATCTTGTCTAATGCATTAGTACATTCAGTATTCTCGAAACAAGCCTGTCCCATGTCAAAGTGATCGAAAAAAATTCACGCATTTCACACGAAAACAGTTTTTCAAGTGCACTCTTTAGGCGGACGGATCCTTAACGTGGTCTTACCCCAAATTGATGTCCTGCATGTTAAAAATCTTCACGAAGGCTATACGGATATCAAGCCACACACATAACTAGATTAACCGCAATGGGGAATGTATGTTACCCTTTCATCTCCGTCACGTAAGTTACAAGAAAAAAGTACGTAAATTATGGGTCTGAAAACTCATTCCCATTTGATGTTTTATCTTGTCTAATTCCATTAGTACATTCAGTATTTTCAAAACAAACATGTCCCATGTCAAAGTGATCGAAACAAATTCACGCATTTCACACCAAAACGGTTTTTCAAATGAACTCTTTAGGCGGACGGATCCTTAATGTGGTCTTACCCCAAATAGATGTCTTGCATGTTACAAATATTCACGAAGGCTAGACTGATATCAAGCTATACACATAACTAGATTAACCGCAAAGGGTAATGTATATTACCCTTTCATCTCCGTCACGTAAGTTACAAGAAAATAGTACGTAAGTTATTTGAGTGAAAAATCATTCCAGTTTGACGTTTTACCTTGTCTAATGCAGTAGTACATTCAGTATTCTTGAAACAAACGTGTCCGTGAAAAAGTGATCGAAGAGAATTCAAGCATATCACACCAAATCGGCATTTTCATGAGCACTCTTTCGGAGGACGGATCCATAATGTTGTCTTACCCAAAATTGATATCCTGCATGTTACAAATCTTCTCGAAGGCTAGACTGATATCAAGCTACACACATAACTAAATTAACCTCAAAGGGGAATGTATGTTACCCTTTCATCTCCGTTACGTAAGTTACAAGAAAAAAGTACGTAAGTTATGGGTCTGAAAACTCATTCCCATTTGATGTTTTATCTTGTCTAATTGTATTAGTACATTCAGTATTCTCAAAACAAACATGTCCCATGTCAAAGTGATCAAAACAAATTCACTCATTTCACACCAAAACGGTTTTTCAAGTGCACTCTTTAGGCGGACGGATCCTTAATGTGGTCTTACCCCAAATTGATGTCTTGCATGTTACAAATCTTCACGAAGGCTAGACTGCTATCAAGCTATACACATAACTATATTAACCGCAAAGGGTAATGTATATTACCCTTTAGATTAACCGCAAAGGGTAATGTATATTACCCTTTCATCTCCGTCACGTAAGTTACAAGAAAATAGTACGTAAGTTATTTGAGTGAAAAATCATTCCAGTTTGACGTTTTACCTTGTCTAATGCAGTAGTACATTCAGTATTCTTGAAACAAACGTGTCCCGTGAAAAAGTGATCGAAGAGAATTCACGCATATCACAACAAATCGGTATTTTCATGAGCACTCTTTCGGAGGACGGATCCATGATGTTGTCTTACCCGAAATTGATATCCTGCATGTTACAAATCTTCTCGAAGGCTAGACTGATATCAAGCTACACACATAACTAAATTAACCTCAAAGGGGAATGTATGTTACCCTTTCATCTCCGTTACGTAAGTTACAAGAAAATAGTACGTAAGTTATGGGTGTGAAAACTCATTTCCATTTGATGTGTTATCTTGTCTAATGCATTAGTACATTCAGTATTCTCGAAACAAGCCTGTCCCATGTCAAAGTGATCGAAAAAAATTCACGCATTTCACACGAAAACAGTTTTTCAAGTGCACTCTTTAGGCGGACGGATCCTTAACGTGGTCTTACCCCAAATTGATGTCCTGCATGTTAAAAATCTTCAAGGCTAGACTGATATCATGCCACACACATAACTAGATTAACCGCAAAGAGGAATGTATGTTACCCTTTCATCTCCGTCACGTAAGTTACAAGAAAATATTACGTAAGTTATGTGTGAAAACTCATTCCAATTTGACGTTTTACCTTGTCTAATGCAGTAGTACATTCAGTATTCTTGAAACAAACGTGTCCCATCAAAAAGTGATTGAAGATAATTCACGCATATCACACCAAAACGGTATTTTCATGTGCACTTTTTCGGCGGACGGATCCTTAATGTGGTCTTACCCCAAATTGATGTGCTGCTTACAAATCTTCACGAAGGCTAGACTGATATCAAGCTACACACATAACTAGATTAAACACAAAGGGGAATATATGTTACCCTTTCATCTCCGTCACGTAAGTTACAAGATAATAATACGTAAGTTATGAGTGTGAAAACTAATTCCCATTTAATGTTTTATCTTGACTAATGCATTAGTACATTCAGTGTTCTCGAAATAAACGTGTCCCATGACAAAGTGATCGAAAAAAATTCACGCAAATCACACCAAAACGGTATTTTCAAGTGCACTCTTTTGGCGGACGGATCCTTAATGAGGTCTTACCCCACCTTGATGTCCTGAATGTTACAAATCTACACGAAGGCTAGACGGATATCAAGCCACACACATAACTAGATTAACCGCAATGGGGAATGTATGTTACCCTTTCATCTCCGTCACGTAAGTTACAAGAAAAAAGTACGTAAATTATGGGTCTGATAACTCATTCCCATTTGATGTTTTATCTTGTCTAATTGCATTAGTACATTCAGTATTTTCAAAACAAACATGTCCCATGTCAAAGTGATCGAACAAAATTCACGCATTTCACACCAAAACGGTTTTTTGGCGAACGGATCCTTAATGTGGTCTTACCCCAAATTAATGTCCTGCATGTAACAAATCTTCACGAAGGCTATACTGATATCAAGCTACACACATAACTAAATTAACCACAAAGGGGAATATATGTTACCCTTTCATCTCCGTCACGTAAGTTAAAAGAAAATAATACGTAAGTTATGAGTGTGAAAACTCATTCCCATTTGATGTTTTATCTTATCTAATGCATTAGTACATTCAGTGTTCTCGAAACAAACATGTCCCATTTCAAAGTGGTCGAAACAAATTCACGCATATCACACCAAAACTGTTTATCAAGTGCACTCTTTAGGCGGAAGGACCCTTAATGTGGTCTTACCTCAAATTGATATCTTGCATTTTACAAATCTTCACGAAGCCTAGACTGATATCAAGCTGTACACATAACTAGATTAACCGCAAAGGGTAATGTATATTACCCTTTCATCTCCGTCTCGTAAGTTAAAAAAAAATAGTACGTAAGTTATGTAAGTGAAAAATCATTCACATTTGACGTTTTATCTTGTCTAATGCAGTAGTACATTCAATATTCTTGAAACAAATGTGTCCCGTGAAAAAGTGATCGAAGAGAATTCACGAATATCACAACAAATCGGTATTTTCATAAGCACTCTTTCGGAGGACGGATCCATAATGTTGTCTTACCCAAAATTGATATCCTGCATGTTACATATCTTCTCAAAGGCTAGACTGATATCAAGCTACACACATAACTAAATTAACCTCAAAGTGGAATGTATGTTACCCTTTCATCTCCGTTACGTAAGTTACAAGAAAATAGTACGTAAGTTATGGATGTGAAAACTCAATCCCATTTGATGTTTTATCTTGTCTAATGCATTAGTACATTCAGTATTCTCGAAAAAAACCTGTCCCATTTGAAAGTGATCGAAAACAATTCACGCATTTCACACCAAAACAGTTTTTCAAGTGCACTCTTTAGGCGGACGGATCCTTAACGTGGTCTTACCCCAAATTGATGTCCTGCTTACAAATCTTCACGAACGCTAGACTGATATCAAGCTACACGCATAACTAGATTAACCACAAAGGGGAATATATGTTATCTTTTCATCTCCGTCACGTTAGATACAAGAAAATAATACGTAAGTTATGAGTGTGAAAACTAATTCCCATTTGATGTTTTATCTTGTCTAATGCATTACTACATACAGTGATCTCGAAAAAAACGTGTCCCATGACAAAGTGATCGAAAAAATTCAAGTGTATCACACCAGAACGGTATTTTCAAGTGCACTCTTTCGGCGGACGGATCCTTAATGTCGTCTTATCCTACCTTGATGTCCTGCATGTTACAAATCTTCACGAAGGCTAGACGGATATCAAGCCACACACATAACTAGATTAATCGCAATGGGGAATGTATGTTACCCTTTCATCTCCGTCACGTAAGTTACAAGAAAAAAGTACGTAAGTTATGGGTGTGAAAACTCATTCCCATTTGATGTTTTATCTTTTCTAATTGCTTTAGTACATTCAGTATTCATGAAACAAACGTGTCCCGTGAAAAAGTGATCGAAGAGAATTCACGCATATTACACCAAATCTGTATTTTCAAGAGCACTCTTTCGGAGGACGGATCCTTAATGTTGTCTTACCCAAAATTGATGTCCTGCATGTTACAAATCTTCTCGAAGGCTAGACTGATATCAAGCTACACACATAACTAGATTAACCTCAAAGGGGAATGTATGTTACCCTTTCATCTCCGTCACGTAAGTTACAAGAAAATAGTACTTAAGTTATTGGTGTGGAAACTCGTTCCCGTTTGATATTTGATCTTGTCTATTGCAGAAGTACATTCAGTATTCTCGAAACAAACATGTCCCATGTAAAAGTGATCGAAAAAAGTTCACGCATTTCAAACCAAAACGGTTTTTCAAGTGCACTCTTTAGGCGGACGGATCCTTAATGTAGTCTTACCCCACATTAATGTCCTGCATGTCACAAATCTTCACGAAGGTTAGACTGATATCATGCCACACAGATAACTAGATTAACCGCAAAGAGGAATGTATGTTACCCATTCATCTCCGTCACGTAAGTTACAAGAAAACAGTACGTAAGTTATGGGTGTGAAAACTCATTCCCATTTGGTGTTTTATCTTGTCTAATGCATAGTACATTCAGTGTTCTCGAAACAAACATGTCCAATTTCAAAGTGGTCGAAACAAATTCACGCATATCACACCAAAACTGTTTATCAATTGCACTCTTTAGGCGGACGGATCCTTAATGTGGTCTTACCCCAAATTGATATCTTGCATGTTACAAATCTTCACGAAAGCTAGACTGATATAAAGCTATACACATAACTAGATTAACCGCAAAGGGTAATGTATATTACCCTTTCATCTCCGTCTCGTAAGTTACAAAAAAATAGTACGTAAGTTATATGTAAAAACTCATTCCAATTTGACGTTTTACCTTGTCTAATGCAGTAGTACATTCAGTATTCTTGAAACAAACGTGTCCCATCAAAAAGTGATTGAAGATAATTCACGCATATCACACCAAAACGGTATTTTCATGTGTACTTTTTCGGCGGACGGATCCTTAATGTGGTCTTACCCCAAATTGATGTGCTGCTTACAAACAGCCACGAAGGCTAGACTGATATCAAGCTACACACATAACTAGATTAAACACAAAGGGGAATATATGTTACCCTTTCATCTCCGTCACGTAAGTTACAAGAAAAAAGTACGTAAATTATGGGTCTGATAACTCATTCCCATTTGATGTTTTATCTTGTCTAATTGCATTAGTACATTCAGTATTTTCAAAACAAACATGTCCCATGTCAAAGTGATCGAAAAAAATTCACGCATTTCACACTAAAACGGTTTTTCAAGTGAACTCTTTAGGCGGACGGATCCTTAATGTGGTCTTACCCGAAATTAATGTCCTGCATGTAACAAATCTTCACGAAGGCTAGACTGATATCAAGCTACACACATAACTAAATTAACCACAAAGGGGAATATATGTTACCCTTTCATCTCCGTCACGTAAGTTAAAAGAAAATAATACGTAAGTTATGAGTGTGAAAACTCATTCCCATTTGATGTTTTATCTTATCTAATGCATTAGTACATTCAGTGTTCTCGAAACAAACATGTCCCATTTCAAAGAGGTCGAAACAAATTCACGCATATCACACCAAAACTGTTTATCAAGTGCACTCTTTAGGCGGACGGATCCTTAATGTGGTCTTACCTCAAATTGATATCTTGCATGTTACAAATCTTCACGAAGCCTAGACTGATATCAAGCTATACACATAACTAGATTAACCGCAAAGGGTAATGTATATTACCCTTTCATCTCCGTCTCGTAAGTTACAAAAAAATAGTACGTAAGTTATGTAAGTGAAAAATCATTCACATTTGACGTTTTATCTTGTCTAATGCAGTAGTACATTCAATATTCTTGAAACAAATGTGTCCCGTGAAAAAGTGATCGAAGAGAATTCAAGAATATCACAACAAATCGGTATTTTCATAAGCACTCTTTCGGAGGACGGATCCATAATGTTGTCTTACCCAAAATTGATATCCTGCATGTTACATATCTTCTCGAAGGCTAGACTGATATCATGCTACACACATAACTAAATTAACCTCAAAGTGGAATGTATGTTACCCTTTCATCTCCGTTACGTAAGTTACAAGAAAATAGTACGTAAGTTATGGGTGTGAAAACTCATTCCCATTTGATGTTTTATCTTGTCTAATGCATTAGTACATTCAGTATTCTCGAAACAAACCTGTCCCATGTGAAAGTGATCGAAAAAAATTCACGCATTTCACAACAAAACAGTTTTTCAAGTGCACTCTTTAGGCGGACGGATCCTTAACGTCGTCTTATCCTACCTTGATGTCCTGCATGTTACAAATCTTCACGAAGGCTAGACGGATATCAAGCCACACACATAACTAGATTAACCGCAATGGGGAATGTATGTTACCCTTTCATCTCCGTCACGTAAGTTACAAGAAAAAAGTACGTAAGTTATGGGTGTGAAAACTCAATCCCATTTGATGTTTTATCTTTTCTAATTGCTTTAGTACATTCAGTATTCTTGAAACAAACGTGTCCCGTGAAAAAGTGATCGAAGAGAATTCACGCATATTACACCAAATCTGTATTTTCAAGAGCACTCTTTCGGAGGACGGATCCTTAACGTTGTCTTACCCAAAATTGATGTCCTGCAAGTTACAAATCTTCTCGAAGGCTAGACTGATATCAAGCTACACACATAACTAGATTAACCTCAAAGGGGAATGTATTTTACCCTTTCATCTCCGTCACGTAAGTTACAAGAAAATAGTACTTAAGTTATTGGTGTGGAAACTCATTCCCGTTTGATATTTGATCTTGTCTATTGCAGAAGTACATTCAGTATTCTCGAAACAAACATGTCCCATGTAAAAGTGATCGAAAAAAGTTCACGCATTTCAAACCAAAACGGTTTTTCAAGTGCACTTTTTAGGCGGACGGATCCTTAATGTAGTCTTATCCCACATTAATGTCCTGCATGTCACAAATCTTCACGAAGGTTAGACTGATATCATGCCACACAGATAACTAGATTAACCGCAAAGAGGAATGTATGTTACCCATTCATCTCCGTCACGTAAGTTAAAAGAAAACAGTACGTAAGTTATGGGTGTGAAAACTCATTCCCATTTGGTGTTTTATCTTGTCTATTGCATTAGTACATTCAGTGTTCTCGAAACAAACATGTCCAATTTCAAAGTGGTCGAAAAAAATTCACGCATATCACACCAACACTTTTTATCAAGTGCACTCTTTAGGCGGACGGATCCTTAATGTGGTCTTACCCCAAATTGATATCTTGCATGTTACAAATCTTCACGAAGGCTAGACTGATATAAAGCTATACACATAACTAGATTAACCGCAAAGGGTAATGTATATTACCCTTTCATCTCCGTCGCGTAAGTTACAAGAAAATAGTACGTAAGTTACGTTAGTGAAAAATCATTAACATTTGACGTTTTATCTTGTCTAATGCAGTAGTACATTCAGTATTCTTGAAACAAACGTGTCCGTGAAAAAGTGATCGAAGAGAATTCACGCATATCACACCAAAACGGTTTTTCAAGTGCCCCCTTTAGGCGGACGGATCCTTAATGTGGTCTTACCCCAAATTGATGTCTTGCATGTTACAAATCTTCACGAAGGCTAGACTGATATCAAGCTATACACATAACTAGATTAACAGCAAAGGGTATTGTATATTACCCTTTCATCTCCGTCACGTAAGTTACAAGAAAATAGTACGTAAGTTATGTGAGTGAAAAATCATTCCAGTTTGACGTTTTACCTTGTCTAATGCAGTAGTACATTCAGTATTCTTGAAACAAACGTGTCCCGTGAAAAAGTGATCGAAGAGAATTCACGCATATCACACCAAATCGGTATTTTTATGAGCACTCTTTCGGATGACGGATCCTTAATGTTGTCTTACCCAAAATTGATGTCCTGCATATTACAAATCTTCTCGAAGGCTAGACTGATATCAAGCTACACACATAACTAGATTAACCTCAAAGGGGAATGTATGTTACCCTCTCATCTCCGTCACGTAAGTTACAAGAAAATAGTACGTAAGTTATGGGTGTGAAAACTCATTCCCATTTGATGTTTTATCTTGTCTAATGCAGTAGTAGTTTCAGTATTCTCGAAACAAACATGTCCCATGTCAAAGTGATCGAAGAAAATTCACGCATATCACACCAAAATAGTTTTTCAAGTGCACTCTTTGTGCGGACGGATCCTTAATGTGGTCTTACCCCACCTTTATGTCCTGCATGTTATAAATCTTCACGAAGGCTAGACTGATATCAAGCCAAACACATAACTAGATTAACCGCAATGGGGAATGTATGTTACCCTTTCATCTCCGTCACGTAAGTTACAAGAAAAAAGTACGTAAATTACGGGTGTGAAAACTTATTCCCATTTGATGTTTTATCTTGTCTAATTGCATTAGTACATTCAATATTCACAAAACAAGCATGTCCCATGTCAAAGTGATCGAAAATAATTCACGCATTTCACACCAAAACCGTTTTTCAAGTGCACTCTTTAGGCGGACGGATCCTTAATGTGGTCTTACCCCAAATTGATGTCCTGCATGTTACAAATCTTCACGAAGGCTACACTGATATCATGCCACAAACATAACTAGATTAACCGCAAAGAGGAATGTATGTTACCCTTTCATCTCCGTCATGTAAGTTACAAGAAAATATTACGTAAGTTATATGTGTGAAAACTCATTCCAATTTGACGTTTTACCTTGTCTAATGCAGCAGTACATTCAGTATTCTTGAAACAAACGTGTCCCATCAAAAAGTGTTCGAAGATAATTCACGCATATCACACCAAAACGGTATTTTCATGTGCACTTTTTCGGCGGAGGGATCCTTAATGTGGTCTTACCCCAAATTGATGTGGTGCTTACAAATCTTCACGAAGGCTAGACTGATATCAAGCTACACACATAACTAGATTAACCACAAAGGGGAATATATGTTACCCTTTCATCTCCGTCACGTAAGTTAAAAGATAATAATACGTAAGCTATCAGTGTGAAAACTAATTCCCATTTGATGTTTTATCTTGTCTAATGCATTAGTACATTCAGGGTTCTCGAAATAAACGTGTCCCATGACAAAGTGATCGAAGATAATTCACGCATATCACACCAAAACGGTATTTTCATGTGCAATTTTTCTGCGGAAGGATCCTTAATGTGGTCTTACCCCAAATTGATGTCCTGCTTACAAATCTTCACGAAGGCTAGACTGATATCAAGCTACACACATAACTAGATTAACCACAAAGGGGAATATATGTTATCCTTTCATCTCCGTCACGTTAGTTACAAGAAAATAATACGAAAGTTATGAGTGTGAAAACTAATTCCCATTTGATGTTTTATCTTGTCTAATGCATTACTACATTCAGTGTTCTCGAAACAAACGTGTCCCATGGCAAAGTGATCGAAACAAATTCAAGCATATCACACCAGAACGGTATTTTCAAGGGCACTCTTTCGGCGGACGGATCCTTAATGTCGTCTTATCCTACCTTGATGTCCTGCATGTTACAAATCTTCACGAAGGCTAGACGGATATCAAGCCACACAGATAACTAGGTTAACCGCAATGGGGAATGTATGTTACCCTTTCATCTCCGTCACGTAAGTTACAAGAAAAAATACGTAAGTTATGGGTGTGAAAACTCATTCCCATTTGATGTTTTATCTTTTCTAATTGCTTTAGTACATTCAGTATTCATGAAACAAACGCGTCCCGTGAAAAAGTGATCGAAGAGAATTCACGCATACTACACCGAATCTGTATTTTCATGAGCAATCTTTCGGAGGACGGATCCTTAATGTTGTCTTACCCAAAATTGATGTCCTGCATGTTACAAATCTTCTCGAAGGCTAGACTGATATTAAGCTACACACATAACTAGATTAACCTCAAAGGGGAATGTATGTTACCCTTTCATCTCCGTCACGTAAGTTACAAGAAAATAGTACTTAAGTTATTGGTGTGGAAACTCATTCCCGTTTGATATTTTATCTTGTCTATTGCAGAAGTACATTCAGTATTCTCGAAGCAAACATGTCCCATGTAAAAGTGATCGAAAAAATTTCACGCATTTCAAACCAAAACGGTTTATCAAGTGCACTATTTAGGCGGACGGATCCTTAATGTAGTGTTACCCCAAATTAATGTCCTGCATGTCACAAATCTTCACGAAGGTTAGACTGATATCATGCCACACACATAACTAGATTAACTGCAAAGAGGAATGTATGTTACCCTTTCATCTCCGTCACGTAATTTACAAGAAAACAGTACGTAAGTTATGGGTGTGAAAACTCATTCCCATTTGGTGTTTTATCTTGTCTAATGCATTAGTACATTCAGTGTTCTCGAAACAAACATGTCCCATTTCAAAGTGGTCGAAACAAATTCACGCATATCACACCAAAACTGTTTATCAAGTGCACTCTTTAGGCGGACGGATCCTTAAAGTGGTCTTACCCCAAATTGATATCTTGCATGTTACAAATCTTCACGAAGGCTAGACTGATATAAAGCTATACACATAACTAGTTTAACCGCAAAGGGTAACGTATATTACCCTTACATCTCCGTCACGTAAGTTACAAGAAAACAGTACGTAAGTTACGTGAGTGAAAAATCATTCACATTTGACGTTTTATCTTGTCTAATGCAGTAGTGCATTCAGTATTCTTGAAACAAACGTGTCCCGTGAAAAAGTGATCGAAGAGAATTCTCGCATATCACACCACATCGGTATTTTCATGAGCACTCTTTCGGAGGACGGATCCTTAATGTTGTCTTACCCAAAATTGATGTCCTGCATATTACCAATCTTCTCGAAGGCTAGACTGATATCAAGCTAAACACTTAACTAGATTAACCTCAAAGGGGAATGTATGTTACCCTTTCATCTCCGTCACGTAAGTTACAAGAAAACAGTACGTAAGTTATGGGTGTGAAAACTCATTCCCATTTGGTGTTTTATCTTGTCTATTGCATTAGTACATTCAGTGTTCTCGAAACAAACATGTCCAATTTCAAAGTGGTCGAAACAAATTCACGCATATCACACCAACACTTTTTATCAAGTGCACTCTTTAGGCGGACGGATCCTTAATGTGGTCTTACCCCAAATTGATATCTTGCATGTTACAAATCTTCACGAAGGCTAGACTGATATAAAGCTATACACATAACTAGATTAACCGCAAAGGGTAATGTATATTACCCTTTCATCTCCGTCGCGTAAGTTACAAGAAAATAGTACGTAAGTTACGTTAGTGAAAAATCATTAACATTTGACGTTTTATCTTGTCTAATGCAGTAGTACATTCAGTATTCTTGAAACAAACGTGTCCGTGAAAAAGTGATCGAAGAGAATTCACGCATATCACACCAAAACGGTTTTTCAAGTGCCCCCTTTAGGCGGACGGATCCTTAATGTGGTCTTACCCCAAATTGATGTCTTGCATGTTACAAATCTTCACGAAGGCTAGACTGATATAAAGCTATACACATAACTAGATTAACCGCAAAGGGTAACGTATATTACCCTTTCATCTCCGTCACGTAAGTTACAAGAAAATAGTACGTAAGTTACGTGAGTGAAAAATCATTCACATTTGACGTTTTATCTTGTCTAATGCAGTAGTGCATTCAGTATTCTTGAAACAAACGTGTCCCGTGAAAAAATGATCGAAGAGAATTCACGCATATCACACCAAATCGGCATTTTCATGAGCACTCTTTCGGAGGACGGATCCATAATGTTGTATTACCCAAAATTGATATCCAGCATGTTACAAATCTTCTCGAAGGCTAGACTGATATCAAGCTACACACATAACTAAATTAACCTCAAAGGGGAATGTATGTTACCCTTTCATCTCCGTTACGTAAGTTACAAGAAAAAAGTACGTAAGTTATGGGTCTGAAAACTCATTCCCATTTGATGTTTTATCTTGTCTAATTGCATTAGTACATTCAGTATTCTCAAAACAAACAAGTCCCATGTCAAAGTGATCAAAACAAATTCACGCATTTCACACCAAAACGGTTTTTCAAGTGCACTCTTTAGGCGGACGGATCCTTAATGTGGTCTTACCCCAAATTGATATCTTGCATGTTACAAACCTTCACGAAGGCTAGACTGATTTCAAGCTATACACATAAATAGATTAACCGCAAAGGGTAATGTATATTACCCTTTCATCTCCGTCACGTAAGTTACAAGAAAATAGTACGTAAGTTATGTGAGTGAAAAATCATTCCAGTTTGACGTTTTACCTTGTCTAATGCAGTAGTACATTCAGTATTCTTGAAACAAACGTGTCCCGTGAAAAAGTGATCGAAGAGAATTCACGCATATCACACCAAATCGGTATGTTCATTAGCACTCTTTCGGAGGACGGATCCTTAATGTTGTCTTACCCAAAATTTATGTCCTGCATATTACCAATCTTCTCGAAGGCTAGACTGATATCAAGCTAAACACTTAACTAGATTAACCTCAAAGGGGAATGTATGTTACCCTTTCATCTCCGTCCCGTAAATTACAAGAAAATAGTACGTAAGTTATGGGTGTGAAAACCCATTCCCATTTAATGTTTTATCTTGTCTAATGCAGTAGTAGTTTCAGTATTCTCGAAACAAACATGTCCCATGACAAAGTGATCGAAGAAAATTCACGCATATCACACCAAAATAGTTTTTGAAGTGCACTCTTTGTGCGGACGGATTCTTAATGTGGTCTTACAACACCTTTATGTCCTGCATTTTATAAATCTTCACGAAGGCTAGATTGATATCAAGCCAAACACATAACTAGATTAACCGCAATGTGGAATGTATGTTACCCTTTCATCTCCGTCACGTAAGTTACAAGAAAAAAGTACGTAAGTTATGGTTGTGAAAACTCATTCCAATTTGACGTTTTACCTTGTCTAATGCAGTAGTAAATTCAGTATTCTTGAAACAAACGTGTCCCATCAAAAAGTGATCGAAGATAATTCACGCATATCACACCAAAACTGTATTTTCATGTGCACTTTTTCGGCGGACGGATCCTTAATGTGGTCTTACCCCAAATTGATGTGCTGCTTACAAATCTTCACGAAGGCTAGACTGATATCAAGCTACACACATAACTAGATTAACCACAAAGGGGAATAAATGTTACCCTTTCATCTCCGTCACGTAAGTTAAAAGATAATAATACGTAAGTTATGAGTGTGAAAACTAATTCCCATTTGATGTTTTATCTTGTCTAATGCATTAGTACATTCAGTGTTCTCGAAATAAACGTGTCCCATGACAAAGTGATCGAAGATAATTCACGCATATCACACCAAATCCGTATTTTCATATGCACTTTTTCGGCGGAAGGATCCTTAATGTGGTCTTACCCCAAATTGATGTCCTGCTTACAAATCTTCACGAAGGCTAGGCTGATATCAAACTACACACATAACTAGATTAACCACAAAGGGGAATATATGTTATCCTTTCATCTCCGTCACGTTAGTTACAAGAAAATAATACGAAAGTTATGAGTGTGAAAACTAATTCCCATTTGATGTTTTATCTTGTCTAATGCATTACTGCATTCAGTGTTCTAGAAATAAACGTGTCCCATGACAAAGTGATCGAAAAAAATTCAAGCATATCACACCAGAACGGTATTTTCAAGTGCACTCTTTCGGCGGACGGATCCTTAATGTCGTCTTATCCTACCTTGATGTCCTGCATGTTAGAAATCTTCACGAAGGCTAGACGGATATCAAGCCACACACATAACTAGATTAACCGCAATGGGGAATGTATGTTACCCTTTCATCTCCGTCACGTAAGTTACAAGAAAAAAGTACGTAAGTTATGGGTGTGAAAACTCATTCCCATTTGATGTTTTATCTTTTCTAATTGCTTTAGTACATTCAGCATTCTTGAAACAAACGTGTCCCGTGAAAAAGTGATCGAAGAGAATTCACGCATATTACACCAAATCTGTATTTTCATGAGCACTCTTTCGGAGGACGGATCCTTAATGTTGTCTTACCCAAAATTGATGTCCTGCATGTTACAAATCTTCTCGAAGGCTAGACTGACATCAAGCTACACACATAACTAGATTAACCTCAAAGGGGAATGTATGTTACCCTTTCATCTCCGTCACGTAAGTTACAAGAAAATAGTACGTAAGTTATTGGTGTGGAAACTCATTCCCGTTTGATATTTGATCTTGTGTATTGCAGAAGTATATTCAGTATTCTCGAAACAAACATGTCCCATGTAAAAATGATCGAAAAAAGTTCACGCATTTCAAACCAAAACGGTTTTTCAAGTGGACTCTTTAGGCGGACGGATCCTTAATGTAGTCTTACCCCAAATTAATGTCCTGCATGTCACAAATCTTCACGAAGGTTAGACTGATATCATGCCACACACATAACTAGATTAACCGCAAAGAGGACTGTATGTTACCCTTTCATCTCCGTCACGTAAGTTACAAGAAAACAGTACGTAAGTTATGGGTGTGAAAACTCATTCCCATTTGGTGTTTTATCTTGTCTAATGCATTAGTACATTCAGTGTTCTCGAAACAAACATGTCCCATTTCAAATTGGTCGAAACAAATTCACGCATATCACACCTAAACTGTTTATCAAGTGCACTCTTTAGGCGGACGGATCCTTAATGTGGTCTTATCCCAAATTGATATCTTGCATGTTACAAATCTTCACGAAGGCTAGACTGATATCAAGCTATACACATAACTAGATTAACCGCAAAAGGTAATGTATATTACCCTTTCATCTCCGTCACGTAAGTTACAAGAAAATAGTACGTAAGTTACGTGAGTGAAAAATCATTCACATTTGACGTTTTATCTTGTCTAATGCAGTAGCACATTCAGTATTCTTGAAACAAACGTGTCCAGTGAAAAAGTGATCGAAGAGAATTCACGCATATCACACCAAATCGGCATTTTCATGAGCAGTCTTTAGGAGGACGGATCTATAATGTTGACTTACCCAAAATTGATATCCTGCATGTTACAAATCTTCTCGAAGGCTAGACTGATATCAAGCTACACACATAATTAAATTAACCTCAAAGGGGAATGTATGTTACCCTTTCATCTCCGTTACGTAAGTTACAAGAAAAATGTACGTAAGTTATAGGTCTGAAAACTCATTCCCATTTGATGTTTTATCTTGTCTAATTGCATTAGTACATTCAGTATTCTCAAAACAAACATGTCCCATGTCAAAGTGATCAAAACAAATTCACGCATTTCACACCAAAACGGTTTTTCAAGTGCACTCTTTAGGCGGACGGATCCTTAATGTGGTCTTACCCCAAATTGATATCTTGCATGTTACAAATCTTCACGAAGGCTAGACTGATATCAAGCTATACACATAACTAGATTAACCGCAAAGGGTAATGTATATTACCCTTTCATCTCCGTCACGGAAGTTACAAGAAAATAGTACGTAAGTTAAGTGAGTGAAAAATCATTCCAGTTTGACGTTTTACCTTGTCTAATGCAGTAGTACATTCAGTATTCTTGAAACAAACGTGTCCCGTGAAAAAGTGATCGAAGAGAATTCACGCATATCACACCAAATCGGTATTTTTATGAGCACTCTTTCGGATGACGGATCCTTAATGTTGTCTTACCCAAAATTGATGTCCTGCATATTACAAATCTTCTCGAAGGCTAGACTGATATCAAGCTATACACATAACTAGATTAACCTCAAAGGGGAATGTATGTTACCCTCTCATCTCCGTCACGTAAGTTACAAGAAAATAGTACGTAAGTTATGGGTGTGAAAACTCATTCCCATTTGATGTTTTATCTTGTCTAATGCAGTAGTAGTTTCAGTATTCTCGAAACAAACATGTCCCATGTCAAAGTGATCGAAGAAAATTCACGCATATCACACCAAAATAGTTTTTCAAGTGCACTCTTTGTGCGGACGGATCCTTAATGTGGTCTTACCCCACCTTTATGTCCTGCATGTTATAAATCTTCACGAAGGCTAGACTGATATCAAGCCAAACACATAACTAGATTAACCGCAATGGGGAATGTATGTTACCCTTTCATCTCCGTCACGTAAGTTACAAGAAAAAAGTACGTAAGTTACGGGTGTGAAAACTTATTCCCATTTGATGTTTTATCTTGTCTAATTGCATTAGTACATTCAATATTCTCAAAACAAGCATGTCCCATGTCAAAGTGATCGAAAAAAATTCACGCATTTCACACCAAAACCGTTTTTCAAGTGCACTCTTTAGGCGGACGGATCCTTAATGTGGTCTTACCCCAAATTGATGTCCTGCATGTTACAAATCTTCACGAAGGCTACACTGATATCATGCCACAAACATAACTAGATTAAACGCAAAGAGGAATGTATGTTACCCTTTCATCTCCGTCACGTAAGTTACAAGAAAATATTACGTAAGTTATATGTGTGAAAACTCATTCCAATTTGACGTTTTACCTTGTCTAATGCAGCAGTACATTCAGTATTCTTGAAACAAACGTGTCCCATCAAAAAGTGTTCGAAGATAATTCACGCATATCACACCAAAATGGTATTTTCATGTGCACTTTTTCGGCGGAGGGATCCTTAATGTGGTCTTACCCCAAATTGATGTGGTGCTTACAAATCTTCACGAAGGCTAGACTGATATCAAGCTACACACATAACTAGATTAACCACAAAGGGGAATATATGTTACCCTTTCATCTCCGTCACGTAAGTTAAAAGATAATAATACGTAAGTTATCAGTGTGAAAACTAATTCCCATTTGATGTTTTATCTTGTCTAATGCATTAGTACATTCAGGGTTCTCGAAATAAACGTGTCCCATGACAAAGTGATCGAAGATAATTCACGCATATCACACCAAAACGGTATTTTCATGTGCAATTTTTCTGCGGAAGGATCCTTAATGTGGTCTTACCCCAAATTGATGTCCTGCTTACAAATCTTCACGAAGGCTAGACTGATATCAAGCTACACACATAACTAGATTAACCACAAAGGGGAATATATGTTATCCTTTCATCTCCGTCACGTTAGTTACAAGAAAATAATACGAAAGTTATGAGTGTGAAAACTAATTCCCATTTGATGTTTTATCTTGTCTAATGCATTACTACATTCAGTGTTCTCGAAATAAACGTGTCCCATGGCAAAGTGATCGAAACAAATTCAAGCATATCACACCAGAACGGTATTTTCAAGGGCACTCTTTCGGCGGACGGATCCTTAATGTCGTCTTATCCTACCTTGATGTCCTGCATGTTACAAATCTTCACGAAGGCTAGACGGATATCAAGCCACACAGATAACTAGATTAACCGCAATGGGGAATGTATGTTACCCTTTCATCTCCGTCACGTAAGTTACAAGAAAAAATACGTAAGTTATGGGTGTGAAAACTCATTCCCATTTGATGTTTTATCTTTTCTAATTGCTTTAGTACATTCAGTATTCATGAAACAAACGCGTCCCGTGAAAAAGTGATCGAAGAGAATTCACGCATACTACACCGAATCTGTATTTTCATGAGCAATCTTTCGGAGGACGGATCCTTAATGTTGTCTTACCCAAAATTGATGTCCTGCATGTTACAAATCTTCTCGAAGGCTAGACTGATATTAAGCTACACACATAACTAGATTAACCTCAAAGGGGAATGTATGTTACCCTTTCATCTCCGTCACGTTAGTTACAAGAAAATAGTACTTAAGTTATTGGTGTGGAAACTCATTCCCGTTTGATATTTTATCTTGTCTATTGCAGAAGTACATTCAGTATTCTCGAAGCAAACATGTCCCATGTAAAAGTGATCGAAAAAATTTCACGCATTTCAAACCAAAACGGTTTATCAAGTGCACTATTTAGGCGGACGGATCCTTAATGTAGTGTTACCCCAAATTAATGTCCTGCATGTCACAAATCTTCACGAAGGTTAGACTGATATCATGCCACACACATAACTAGATTAACTGCAAAGAGGAATGTATGTTACCCTTTCATCTCCGTCACGTAATTTACAAGAAAACAGTACGTAAGTTATGGGTGTGAAAACTCATTCCCATTTGGTGTTTTATCTTGTCTAATGCATTAGTACATTCAGTGTTCTCGAAACAAACATGTCCCATTTCAAAGTGGTCGAAACAAATTCACGCATATCACACCAAAACTGTTTATCAAGTGCACTCTTTAGGCGGACGGATCCTTAAAGTGGTCTTACCCCAAATTGATATCTTGCATGTTACAAATCTTCACGAAGGCTAGACTGATATAAAGCTATACACATAACTAGTTTAACCGCAAAGGGTAACGTATATTACCCTTACATCTCCGTCACGTAAGTTACAAGAAAATAGTACGTAAGTTACGTGAGTGAAAAATCATTCACATTTGACGTTTTATCTTGTCTAATGCAGTAGTGCATTCAGTATTCTTGAAACAAACGTGTCCCGTGAAAAAGTGATCGAAGAGAATTCTCGCATATCACACCACATCGGTATTTTCATGAGCACTCTTTCGGAGGACGGATCCTTAAAGTTGTCTTACCCAAAATTGATGTCCTGCATATTACCAATCTTCTCGAAGGCTAGACTGATATCAAGCTAAACACTTAACTAGATTAACCTCAAAGGGGAATGTATGTTACCCTTTCATCTCCGTCACGTAAGTTACAAGAAAATAGTACGTAAGTTATGGGTGTGAAAACCCATTCCCATTTAATATGTTATCTTGTCTAATGCAGTAGTAGTTTCAGTATTCTCGAAACAAACATGTCCCATGACAAAGTGATCGAAGAAAATTCACGCATATCACACCAAGATAGTTTTTGAAGTGCACACTTTGTGCGGACGGATCCTTAATGTGGTCTTACAACACCTTTATGTCCTGCATGTTATAAATCTTCACGAAGGCTAGACTGATATCAAGCCAAACACATAACTAGATTAACCGCAATGTGGAATGTTTGTTACCCTTTCATCTCCGTCACGTAAGTTAAAAGAAAACTGTACGTAAGTTATGGGTGTGAAAACTCATTCCCATTTGGTGTTTTATCTTGTCTATTGCATTAGTACATTCAGTGTTCTCGAAACAAACATGTCCAATTTCAAAGTGGTCGAAACAAATTCACGCATATCACACCAAAACTGTTTATCAAGTGCACTCTTTAGGCGGACGGATCCTTAATGTGGTCTTACCCCAAATTGATATCTTGCATGTTACAAATCTTCACGAAGGCTAGACTGATATAAAGCTATACACATAACTAGATTAACCGCAAAGGGTAATGTATATTACCCTTTCATCTCCGTCACGTAAGTTACAAGAAAATAGTACGTAAGTTACGTGAGTGAAAAATCATTAACATTTAACGTTTGATCTTGTCTAATGCAGTAGTACATTCAGTATTCTTGAAACAAACGTGTCCGTGAAAAAGTGATCGAAGAGAATTCACGCATATCACACCAAAACGGTTTTTCAAGTGCACTCTTTAGGCGGACGGATCCTTAATGTGGTCTTACCCCAAATTAATGTCTTGCATGTTACAAATCTTCACGAAGGCTAGACTGATATCAAGCTATACACATAACTAGATTAACATCAAAGGGTAATGTATATTACCCTTTCATCTCCGTCACGTAAGTTACAAGAAAATAGTACGTAAGTTATGTGAGTGAAAAATCATTCCAGTGTGACGTTTTACCTTGTCTAATGCAGTAGTACATTTAGTATTCTTGAAACAAACGTGTCCCGTGAAAAAGTGATCGAAGAGAATTCACGCATATCACACCAAATCGGTATTTTTATGAGCACTCTTTCGGATGACGGATCCTTAATGTTGTCTTACCCAAAATTGATGTCCTGCATATTACAAATCTTCTCGAAGGCTAGACTGATATCAAGCTACACACATAACTAGATTAACCTCAAAGGGGAATGTATGTTACCCTCTCATCTCCGTCACATAAGTTACAAGAAAATAGTACGTAAGTTATGGGTGTGAAAACTCATTCCCATTTGATGTTTTATCTTGTCCAATGCAGTAGTAGTTTCAGTATTCTCTAAACAAACATGTCCCATATCAAAGTGATCGAAGAAAATTCACGCATATCACACCAAAATAGTTTTTCAAGTGCACTCTTTGTGCGGACGGATCCTTAATGTGGTCTTACCCCACCTTTATGTCCTGCATGTTATACATCTTCACGAAGGCTAGACTGATATCAAGCCATACACATAACTAGATTAACCGCAATGGGGAATGTATGTTACCCTTTCATCTCCGTCACGTAAGTTACAAGAAAAAAGTACGTAAGTTATGGGAGTGAAAACTCATTCCCATTTGATGTTTTATCTTGTCTAATTGCATTAGTACATTCAGTATTCTCAAAACAAGCATGTCCCATGTCAAAGAGATCGAAAAAAATTCACGCATTTCACAC
>CM034544.1:37374264-37413735 GCA_020002185.1 Paraescarpia echinospica
ATAAAACATCAAATGGGAATGAGTTTTCACACCTATAACTTACGTACTATTCTTGTAACTTACGTGACGGAGATGAAAGGGTAACATACATTCCCCTTTGCGGTTAATCTAGTTATATGTGTAGCTTGATATCAGACTAACATTCGTGAAGATTTGTAACATGCACGAAATCAATTTGGGGTAAGACCACATTACTGATCCGTCCGCCTAAAGAGTGCACTTGAAAAACGGTTTTGATGTAAAATGCGTGAATTTGTTTTGATCACTTTGACATGGGACATGTTTGTTTCGAGAATACTTAATGTACTAATGCAAATAGACAAGATAAAACATCAAATGGGAATGAGTTTTCACACCCATAACTTAAGTACTTCTTTCTTGTAACTTACGTGACGGAGATGAAAGGGTAACATACATTCCCCATTGCGGTTAATCTAGTTATGTGTTTGGCTTGATATTAGTCTAGCCTTCGTGAAGATTTATAACATGCAGGACATAAAGGTGTTGTAAGACCACATTAAGGATCCGTCCGCACAAAGAGTGCACTTGAAAAACTATTTTGGTGTGATATGCGTGAATATTCGTCGATCACTTTGACATGGGACATGTTTGTTTCGAGAATACTGAAACTACTGCTGCATTAGACAAGATAAAACACCAAATGGGAATGAGTTTTCACACCCATAACTTACGTACTGTTTTCTTGTAACTTACGTGACGGAGATGAAAGGGTAACATACATTCCTCTTTGCGGTTAATCTAGTTATGTGTGTGGCATGATATCAGTCTAACCTTCCCGAAGAATTGTGACATGCAGGACATTAATTTGGGGTAAGACTACATTAAGGATCCGTCCGCCTAAAGAGTGCACTTGAAAAACCGTTTTGGTTTGAAATGCGTGAACTTTTTTCGATCATTTTTATACGGGACATGTTTGTTTCGAGAATACTGAATGTACTTCTGCAATAGACAAGATCAAATATCAAACGGGAATGAGTTTCCACACCAATAATTTAAGTACTATTTTCTTGTAAGTTACGTGACGGAGATGAAAGGGTAACATACATTCCCCTTTGAGGTTAATCTAGTTATGTGTGTAGCTTGATATCAGTCTAGCCTTCGAGAAGATTTGTAACATGCAGGACATCAATTTTGGGTAAGACAACATTAAGGATCCGTCCTCCGAAAGAGTGCTCATGAAAATACAGATTTGGTGTAATATGCGTGAATTCTCTTCGATCACTTTTTCACGGGACACGTTTGTTTCAAGAATACTGAATGTACTAAAGCAATTAGAAAAGATAAAACATCAAATGGGAATGAGTTTTCACACCCATAACTTACGTACTTTTTTCTTGTAACTTACGTGACGGAGATGAAAGGGTAATATACTTTCCCCATTGCGGTTAATCTAGTTATGTGTGTGGCTTGATATCCGTCTAGCCTTCGTGAAGATTTCTAACATGCAGGACATCAAGGTAGGATAAGACGACATTAAGGATCCGTCCGCCGAAAGAGTGCACTTGAAAATACCGTTCTGGTGTGATATGCTTGAATTTTTTTCGATCACTTTGTCATGGGACACGTTTATTTCGAGAACACTGAATGTAGTAATGCATTAGACAAGATAAAACATCAAATGGGAATTAGTTTTCACACTCATAACTTTCGTATTATTTTCTTGTAACTAACGTGACGGAGATGAAAGGATAACATATATTCCCTTTTGTGGTTAATCTAGTTATGTGTGTAGTTTGATATCAGTCTAGCCTTCGTGAAGATTTGTAAGCAGGATATCAATTTGGGGTAAGACCACATTAACGATCCTTCCACCGAAAAAGTGCACATGAAAATACGGTTTTGGTGTGATATGCGTGAATTATCTTCGATCACTTTGTCATGGGACACGTTTATTTCGAGAACACTGAATGTACTAATGCATTAGACAAGATAAAACATCAAATGGGAATTAGTTTTCACACTCATAACTTACGTATTATTATCTTTTAACTTACGTGACGGAGATGAAAGGGTAACATATATTCCCCTTTGTGGTTAATCTAGTTATGTGTGTAGCTTGATATCAGTCTAGCCTTCGTGAAGATTTGTAAGCAGCACATCAATTTGGGGTAAGACCACATTAAGGATCCGTCCGCCGAAAAAGTGCACATGAAAATACCGTTTTGGTGTGATATGCGTGAATTATCTTCGATCACTTTTTGATGGGACACGTTTGTTTCAAGAATACTGAATGTACTACTGCATTAGACAAGGTAAAACGTCAAATTGGAATGAGTTTTCACACATATAACTTACGTAATATTTTCTTGTAACTTACGTGACGGAGAGGAAAGGGTAACATACATTCCTCTTTGCGGTTAATCTAGTTATGTTTGTGGCATGATATCAGTGTAGCCTTCGTGAAGATTTGTAACATGCAGGACATCAATTTGGGGTAAGACCACATTAAGGATCCGTCCGCCTAAAGAGTGCACTTAAAAAACGGTTTTGGTGTGAAATGCGTGAATTTTTTTCGATCACTTTCATAAGGGACATGCTTGTTTCGAGAATACTTACTGTACTAATGCAATTAGACAAGATAAAACATCAAATGGGAATGAGTTTTCACAACCATAACTTACGTACTTTTTTCTTGTAACTTACGTGACGGAGATGAAAGGGTAACATACATTCCACATTGCGGATAATCTAGTTATGTGTTTGGCTTGATATCAGTCTAGCCTTCGTGAAGATTTATAACATGCAGGACATAAAGGTGTTGTAAGACCACATTAAGGATCCGTCCGCACAAAGAGTGCACTTCAAAAACTATGTTGGTATGATATGCGTGAATTTTCTTCGATCACTTTGTCATGGGACATGTTTGTTTCGAGAATACTGAAACTACTACTGCATTAGACAAGATAAAACATTAAATGGGAATGAGTTTTCACACCCATAACTTACGTACTATTTTCTTGTAACTTACGTGACGGAGATGAAAGGGTAACATACATTCCCCTTTGAGGTTAATCTAGTTAAGTGTTTAGCTTGATATCAGTCTAGCCTTCGAGAAGATTGGTAATATGCAGGACATCAATTTTGGGTAAGACAACATTAAGGATCCGTCCTCCGAAAGAGTGCTCATGAAAATACCGATTTGGTGTGATATGCGTGAATTCTCTTCGATCACTTTTTCACGGGACACGTTTGTTTCAAGAATACTGAATGTACTACTGCATTAGACAAGGTAAAACGTCAAACTGGAATGATTTTTCACTCACATAACTTACGTACTATTTTCTTGTAACTTACGTGACGGAGATGAAAGGGTAATATACATTACCCTTTGCGGTTAATCTAGTTATGAGTATAGCTTGATATCAGTCTAGCCTTCGTGAAGATTTGTAACATGCAATATATCAATTTGGGTAAGACCACATTAAGGATCCGTCCGCCTAAAGAGTGCACTTGATAAACAGTTTAGGTGTGATATGCGTGAATTTGTTTCGACCACTTTGAAATGGGACATGTTTGTTTCGAGAACACTGAATGTACTAACGCATTAGACAAGATAAAACACCAAATGGGAATGAGTTTTCACACCCATAACTTACGTACTGTTTTCTTGTAACTTACGTGACGGAGATGAAAGGGTAACATACATTCCTCTTTGCGGTTAATCTAGTTATGTGTGTGGCATGATATCAGTCTAACCTTCGTGAAGATTTGTGACATGCAGGACATTAATTTGGGGTAAGACTACATTAAGGATCCGTCCGCCTAAAGAGTCCACTTGAAAAACCGTTTTGGTTTGAAATGCGTGAACTTTTTTCGATCATTTTTACATGGGACATGTTTGTTTCGAGAATACTGAATATACTTCTGCAATAGACAAGATCAAATATCAAACGGGAATGAGTTTCCACACCAATAACTTACGTACTATTTTCTTGTAACTTACGTGACGGAGATGAAAGGGTAACATACATTCCCCTTTGAGGTTAATCTAGTTATGTGTGTAGCTTGATATCAGTCTAGCCTTCGAGAAGATTTGTAACATGCAGGACATCAATGTTGGGTAAGACAACATTAAGGATCCGTCCTCCGAAAGAGTGCTCATGAAAATACAGATTTGGTGTAATATGCGTGAATTCTCTTCGATCACTTTTTCACGGGACACGTTTGTTTCAAGAATACTGAATGTACTAAAGCAATTAGAAAAGATAAAACATCAAATGGGAATGAGTTTTCACACCCATAACTTACGTACTTTTTTCTTGTAACTTACGTGACGGAGATGAAAGGGTAACATACATTCCCCATTGCGGTTAATCTAGTTATGTGTGTGGCTTGATATCCGTCTAGCCTTCGTGAAGATTTCTAACATGCAGGACATCAAGGTAGGATAAGACGACATTAAGGATCCGTCCGCCGAAAGAGTGCACTTGAAAATACCGTTCTGGTGTGATATGCTTGAATTTGTTTCAATCACTTTGTCATGGGACACGTTTGTTTCGAGAACACTGAATGTAGTAATGCATTAGACAAGATAAAACATCAAATGGGAATTAGTTTTCACACTCATAACTTTCGTATTATTTTCTTGTAACTAACGTGACGGAGATGAAAGGATAACATATATTCCCTTTTGTGGTTAATCTAGTTATGTGTGTAGTTTGATATCAGTCTAGCCTTCGTGAAGATTTGTAAGCAGGACATCAATTTGGGGTAAGACCACATTAAGGATCCTTCCACCGAAAAAGTGCACATGAAAATACGGTTTTGGTGTGATATGCGTGAATTATCTTCGATCACTTTGTCATGGGACACGTTTATTTCGAGAACACTGAATTTACTAATGCATTAGACAAGATAAAACATCAAATGGGAATTAGTTTTCACACTCATAACTTACGTATTATTATCTTTTAACTTACGTGACGGAGATGAAAGGGTAACATATATTCCCCTTTGTGGTTAATCTAGTTATGTGTGTAGCTTGATATCAGTCTAGCCTTCGTGAAGATTTGTAAGCAGCACATCAATTTGGGGTAAGACCACATTAAGGATCCGTCCGCCGAAAAAGTGCACATGAAAATACCGTTTTGGTGTGATATGCGTGAATTATCTTCGATCACTTTTTGATGGGACACGTTTGTTTCAAGAATACTGAATGTACTGCTGCATTAGACAAGGTAAAACGTCAAATTGGAATGAGTTTTCACACATATAACTTACGTAATATTTTCTTGTAACTTACGTGACGGAGAGGAAAGGGTAACATACATTCCTCTTTGCGGTTAATCTAGTTATGTTTGTGGCATGATATCAGTGTAGCCTTCGTGAAGATTTGTAACATGCAGAACATCAATTTGGGGTAAGACCACATTAAGGATCCGTCCGCCTAAAGAGTGCACTTGAAAAACGGTTTTGGTGTGAAATGCGTGAATTTTTTTCGATCACTTTGATAAGGGACATGCTTGTTTCGAGAATACTTACTGTACTAATGCAATTAGACAAGATAAAACATCAAATGGGAATGAGTTTTCACAACCATAACTTACGTACTTTTTTCTTGTAACTTACGTGACGGAGATGAAAGGGTAACATACATTCCACATTGCGGTTAATCTAGTTATGTGTTTGGCTTGATATCAGTCTAGCCTTCGTGAAGATTTATAACATGCAGGACATAAAGGTGTTGTAAGACCACATTAAGGATCCGTCCGCACAAAGAGTGCACTTCAAAAACTATTTTAGTGTGATATGCGTGAATTTTCTTCGATCACTTTGTCATGGGACATGTTTGTTTCGAGAATACTGAAACTACTACTGCATTAGACAAGATAAAACATTAAATGGGAATGAGTTTTCACACCCATAACTTACGTACTATTTTCTTGTAACTTACGTGACGGAGATGAAAGGGTAACATACATTCCCCTTTGAGGATAATCTAGTTATGTGTGTAGCTTGATGTCAGTCTAGCCTTCGAGAAGATTTGTAACATGCAGGACATCAATTTTGGGTAAGACAACATTAAGGATCCGTCCTCCGAAAGAGTGCTCATGAAAATACAGATTTGGTGTAATATGCGTGAATTCTCTTCGATCACTTTTTCACGGGACACGTTTGTTTCAAGAATACTGAATGTACTAAAGCAATTAGAAAAGATAAAACATCAAATGGGAATGAGTTTTCACACCCATAACTTACGTACTTTTTTCTTGTAACTTACGTGACGGAGATGAAAGGGTAACATACATTCCCCATTGTGGTTAATCTAGTTATGTGTGTGGCTTGATATCCGTCTAGCCTTCGTGAAGATTTGTAACATGCAGGACATCAAGGTAGGATAAGACGACATTAAGGATCCGTCCGCCGAAAGAGTGCCCTTGAAAATACCGTTCTGGTGTGATATGCTTGAATTTGTTTCGATCACTTTTCCATGGGACACGTTTATTTCGAGAACACTGAATGTAGTAATGCATTAGACAAGATAAAACATCAAATGGGAATTAGTTTTCACACTCATAACTTTCGTATTATTTTCTTGTAACTAACGTGACGGAGATGAAAGGATAACATATATTCCCTTTTGTGGTTAATCTAGTTATGTGTGTAGTTTGATATCAGTCTAGCCTTCGTGAAGATTTGTAAGCAGGACATCAATTTGGGGTAAGACCACAATAAGGATCCTTCCACCGAAAAAGTGCACATGAAAATACGGTTTTGGTGTGATATGCGTGAATTATCTTCGATCACTTTGTCATGGGACACGTTTATTTCGAGAACACTGAATGTACTAATGCATTAGACAAGATAAAACATCAAATGGGAATTAGTTTTCACACTCATAACTTACGTATTATTATCTTTTAACTTACGTGACGGAGATGAAAGGGTAACATATATTCCCCTTTGTGGATAATCTAGTTATGTGTGTAGCTTGATATCAGTCTAGCCTTCGTGAAGATTTGTAAGCAGCACATCAATTTGGGGTAAGACCACATTAAGGATCCGTCCGCCGAAAAAGTGCACATGAAAATACCGTTTTGGTGTGATATGCGTGAATTATCTTCGTTCACTTTTTGATGGGACACGTTTGTTTCAAGAATACTGAATGTACTACTGCATTAGACAAGGTAAAACGTCAAATTGGAATGAGTTTTCACACATATAACTTACGTAATATTTTCTTGTAACTTACGTGACGGAGAGGAAAGGGTAACATACATTCCTCTTTGCGGTTAATCTAGTTATGTTTGTGGCATGATATCAGTGTAGCCTTCGTGAAGATTGGTAACATGCAGGACATCAATTTGGGGTAAGACCACATTAAGGATCCGTCCGCCTAAAGAGTGCACTTGAAAAACGGTTTTGGTGTGAAATGCGTGAATTTTTTTCGATCACTTTTATAAGGGACATGCTTGTTTCGAGAATACTTACTGTACTAATGCAATTAGACAAGATAAAACATCAAATGGGAATGAGTTTTCACAACCATAACTTACGTAATTTTTCTTGTAACTTACGTGACGGAGATGAAAGGGTAACATACATTCCACATTGCGGTTAATCTAGTTATGTGTTTGGCTTGATATCAGTCTAGCCTTCGTGAAGATTTATAACATGCAGGACATAAAGGTGTTGTAAGACCACATTAAGGATCCGTCCGCACAAAGAGTGCACTTCAAAAACTATTTTGGTGTGATATGCGTGAATTTTCTTCGATCACTTTGTCATGGGACATGTTTGTTTCGAGAATACTGAAACTACTACTGCATTAGACAAAATTAAACATTAAATGGGAATGAGTTTTCACACCCATAACTTACGTACTATTTTCTTGTAACTTACGTGACGGAGATGAAAGGGTAACATACATTCCCCTTTGAGGTTAATCTAGTTAAGTGTTTAGCTTGATATCAGTCTAGCCTTCGAGAAGATTGGTAATATGCAGGACATCAATTTTGGGTAAGACAACATTAAGGATCCGTCCTCCGAAAGAGTGCTCATGAAAATACTGATTTGGTGTGATATGCATGAATTCTCTTCGATCACTTTTTCACGGGACATTTTTGTTTAAAAAAAAATGAATGTACTACTGCATTAGACAAGGTAAAACGTCAAACTGGAATGATTTTTCACTCACATAACTTACGTACTATTTTCTTGTAACTTACGTGACGGAGATGAAAGGGTAATATACATTACCCTTTGCGGTTAATCTAGTTATGAGTATAGCTTGATATCAGTCTAGCCTTCGTGAAGATTTGTAACATGCAATATATCAATTTGGGGTAAGACCACATTAAGGATCCGTCCGCCTAAAGAGTGCACTTGATAAACAGTTTAGGTGTGATATGCGTGAATTTGTTTCGACCACTTTGAAATGGGACATGTTTGTTTCGAGAACACTGAATGTACTAATGCATTAGACAAGATAAAACACCAAATGGGAATGAGTTTTCACACCCATAACTTACGTACTGTTTTCTTGTAACTTACGTGACGGAGATGAAAGGGTAACATACATTCCTCTTTGCGGTTAATCTAGTTATGTGTGTGGCATGATATCAGTCTAACCTTCGTGAAGATTTGTGACATGCAGGACATTAATTTGGGGTAAGACTACATTAAGGATCCGTCCGCCTAAAGAGTGCACTTAAAAAACCGTTTTGGTTTGAAATGCGTGAAATTTGTTCGATCATTTTTACATGGGACATGTTTGTTTCGAGAATACTGAATGTACCTCTGCAATAGACAAGATCAAATATCAAACGGGAATGAGTTTCCACACCAATTACTTAAGTACTATTTTCTTGTAACTTACGTGACGGAGATGAAAGGGTAACATTCATTCCCCTTTGAGGTTAATCTAGTTATGTGTGTAGCTTGATATCAGCCTAGCCTTCGAGAAGATTTGTAACACGCAGGACATCAATTTTGGGTTAGACAACATTAAGGATCCGTCCTCCGAAAGAGTGCTCATGAAAATACAGATTTGGTGTAATATGCGTGAATTCTCTTCGATCACTTTTTCACAGGACACGTTTGTTTCAAGAATACTGAATGTACTAAAGCAATTAGAAAAGATAAAACATCAAATGGGAATGAGTTTTCACACCCATAACTTACGTACTTTTTTCTTGTAACTTACGTGACGGAGATGAAAGGGTAACATACATTCCCCATTGTGGTTAATCTAGTTATGTGTGTGGCTTGATATCCGTCTAGCCTTCGTGAAGATTTGTAACATGCAGGACATCAAGGTAGGATAAGACGACATTAAGGATCCGTCCGCCGAAAGAGTGCACTTGAAAATACCGTTCTGGTGTGATATGCTTCAATTTTTTCGATCACTTTGTCATGGTACACGTTTATTTCGAGAACACTAAATGTAGTAATGCATTAGACAAGATAAAACATCAAATGGGAATTAGTTTTCACACTCATAACTTTCGTATTATTTTCTTGTAACTAACGTGACGGAGATGAAAGGATAACATATATTCCCCTTTGCGGTTAATCTAGTTATGTGTGTAGTTTGATATCAGTCTAGCCTTCGTGAAGATTTGTAAGCAGCACATCAATTTGGGGTAAGACCACATTAAGGATCCGTCCGCCGAAAAAGTGCACATGAAAATACCGTTTTGGTGTGATATGCGTGAATTATCTTTTATCACTTTTTGATGGGACACGTTTGTTTCAAGAATACTGAATGTACTACTGCATTAGACAAGGTAAAACGTCAAATTGGAATGAGTTTTCACACATATAACTTACGTAATATTTTCTTGTAACTTACGTGACGGAGATGAAAGGGTAACATACATTCCTCTTTGCGGTTAATCTAGTTATGTTTGTGGCATGATATCAGTGTAGCCTTCGTGAAGGTTTGTAACATGCAGGACATCAATTTTGGGTAAGACCACATTAAGGATCCTTCCGCCTAAAGAGTGCACTTTAAAAACGGTTTTGGTGTGAAATGCGTGAATTTTTTCGATCACTTTGACATGGGACATGCTTGTTTCGAGAATACTTACTGTACTAATGCAATTAGACAAGATAAAACATCAAATGGGAATGAGTTTTCACACCCATAACTTACGTACCATTTTCTTGTAACTTACGTGACGGAGATGAAAGGGTAACATACATTCCCCTTTGAGGTTAATCTAGTTATGTGTGTAGCTTGATATCAGTCTAGCCTTCGAGAAGATTTGTAATATGTAGGACATCAATTTTGGGTAAGACAACATTAAGGATCCGTCCTCCGAAAGAGTGCTCATGAAAATACCGATTTGGTGTGATATGCGTGAATTCTCTTTGATCACTTTTTCACGGGACTCGTTTGTTTCAAGAATACTGAATGTACTTCTGCATTAGACAAGGTAAAACGTCAAACTGGAATGATTTTTCACTCACTTAACTTACGTACTATTTTCTTGTAACTTCCGTGACGGAGATGAAAGGGTAATATACATTACCCTTTGCGGTTAATCTAGTTATGTGTATAGCTTGATATCAGTCTAGCCTTCGTGAAGATTTGTAACATGCAAGATATCAATTTGGGGTAAGACCACATTAAGGATCCGTCCGCCTAAAGAGTGCACTTGAAAAACCGTTTTGGTGTGAAATGCGTGAATTTGTTTTGATCACTTTGACATGGGACATGTTTGTTTTGAGAATACTGAATGTACTAATGCAATTAGACAAGATAAAACATCAAATGGGAATGAGTTTTCAGACCTATAACTTACGTACATTTTTCTTGTAACTTACGTAACGGAGATGAAAGGGTAACATACATTCCCCTTTGAGGTTAATTTAGTTATGTGTGTAGCTTGATATCAGTCTAGCCTTCGAGAAGATTTGTAACATGCAGGATATCAATTTTGGGTAAGTCAACATTATAGATCCGTCCTCCTAAAGACTGCTCATGAAAATGCCGATTTGGTGTGATATGCGTGAATTCTCTTCGATCACTTTTTAACGGGACACGTTTGTTTCAAGAATACTGAATGTGCTACTGCATTAGACAAGATAAAACGTCAAATGTGAATGATTTTTCACTCACGTAACTTACGTACTATTTTCTTGTAACTTACGTGACGGAGATGAAAGGGTAATATACATTACCTTTTGCGGTTAATCTAGTTATGTGTATAGCTTGATATCAGTCTAGCCTTCGTGAAGATTTGTAACATGCAAGATATCAATTTGGGATAAGACCACATTAAGGATCCGTCCGCCTAAAGAGTGCACTTGATAAACAGTTTAGGTGTGATATGCGTGAATTTGTTTCGACCAATTTGAAATGGGACATGTTTGTTTCGAGAACACTGAATGTACTAATGCATTAGACAAGATAAAACACCAAATGGGAATGAGTTTTCACACCCATAACTTACGTACTGTTTTCTTGTAACTTACGTGACGGAGATGAAAGGGTAACATACAGTCCTCTTTGCGGTTAATCTAGTTATGTGTGTGGCATGATATCAGTCTAACCTTCGTGAAGATTTGTGACATGCAGGACATTAATTTGGGGTAAGACTACATTAAGGATCCGTCCGCCTAAAGAGTCCACTTGAAAAACCGTTTTGGTTTGAAATGCGTGAACTTTTTTCGATCATTTTTACATGGGACATGTTTGTTTCGAGAATACTGAATATACTTCTGCAATAGACAAGATCAAATATCAAACGGGAATGAGTTTCCACACCAATAACTTACGTACTATTTTCTTGTAACTTACGTGACGGAGATGAAAGGGTAACATACATTCCCCTTTGAGGTTAATCTAGTTATGTGTGTAGCTTGATGTCAGTCTAGCCTTCGAGAAGATTTGTAACATGCAGGACATCAATTTTGGGTAAGACAACATTAAGGATCCGTCCTCCGAAAGAGTGCTCATGAAAATACAGATTTGGTGTAATATGCGTGAATTCTCTTCGATCACTTTTTCACGGGACACGTTTGTTTCAAGAATACTGAATGTACTAAAGCAATTAGAAAAGATAAAACATCAAATGGGAATGAGTTTTCACACCCATAACTTACGTACTTTTTTCTTGTAACTTACGTGACGGAGATGAAAGGGTAACATACATTCCCCATTGCGGTTAATCTAGTTATGTGTGTGGCTTGATATCCGTCTAGCCTTCGTGAAGATTTCTAACATGCAGGACATCAAGGTAGGATAAGACGACATTAAGGATCCGTCCGCCGAAAGAGTGCACTTGAAAACACCGTTCTGGTGTGATATGCTTGAATTTTTTTCGATCACTTTGTCATGGGACACGTTTATTTCTAGAACACTGAATGTAGTAATGCATTAGACAAGATAAAACATCAAATGGGAATTAGTTTTCACACTCATAACTTTCGTATTATTTTCTTGTAACTAACGTGACGGAGATGAAAGGATAACATATATTCCCCTTTGTGGTTAATCTAGTTATGTGTGTAGTTTGATATCAGCCTAGCCTTCGTGAAGATTTGTAAGCAGGACATCAATTTGGGGTAAGACCACATTAAGGATCCTTCCGCCGAAAAAGTGCATATGAAAATACGGATTTGGTGTGATATGCGTGAATTATCTTCGATCACTTTGTCATGGGACACGTTTATTTCGAGAACACTGAATGTACTAATGCATTAGACAAGATAAAACATCAAATGGGAATTAGTTTTCACACTCATAACTTACGTATTATTATCTTTTAACTTACGTGACGGAGATGAAAGGGTAACATTTATTCCCCTTTGTGGTTAATCTAGTTATGTGTGTAGCTTGATATCAGTCTAGCCTTCGTGAAGATTTGTAAGCAGCACATCAATTTGGGGTAAGACCACATTAAGGATCCGTCCGCCGAAAAAGTGCACATGAAAATACAGTTTTGGTGTGATATGCGTGAATTATCTTCGATCACTTTTTGATGGGACACGTTTGTTTCAAGAATACTGAATTTACTACTGCATTAGACAAGGTAAAACGTCAAATTGGAATGAGTTTTCACAACCATAACTTACGTACTTTTTTCTTGTAACTTACGTGACGGAGATGAAAGGGTAACATACATTCCACATTGCGGTTAATCTAGTTATGTGTTTGGCTTGATATCAATCTAGCCTTCGTGAAGATTTATAAAATGCAGGACATAAAGGTGTTGTAAGACCACATTAAGAATCCGTCCGCACAAAGAGTGCACTTCAAAAACTATTTTGGTGTGATATGCGTGAATTTTCTTCGATCACTTTGTCATGGGACATGTTTGTTTCGAGAATACTGAAACTACTACTGCATTAGACAAGATAAAACATTAAATGGGAATGGGTTTTCACACCCATAACTTACGTACTATTTTCTTGTAACTTACGGGACGGAGATGAAAGGGTAACATACATTCCCCTTTGAGGTTAATCTAGTTAAGTGTTTAGCTTGATATCAGTCTAGCCTTCGAGAAGATTGGTAATATGCAGGACATCAATTTTGGGTAAGACAACATTAAGGATCCGTCCTCCGAAAGAGTGCTCATGAAAATACCGATTTGGTGTGATATGCGTGAATTCTCTTCGATCACTTTTTCACGGGACACGTTTGTTTCAAGAATACTGAATGTACTACTGCATTAGACAAGGTAAAACGTCAAACTGGAATGATTTTTCACTCACATAACTTACGTACTATTTTCTTGTAACTTACGTGACGGAGATGAAAGGGTAATATACATTACGCTTTGCGGTTAATCTATTTATGTGTATAGCTTGAAATCAGTCTAGCCTTCGTGAAGGTTTGTAACATGCAAGATATCAATTTGGGGTAAGACCACATTAAGGATCCGTCCGCCTAAAGAGTGCACTTGAAAAACCGTTTTGGTGTGAAATGCGTGAATTTGTTTTGATCACTTTGACATGGGACTTGTTTGTTTTGAGAATACTGAATGTACTAATGCAATTAGACAAGATAAAACATCAAATGGGAATGAGTTTTCAGACCCATAACTTACGTACTTTTTTCTTGTAACTTACGTAACGGAGATGAAAGGGTAACATACATTCCCCTTTGAGGTTAATTTAGTTATGTGTGTAGCTTGATATCAGTCTAGCCTTCGAGAAGATTTGTAACATGCTGGATATCAATTTTGGGTAATACAACATTATGGATCCGTCCTCCGAAAGAGTGCTCATGAAAATGCCGATTTGGTGTGATATGCGTGAATTCTCTTCGATCACTTTTTCACGGGACACGTTTGTTTCAAGAATACTGAATGCACTACTGCATTAGACAAGATAAAACGTCAAATGTGAATGATTTTTCACTCACGTAACTTACGTACTATTTTCTTGTAACTTACGTGACGGAGATGAAAGGGTAATATACGTTACCCTTTGCGGTTAATCTAGTTATGTGTATAGCTTTATATCAGTCTAGCCTTCGTGAAGATTTGTAACATGCAAGATATCAATTTGGGGTAAGACCACTTTAAGGATCCGTCCGCCTAAAGAGTGCACTTGATAAACAGTTTTGGTGTGATATGCGTGAATTTGTTTCGACCACTTTGAAATGGGACATGTTTGTTTCGAGAACACTGAATGTACTAATGCATTAGACAAGATAAAACACCAAATGGGAATGAGTTTTCACACCCATAACTTACGTACTGTTTTCTTGTAACTTACGTGACGGAGATGAAAGGGTAACATACATTCCTCTTTGCGGTTAATCTAGTTATGTGTGTGGCATGATAGCAGTCTAACTTTCGTGAAGATTTGTGACATGCAGGACATTAATTTGGGTTAAGACTACATTAAGGATCCGTCCGCCTAAATAGTGCACTTGATAAACAGTTTTGGTGTGATATGCGTGAAATTTTTTCGATCACTTTTACATGGGACATGTTTGCTTCGAGAATACTGAATGTACTTCTGCAATAGACAAGATAAAATATCAAACGGGAATGAGTTTCCACACCAATAACTTAAGTACTATTTTCTTGTAACTTACGTGACGGAGATGAAAGGGTAACATACATTCCCCTTTGATGTTAATCTAGTTATGTGTGTAGCTTGATATCAGTCTAGCCTTCGAGAAGATTTGTAACATGCAGGACATCAATTTTGGGTAAGACAACATTAAGGATCCGTCCTCCGAAAGAATGCTCATGAAAATACAGATTTGGTGTAGTATGCGTGAATTCTCTTCGATCACTTTTTCACGGGACGCGTTTGTTTCATGAATACTGAATGTACTAAAGCAATTAGAAAAGATAAAACATCAAATGGGAATGAGTTTTCACACCCATAACTTACGTATTTTTTCTTGTAACTTACGTGACGGAGATGAAAGGGTAACATACATTCCCCATTGCGGTTAATCTAGTTATGTGTGTGGCTTGATATCCGTCTAGCCTTCGTGAAGATTTGTAACATGCAGGACATCAAGGTAGGATAAGACGACATTAAGGATCCGTCCGCCGAAAGAGTGCCCTTGAAAATACCGTTCTGGTGTGATATGCTTGAATTTTTTTCGATCACTTTGTCATGGGACACGTTTATTTCGAGAACCCTGAATGTACTAATGCATTAGACAAGATAAAACATAAAATGGGAATTAGTTTTCACACTCATAACTTACGTATTATTATCTTTTAACTTACGTGACGGAGATGAAAGGGTAACATATATTCCCCTTTGTGGTTAATCTAGTTACGTGTGTAGCTTGATATCAGTCTAGCCTTCGTGAAGATTTGTAAGCAGCACATCAATTTGGGGTAAGACCACATTAAGGATCCGTCCGCCGAAAAAGTGCACATGAAAATACCGTTTTGGTGTGATATGCGTGAATTATCTTCGAACACTTTTTGATGGGACACGTTTGTTTCAAGAATACTGAATGTACTGCTGCATTAGACAAGGTAAAACGTCAAATTGGAATGAGTTTTCACACATATAACTTACGTAATATGTTCTTGTAACTTACGTGACGGAGATGAAAGGGTAACATACATTCCTCTTTGCGGTTAATCTAGTTATGTTTGTGGCATGATATCAGTGTAGCCTTCGTGAAGATTTGTAACATGCAGGACATCAATTTGGGGTAAGACCACATTAAGGATCCGTCCGCCTAAAGAGTGCACTTGAAAAACGGTTTTGGTGTGAAATGCGTGAATTTTTTTCGATCTCTTTGACATGGGACATGCTTGTTTTGAGAATACTGAATGTACTAATGCAATTAGACAAGATAAAACATCAAATGGGAATGAGTTTTCACTCCCATAACTTACGTACTTTTTTCTTGTAACTTACGTGACGGAGATGAAAGGGTAACATACATTCCCCATTGCGGTTAATCTAGTTATGTGTATGGCTTGATATCAGTCTAGCCTTCGTGAAGATGTATAACATGCAGGACATAAAGGTGGGGTAAGACCACATTAAGGATCCGTCCGCACAAAGAGTGCACTTGAAAAACTATTTTGGTGTGATATGCGTGAATTTTCTTCGATCACTTTGATATGGGACATGTTTGTTTAGAGAATACTGAAACTACTACTGCATTGGACAAGATAAAACATCAAATGGGAATGAGTTTTCACACCCATAACTTACGTACTATTTTCTTGTAACTTATGTGACGGAGATGAGAGGGTAACATACATTCCCCTTTGAGGTTAATCTAGTTATGTGTGTAGCTTGATATCAGTCTAGCCTTCGAGAAGATTTGTAATATGCAGGACATCAATTTTGGGTAAGACAACATTAAGGATCCGTCATCCGAAAGAGTGCTCATAAAAATACCGATTTGGTGTGATATGCGTGAATTCTCTTCGATCACTTTTTCACGGGACACGTTTGTTTCAAGAATACTAAATGTACTACTGCATTAGACAAGGTAAAACGTCACACTGGAATGATTTTTCACTCACATAACTTACGTACTATTTTCTTGTAACTTACGTGACGGAGATGAAAGGGTAATATACATTACCCTTTGATGTTAATCTAGTTATGTGTATAGCTTGATATCAGTCTAGCCTTCGTGAAGATTTGTAACATGCAAGACATTAATTTGGGGTAAGACCACATTAAGGATCCGTCCGCCTAAAGAGTGCACTTGAAAAACCGTTTTGGTGTGATATGCGTGAATTCTCTTCGATCACTTTTTCACGGACACGTTTGTTTCAAGAATACTGAATGTACTACTGCATTAGACAAGATCAAACGTTAAATGTTAATGATTTTTCACTCACGTAACTTACGTACTATTTTCTTGTAACTTACGTGACGGAGATGAAAGGGTAATATACATTACCCTTTGCGGTTAATCTAGTTATGTGTATAGCTTTATATCAGTCTAGCCTTCGTGAAGATTTGTAACATGCAAGATATCAATTTGGGGTAAGACCACATTAAGGATCCGTCCGCCTAAAGAGTGCACTTGATAAACAGTTTTGGTGTGATATGCGTGAATTTGTTTCGACCACTTTGAAATTGGACATGTTTGTTTCGAGAACACTGAATGTACTAATGCAATAGACAAGATAAAACACCAAATGGGAATGAGTTTTCACACCCATAACTTACGTACAGTTTTCTTTTAACTTACGTGACGGAGATGAAAGGGTAACAAACATTCCACATTGCGGTTAATCTAGTTATGTGTTTGGCTTGATATCAGTCTAGCCTTCGTGAAGATTTATAACATGCAGGACATAAAGGTGTTGTAAGACCACATTAAGGATCCGTCCGCACAAAGTGTGCACTTCAAAAACTATCTTGGTGTGATATGCGTGAATTTTCTTCGATCACTTTGTCATGGGACATGTTTGTTTCGAGAATACTGAAACTACTACTGCATTAGACAAGATAACATATTAAATGGGAATGGGTTTTCACACCCATAACTTACGTACTATTTTCTTGTAACTTACGTGACGGAGATGAAAGGGTAACATACATTCCCCTTTGAGGTTAATCTAGTTAAGTGTTTAGCTTGATATCAGTCTAGCCTTCGAGAAGATTGGTAATATGCAGGACATCAATTTTGGGTAAGACAACTTTAAGGATCCGTCCTCCGAAAGAGTGCTCATGAAAATACCGATGTGGTGTGATATGCGAGAATTCTCTTCGATCACTTTTTCACGGGACACGTTTGTTTCAAGAATACTGAATGCACTACTGCATTAGACAAGATAAAACGTCAAATGTGAATGATTTTTCACTCACGTAACTTACGTACTATTTTCTTGTAACTTACGTGACGGAGATGTAAGGGTAATATACGTTACCCTTTGCGGTTAAACTAGTTATGTGTATAGCTTTATATCAGTCTAGCCTTCGTGAAGATTTGTAACATGCAAGATATCAATTTGGGGTAAGACCACTTTAAGGATCCGTCCGCCTAAAGAGTGCACTTGATAAACAGTTTTGGTGTGATATGCGTGAATTTGTTTCGACCACTTTGAAATGGGACATGTTTGTTTCGAGAACACAGAATGTACTAATGCATTAGACAAGATAAAACACCAAATGGGAATGAGTTTTCACACCCATAACTTACGTACTGTTTTCTTGTAACTTACGTGACGGAGATGAAAGGGTAACATACATTCCTCTTTGCGGTTAATCTAGTTATGTGTGTGGCATGATATCAGTCTAACCTTCGTGAAGATTTGTGACATGCAGGACATTAATTTGGGGTAACACTACATTAAGGATCCGTCCGCCTAAATAGTGCACTTGATAAACCGTTTTGGTTTGAAATGCGTGAAATTTTTTCGATCACTTTTACATGGGACATGTTTGCTTCGAGAATACTGAATGTACTTCTGCAATAGACAAGATAAAATATCAAACGGGAATGAGTTTCCACACCAATAACTTAAGTACTATTTTCTTGTAACTTACGTGACGGAGATGAAAGGGTAACATACATTCCCCTTTGAGGTTAATCTAGTTATGTGTGTAGCTTAATATCAGTCTAGCCTTCGAGAAGATTTGTAACATGCAGGACATCAATTTTGGGTAAGACAACATTAAGGATCCGTCCTCCGAAAGATTGCTCATGAAAATACAGATTCGGTGTAGTATGCGTGAATTCTCTTCGATCACTTTTTCACGGGACGCGTTTGTTTCATGAATACTGAATGTACTAAAGCAATTAGAAAAGATAAAACATCAAATGGGAATGAGTTTTCACACCCATAACTTACGTATTTTTTCTTGTAACTTACGTGACGGAGATGAAAGGGTAACATACATTCCCCATTGCGGTTAATCTAGTTATCTGTGTGGCTTGATATCCGTCTAGCCTTCGTGAAGATTTGTAACATGCAGGACATCAAGGTAGGATAAGACGACATTAAGGATCCGTCCGCCGAAAGAGTGCCCTTGAAAATACCGTTCTGGTGTGATATGCTTGAATTTGTTTCGATCACTTTGCCATGGGACACGTTTATTTCGAGAACACTGAATGTAGTAATGCATTAGACAAGATAAAACATCAAATGGGAATTAGTTTTCACACTCATAACTTTCGTATTATTTTCTTGTAACTAACGTGACGGAGATGAAAGGATAACATATATTCCCCTTTGTGGTTAATCTAGTTATGTGTGTAGCTTGATATCAGTCTAGCCTTCGTGAAGATTTGTAAGCAGGACATCAATTTGGGGTAAGACCACATTAAGGATCCTTCCGCAGAAAAATTGCACATGAAAATACCGTTTTGGTGTGATATGCGTGAATTATCTTCGATCACTTTGTCATGGGACACGTTTATTTCGAGAACCCTGAATGTACTAATGCATTAGACAAGATAAAACATCAAATGGGAATTAGTTTTCACACTGATAGCTTACGTATTATTATCTTTTAACTTACGTGACGGAGATGAAAGGGTAACATATATTCCCCTTTGTGGTTAATCTAGTTATGTGTGTAGCTTGATATCAGTCTAGCCTTCGTGAAGATTTGTAAGCACCACATCAATTTGGGGTAAGACCACATTAAGGATCCCTCCGCCGAAAAAGTGCACATGAAAATACCGTTTTGGTGTGATATGCGTGAATTATCTTCGAACACTTTTTGATGGGACACGTTTGTTTCAAGAATACTGAATGTACTGCTGCATTAGACAAGGTAAAACGTCAAATTGGAATGAGTTTTCACACATATAACTTACGTAATATTTTCTTGTAACTTACATGACGGAGATGAAAGGGTAACATACATTCCTCTTTGCGGTTAATCTAGTTATGTTTGTGGCATGATATCAGTGTAGCCTTCGTGAAGATTTGTAACATGCAGGACATCAATTTGGGGTAAGACCACATTAAGGATCCGTCCGCCTAAAGAGTGCACTTGAAAAACGGTTTTGGTGTGAAATGCGTGAATTTTTTTCGATCACTTTGACATGGGACTTGCTTCTTTTGTGAATATTGAATGTACTAATGCAATTAGACAAGATAAAACATCAAATGGGAATAAGTTTTCACACCCGTAACTTACGTACTTTTTTCTTGTAACTTACGTGACGGAGATGAAAGGGTAACATACATTCCCCATTGCGGTTAATCTAGTTATGTGTTTAGCTTGATATCAGTCTAGCCTTCGTGAAGATTTATAACATGCAGGACATAAAGGTGGGGTAAGACCACATTAAGGATCCGTCCGCACAAAGAGTGCACTTCAAAAACTATTTTGGTGTGATATGCGTGAATTTTCTTCGATCACTTTGACATGGGACATGTTTGTTTCGAGAATACTGAAACTACTACTGCATTAGACAAGATAAAACATCAAATGGGAATGAGTTTTCACACCCATAACTTACGTACTATTTTCTTGTAACTTACGTGACGGAGATGAAAGGGTAACATACATTCCCCTTTGAGGTTAATCTAGTTATGTGTGTAGCTTGATATCAGTCTAGCCTTCGAGAAGATTTGTAACATGCAGGACATCAATTTTGGGTAAGACAACGTTAAGGATCCGTCCTCCGAAAGAGTGCTCATAAAAATACCGATTTGGTGTGATATGCGTGAATTCTCTTCGATCACTTTTTCACGGGACACGTTTGTTTCAAGAATACTGAATGTACTACTGCATTAGACAAGGTAAAACGTCAAACTGGAATGATTTTTCACTCACATAACTTACGTACTATTTTCTTGTAACTTACGTGACGGAGATGAAAGGGTAATATACAATACCCTTTGCTGTTAATCTAGTTATGTGTACAGCTTGATATCAGTCTAGGCTTCGTGAAGATTTGTAAAATGCAAGATATCAATTTGAGGTAAGACCACATTAAGGATCCGTCCGCCTAAAGAGTGCACTTGATAAACAGTTTTGGTGTGATATGCGTGAATTTGTTTCGACCACTTTGAAATGGGACATGTTTGTTTCGAGAACACTGAATGTACTAATGCATTAGATAAGATAAAACATCAAATGGGAATGAGTTTTCACACTCATAACTTACGTATTATTTTCTTTTAACTTACGTGACGGAGATGAAAGGGTAACATATATTCCCCTTTGTGGTTAATTTAGTTATGTGTGTAGCTTGATATCAGTATAGCCTTCGTGAAGATTTGTTACATGCAGGACATTAATTTGGGGTAAGACCACATTAAGGATCCGTCCGCCACTTGAAAAACCGTTTTAGTGTGAAATGCGTGAATTTTTTTCGATCACTTTGACATGGGACATGTTTGTTTTGAAAATACTGAATGTACTAATGCAATTAGACAAGATAAAACATCAAATGGGAATGAGTTATCAGACCCATAATTTACGTACTTTTTTCTTGTAACTTACGTGACGGAGATGAAAGGGTAACATACATTCCCCATTGCGGTTAATCTAGTTATGTGTGTGGCTTGATATCCGTCTAGGCTTCGTGAAGATTTGTAACATGCAGGACATCAAGGTGGGGTAAGACCTCATTAAGGATCTGTCCGCCAAAAGAGTGCACTTGAAAATACCGTTTTGGTGTGATTTGCGTGAATTTTTGTCGATCACTTTGTCATGGGACACGTTTATTTCGAGAACACTGAATGTACTAATACATTAGTCAAGATAAAACATCAAATGGGAATTAGTTTTCACAGTCATAACTTACGTATTATTATCTTGTAACTTACGTGACGGAGATGAAAGGGTAACATATATTCCCCTTTGTGTTTAATCTAGTTATGTGTGTAGCTTGATATCAGTCTAGCCTTCGTGGCTGTTTGTAAGCAGCACATCAATTTGGGGTAAGACCACATTAAGGATCCGTCCGCCGAAAAAGTACACATGAAAATACCGTTTTGGTGTGATATGCGTGAATTATCTTCAATCACTTTTTGATGGGACACGTTTGTTTCAAGAATACTGAATGTACTACTGCATTAGACAAGGTAAAACGTCAAATTGGAATGAGTTTTCACACATAACTTACGTAATATTTTCTTGTAACTTACGTGACGGAGATGAAAGGGTAACATACATTCCTCTTTGCGGTTAATCTAGTTATGTGTGTGGCATGATATCAGTCTAGCCTTGAAGATTTTTAACATGCAGGACATCAATTTGGGGTAAGACCACGTTAAGGATCCGTCCGCCTAAAGAGTGCACTTGAAAAACTGTTTTCGTGTGAAATGCGTGAATTTTTTTCGATCACTTTGACATGGGACAGGCTTGTTTCGAGAATACTGAATGTACTAATGCATTAGACAAGATAACACATCAAATGGAAATGAGTTTTCACACCCATAACTTACGTACTATTTTCTTGTAACTTACGTAACGGAGATGAAAAGGTAACATACATTCCCCTTTGAGATTAATTTAGTTATGTGTGTAGCTTGATATCAGTCTAGCCTTCGAGAAGATTTGTAACATGCAGGATATCAATTTCGGGTAAGACAACATCATGGATCCGTCCTCCGAAAGAGTGCTCATGAAAATACCGATTTGTTGTGATATGCGTGAATTCTCTTCGATCACTTTTTCACGGGACACGTTTGTTTCAAGAATACTGAATGTACTACTGCATTAGACAAGGTAAAACGTCAAACTGGAATGATTTTTCACTCAAATAACTTACGTACTATTTTCTTGTAACTTACGTGACGGAGATGAAAGGGTAATATACATTACCCTTTGCGGTTAATCTAAAGGGTAATATACATTACCCTTTGCGGTTAATATAGTTATGTGTATAGCTTGATAGCAGTCTAGCCTTCGTGAAGATTTGTAACATGCAAGACATCAATTTGGGGTAAGACCACATTAAGGATCCGTCCGCCTAAAGAGTGCACTTGAAAAACCGTTTTGGTGTGAAATGAGTGAATTTGTTTTGATCACTTTGACATGGGACATGTTTGTTTTGAGAATACTGAATGTACTAATACAATTAGACAAGATAAAACATCAAATGGGAATGAGTTTTCAGACCCATAACTTACGTACTTTTTTCTTGTAACTTACGTAACGGAGATGAAAGGGTAACATACATTCCCCTTTGAGGTTAATTTAGTTATGTGTGTAGCTTGATATCAGTCTAGCCTTCGAGAAGATTTGTAACATGCAGGATATCAATTTTGGGTAAGACAACATTATGGATCCGTCCTCCGAAAGAGTGCTCATGAAAATGCCGATTTGGTGTGATATGCTTGAATTCTCTTCGATCACTTTTTCACGGACACGTTTGTTTCAAGAATACTGAATGTACTACTGCATTAGACAAGGTAAAACGTCAAACTGGAATGATTTTTCACTCAAATAACTTACGTACTATTTTCTTGTAACTTACGTGACGGAGATGAAAGGGTAATATACATTACCCTTTGCGGTTAATCTAGTTATGTGTATAGCTTGATATCAGTCTAGCCTTCGTGAATATTTGTAACATGCAAGACATCTATTTGGGGTAAGACCACATTAAGGATCCGTCCGCCTAAAGAGTTCATTTGAAAAACCGTTTTGGTGTGAAATGCGTGAATTTGTTTCGATCACTTTGACATGGGACATGTTTGTTTTGAAAATACTGAATGTACTAATGGAATTAGACAAGATAAAACATCAAATGGGAATGAGTTTTCAGACCCATAATTTACGTACTTTTTTCTTGTAACTTACGTGACGGAGATGAAAGGGTAACATACATTCCCCATTGCGGTTAATCTAGTTATGTGTGTGGCTTGATATCCGTATAGCCTTCGTGAAGATTTTTAACATGCAGGACATCAATTTGGGGTAAGACCACGTTAAGGATCCGTCCGCCTAAAGAGTGCACTTGAAAAACTGTTTTCGTGTGAAATGCGTGAATTTTTTTCGATCACTTTGACATGGGACAGGCTTGTTTCGAGAATACTGAATGTACTAATGCATTAGACAAGATAACACATCAAATGGAAATGAGTTTTCACACCCATAACTTACGTATTATTTTCTTGTAACTTACGTAACGGAGATGAAAGGGTAACATACATTCCCCTTTGAGGTTAATTTAGTTATGTGTGTAGCTTGATATCAGTCTAGCCTTCGAGAAGATTTGTAACATGCAGGATATCAATTTCGGGTAAGACAACATCATGGATCCGTCCTCCGAAAGAGTGCTCATGAAAATACCGATTTATTGTGATATGCGTGAATTCTCTTCGATCACTTTTTCACGGGACACGTTTGTTTCAAGAATACTGAATGTACTACTGCATTAGACAAGGTAAAACGTCAAACTGGAATGATTTTTCACTCAAATAACTTACGTACTATTTTCTTGTAACTTACGTGACGGAGATGAAAGGGTAATATACATTACCCTTTGCGGTTAATCTAAAGGGTAATATACATTACCCTTTGCGGTTAATATAGTTATGTGTATAGCTTGATAGCAGTCTAGCCTTCGTGAAGATTTGTAACATGCAAGACATCAATTTGGGGTAAGACCACATTAAGGATCCGTCCGCCTAAAGAGTGCACTTGAAAAACCGTTTTGGTGTTAAATGAGTGAATTTGTTTTTGATCACTTTGACATGGGACATGTTTGTTTTGAGAATACTGAATGTACTAATACAATTAGACAAGATAAAACATCAAATGGGAATGAGTTTTCAGACCCACAACTTACGTACTTTGTTCTTGTAACTTACGTAACGGAGATGAAAGGGTAACATACATTCCCCTTTGAGGTTAATTTAGTTATGTGTGTAGCTTGATATCAGTCTAGCCTTCGAGAAGATTTGTAACATGCAGGATATCAATTTTGGGTAAGACAACATTATGGATCCGTCCTCCGAAAGAGTGCTCATGAAAATGCCGATTTGGTGTGATATGCTTGAATTCTCTTCGATCACTTTTTCACGGACACGTTTGTTTCAAGAATACTGAATGTACTACTGCATTAGACAAGGTAAAACGTCAAACTGGAATGATTTTTCACTCAAATAACTTACGTACTATTTTCTTGTAACTTACGTGACGGAGATGAAAGGGTAATATACATTACCCTTTGCGGTTAATCTAGTTATGTGTATAGCTTGATATCAGTCTAGCCTTCGTGAATATTTGTAACATGCAAGACATCTATTTGGGGTAAGACCACATTAAGGATCCGTCCGCCTAAAGAGTTCATTTGAAAAACCGTTTTGGTGTGAAATGCGTCAATTTGTTTCGATCACTTTGACATGGGACATGTTTGTTTTGAAAATACTGAATGTACTAATGGAATTAGACAAGATAAAACATCAAATGGGAATGAGTTTTCAGACCCATAATTTACGTACTTTTTTCTTGTAACTTACGTGACGGAGATGAAAGGGTAACATACATTCCCCATTGCGGTTAATCTAGTTATGTGTGTGGCTTGATATCCGTATAGCCTTCGTGAAGATTTTTAACATGCAGGATATCAATTTGGGGTAAGACCACGTTAAGGATCCGTCCGCCTAAAGAGTGCACTTGAAAAACTGTTTTCGTGTGAAATGCGTGAATTTTTTTCGATCACTTTGACATGGGACAGGCTTGTTTCGAGAATACTGAATGTACTAATGCATTAGACAAGATAACACATCAAATGGAAATGAGTTTTCACACCCATAACTTACGTACTATTTTCTTGTAACTTACGTAACGGAGATGAAAGGGTAACATACATTCCCCTTTGAGGTTAATTTAGTTATGTGTGTAGCTTGATATCAGTCTAGCCTTCGAGAAGATTTGTAACATGCAGGATATCAATTTCGGGTAAGACAACATCATGGATCCGTCCTCCGAAAGAGTGCTCATGAAAATACCGATTTGTTGTGATATGCGTGAATTCTCTTCGATCACTTTTTCACGGGACACGTTTGTTTCAAGAATACTGAATGTACTACTGCATTAGACAAGGTAAAACGTCAAACTGGAATGATTTTTCACTCAAATAACTTACGTACTATTTTCTTGTAACTTACGTGACGGAGATGAAAGGGTAATATACATTACCCTTTGCGGTTAATCTAAAGGGTAATATACATTACCCTTTGCGGTTAATATAGTTATGTGTATAGCTTGATAGCAGTCTAGCCTTCGTGAAGATTTGTAACATGCAAGACATCAATTTGGGGTAAGACCACATTAAGGATCCGTCCGCCTAAAGAGTGCACTTGAAAAACCGTTTTGGTGTGAAATGAGTGAATTTGTTTTGATCACTTTGACATGGGACATGTTTGTTTTGAGAATACTGAATGTACTAATACAATTAGACAAGATAAAACATCAAATGGGAATGAGTTTTCAGACCCACAACTTACGTACTTTTTTCTTGTAACTTACGTAACGGAGATGAAAGGGTAACATACATTCCCCTTTGAGGTTAATTTAGTTATGTGTGTAGCTTGATATCAGTCTAGCCTTCGAGAAGATTTGTAACATGCAGGATATCAATTTTGGGTAAGACAACATTATGGATCCGTCCTCCGAAAGAGTGCTCATGAAAATGCCGATTTGGTGTGATATGCTTGAATTCTCTTCGATCACTTTTTCACGGACACGTTTGTTTCAAGAATACTGAATGTACTACTGCATTAGACAAGATAAAACGTCAAATGTGAATGATTTTTCACTCACGTAACTTACGTACTATTTTCTTGTAACTTACGTGACGGAGATGAAAGGGTAATATACATTACCCTTTGCTGTTAATCTAGTTGTGTGTATAGCTTTATATCAGTCTAGCCTTCGTGAAGATTTGTAACAAGCAAGATATCAATTTGGGGTAAGACCACATTAAGGATCCGTCCGCCTAAAGAGTGCACTTGATAAACAGTTTTGGTGTGATATGCGTGAATTTGTTTCGACCACTTTGAAATGGGTCATGTTTGTTTCGAGAACACTGAATGTACTAATGCATTAGACAAGATAAAACACCAAATGGGAATGAGTTTTCACACCCATAACTTACGTACTGTTTTCTTGTAACTTACGTGACGGAGATGAATGGGTAACATACATTCCTCTTTGCGGTTAATCTAGTTATCTGTATGGCATGATATCAGTCTAACCTTCGTGAAGGTTTGTGACATGCAGGACATTAATTTGGGGTAAGACTACATTAAGGATCCGTCCGCCTAAAGAGTGCACTTGAAAAACCGTTTTGGTTTGAAATGCGTGAACTTTTTTCGATCACTTTTACATGGGACATGTTTGTTTCGAGAATACTGAATGTACTTCTGCAATAGACAAGATCAAATATCAAACGGGAATGAGTTTCCACAACCATACCTTACGTACTTTTTTCTTGTAACTTACGTGACGGAGATGAAAGGGTAACATACATTCCCCATTGCTGTTAATCTAGTTTTGTGTGTGGCTTGATATCCGTCTAGCCTTCGTGAAGATTTGTAACATGCAGGACATCATGGTAGGATAAGACGACATTAAGGATCCGTCCGTCGAAAGAATGCACTTCAAAATACCGTTCTGGTGTGATACGCTTGAATTTTTTCGATCACTTTGTCATGGGACACGTTTATTTCGAGATCACTGAATGTAGTAATGCATTAGACAAGATAAAACATCAAATGGGAATTAGTTTTCACACTCATAACTTTCGTATTATTTTCTTGTATCTAACGTGACGGAGATGAAATGGTAACATTCATTCCCCTTTGAGGTTAATCTAGTTATGTGTGTAGCTTGATATCAGTCTAGCCTTCGAGAACATTTGTAATATGCAGGTCATCAATTTTGGGTAAGACAACATTAAGGATCCGTCCTCCGAAAGAGTGCTCATGAAAATACCGATTTGGTGTGATATGCGTGAATTCTCTTCGATCACTTTTTCACGGGAAACGTTTGTTTCAAGAATACTGACTGTACTACTGCATTAGACAAGATAAAACGTCAAATGTGAATGATTTTTCACTCACATAACTTACGTACTATTTTCATGTAACTTACGTGACGGAGATGAAAGGGTAACATATATTCCCCTTTGTGGTTATTCTAGTTATGTGTGTAGTTTGATATCAGTCTAGCCTTCGTGAAGATTTGTAAGCAGGACATCAATTTGTGGTAAGACCACATTAAGGAACCTTCCGCCAAAAAGTGCACATGAAAATACCGTTTTGGTGTGATATGCTTGAATTATCTTCGATCACTTTTTGATGGGACACGTTTGTTTCAAGAATACTGAATGCACTACTGCATTAGACAAGGTAAAACGTCAAATGGGAATGAGTTTTCACACATATAACTTACGTAATATTTTCTTGTAACTTACGTGACGGAGATGAAAGGGTAACATACATTTCTCTTTGCGGTTAATCTAGTTATGTGTGTGGCATGATATCAGACAGGCCTTCGTGAAGATTTCTAACATGCAGGACATTAATTTGGGGTAAGACCACGTTAAGGATCCGTCCGCTTAAAGAGTGCACTTGAAAAACTGTTTTGGTGTGAAATGCGTGAATTTTTTTCGATCACTTTCACATGGGACAGGCTTGTTTCGAGAATACTGAATGTACTAATGCATTAGACAAGATAAAACATCAAATGGGAATGAGTTTTCACACCCATAACATACGTACTATTTTCTTGTAACTTACGTAACGGAGATGAAAGGGTAACATACATTCCCCTTTGAGGTTAATTTAGTTATGTGTGTAGCTTGATATCAGTCTAGCCTTCGAGAAGATTTGTAACATGCAGGATATCAATTTTGGGTAAGACAACATTATGGATCCGTCCTTCGAAAGAGTGCTCATGAAAATACCGATTTGTTGTGATATTCGTGAATTCTCTTCGATCACTTTTTCACGGGACACGTTTGTTTCAAGAATACTGAATGTACTATTGCATTAGACAAGATAAAACGTCAAATGTGAATGATTTGTCACTTACATAACTTACGTACTATTTTCTTGTAACTTACGAGACGGAGATGAAAGGGTAATATACATTACCCTTTGCGGTTAATCTAGTTATGTGTATAGATTGATATCAGTCTAGGCTTCATGAAGATTTGTAACATGCAAGATATCAATTTGAGGTAAGACCACATTAAGGATCCGTCCGCCTAAAGAGTGCACTTGATAAACAGTTTTGGTGTGATATGCGTGAATTTGTTTCGACCACTTTGAAATGGGACATGTTTGTTTCGAGAACACTGAATGTACTAATGCATTAGATAAGATAAAACATCAAATGGGAATGAGTTTTCACACTCATAACTTACGTATTATTTTCTTGTAACTTACGTGACGGAGATGAAAGGGTAACATATATTCCCCTTTGTGGTTAATCTAGTTATGTGTGTAGCTTGATATCAGTCTAGCCTTCGTGAAGATTTGTAACATGCAGGACATTAATTTGGGGTAAGACCACATTAAGGATCCGTCCGCCTAAAGAGTTAACTTGAAAAACCGTTTTGGTGTGAAATGCGTGAATTTGTTTCGATCACTTTGACATAGGACATGTTTGTTTTTAAAATACTGAATGTATTAATGCAATTAGACAAGATAAAACATCAAATGGGAATGAGTTTTCAGACCCATAATTTACGTACTTTTTTCTTGTAACTTACGTGACGGAGATGAAAGGGTAACATACTTTCCCCAATGCGGTTAATCTTGTTATGTGTGTGGCTTGATATCCGTCTAGCCTTCGTGAAGATTTATAACATGCAGGACATAAAGGTGGGGTAAGACCACATTAAGGATCTGTCCGCACAAAGAGTGCACTTGAAAAACTATTTTGGTGTGATATGCGTGAATTTTCTTCGATCACTTTGACATGGGACATGTTTGTTTCGAGAATACTGAAACTACTACTGCATTAGACAAGATAAAACATCAAATGGGAATGAGTTTTCACACCCATAACTTACGTACTATTTTCTTGTAACTTACGTGACGGAGATGAAAGGGTAACATACATTCCCCCTTGAGGTTAATCTAATTATGTGTGTAGCTTGATATCAGTCTAGCCTTCGAGAAAATGTGTAACATGCAGGACATTAATTTGGGGTAAGACCACATTAAGGATCCGTCCGCCTAAAGAGTTAACTTGAAAAACCGTTTTGGTGTGAAATGCGTGAATTTGTTTCGATCACTTTGACATAGGACATGTTTGTTTTTAAAATACTGAATGTATTAATGCAATTAGACAAGATAAAACATCAAATGGGAATGAGTTTTCAGACCCATAATTTACGTACTTTTTTCTTGTAACTTACGTGACGGAGATGAAAGGGTAACATACTTTCCCCAATGCGGTTAATCTTGTTATGTGTGTGGCTTGATATCCGTCTAGCCTTCGTGAAGATTTATAACATGCAGGACATAAAGGTGGGGTAAGACCACATTAAGGATCCGTCCGCACAAAGAGTGCACTTGAAAAACCATTTTGGTGTGATATGCGTGAATTTTCTTCGATCACTTTGACATGGGACATGTTTGTTTCGAGAATACTGAAACTACTACTGCATTAGACAAGATAAAACATCAAATGGGAATGAGTTTTCACACCCATAACTTACGTACTATTTTCTTGTAACTTACGTGACGGAGATGAAAGGGTAACATACATTCCCCCTTGAGGTTAATCTAATTATGTGTGTAGCTTGATATCAGTCTAGCCTTCGAGAAAATTTGTAACATGCAGGACATCAATTTTGGGTAAGACAACGTTAAGGATCCGTCCTCCGAAAGAGTGCTCATAAAAATACCGATTTGGTGTGATATGCGTGAATTCTCTTCGATCACTTTTTCACGGGACACGTTTGTTTCAAGAATACTGAATGTACTACTGCATTAGACAAGGTAAAACGTCAAACTGGAATGATGTTTCACTCACATAACTTACGTACTATTTTCTTGTAACTTACGTGACGGAGATGAAAGGGTAACATACATTCCCCTTTGATGTTAATCTAGTTATGTGTGTAGCTTGATATCAGTCTAGCCTTCGAGAAGATTTGTAACATGCAGGACATCAATTTGGGGTAAGACCACATTAAGGATCCGTCCGCCTAAAGAGTGCATTTGAAAAACGGTTTTGGTGTGAAATGCGTGAATTTGTTTCGATCGCTTTGACATGGGACATGTTTGTTTCGAGAATACTGAATGTACTAATGCAATTAGACAAGATAAAACATCAAATGAGAATGAGTTTTCACACCCATAACTTACGTACTTTTTTCTTGTAACTTACGTGACGGAGATGAAAGGGTAAAATACATTCCCCATTGCGGTTAATCTAGTTATGTGTTTGGCTTGATATCAGTCTAGCCTTCGTGAAGATTTGTAACATCCAGGATATCAAGGTGGAGTAAGATCACATTAAGGATGCGTATGCACAAAGAGTGCACTTGAAAAACTGTTTTGGTGTGATATGCGTGAATTTGTTTCGTTCACTTTGACGTGGGACATGTTTGTTTCGAGAATACTGAAAGTACTACTGCAATTAGACAAGATAAAACATCAAATGGGAATGAGTTTTCACACCCATAACTTACGTACTATTTTCTTGTAACTTACGTGACGGAGATGAAAGGGTAACATACATTCCCCTTTGAGGTTAATTTAGTTATGTGTGTAGCTTGATGTCAGTCTAGCCTTCGAGAAGATTTGTAACATGCAGGACATCAATTTTGGGTAAGACAACTTTATGGATCCGTCCTCCGAAAGAGTGCTCATGAAAATACCGATTTGGTGTGATATTCGTGAATTCTCTTCGATCACTTTTTCACGGGACACGTTTGTTTCAAGAATACTGAATGTACTACTGCATTAGACAAGATAAAACGTCAAATGTGAATGATTTTTCACTCACATAACTTACGTACTGTTTTCTTGTAACTTACGTGACGGAGATGAAAGGGTAACATATATTCCCCTTTGTGGTTAATGTAGTTATGTGTGTAGCTTGATATCAGTCTAGCCTTCGTGAAGATTTGTAAGCAGGACATCAATTTGGGGTAAGACCACATTAAGGATCCGTCCGCCGAAAAAGTGCACATGAAAATACTGTTTTGGTGTGATGAGCGTGAATTCTCTTCGATCACTTTTTCATGGGACACGTTTGTTTCAAGAATACTTAATGTACTACTGCATCAGACAAGATAAAACGTCAAATGTGAATGATTTTTCACTCACATAACTTACGTACTATTTTGTTGTAACTTACGTGACGGAGATGAAACGGTTATATACATTGCCCTTTGCGGTTAATCTAGTTATGTGTATAGCTTGGTATCAGTCTATCCTTCGAGAAGATTTGTAACATGCAAGACATCAATTTGGGGTAAGACCACATTAAGGATCCGTCCGCCCAAAGAATGCACTTGATATACTTTTATGGTGTGATATGCGTGAATTTTTTTCGATCACTTTGACATGGGACATGTTTGTTTCGAGAACACTGAATGTACTATTGCATTAGCCAAGATAAAACATCAAATGGGAATGAGTTTTCACACCTATAACTTACTTACTATTTTCTTGTAACTTACTTGACGGAGATGAAAGGGTAACATACATTCCTCTTTGCGGTTAATCTAGTTATGTGTGTGGCATGATATCAGTCTAGCCTTCGTGAAGATTTGTAACATGCAGGACAGCAATTTGTGGTAAGACCACATTAAGGATCCGTCCGCCTAAAGAGTGCACTTGAAAAACGGTTTTGGTGTGAAATGCGTGAATTTTTTTCGATCACTTTGACATGGGACATGTTTGTTTCGAGAATACTGAATGTATTAATGTAATTAGGCAAGATAAAACATCAAATGGGAATGAGTTTTCACACCCATAACTTACCTACTTTTTTCTTGTAACTTACGTGACGGAGATGAAAGGGTAACATACATTCCCCATTGCGGTTAATCTAGTTATGTGTTTGGCTTGATATCAGTCTAGCCTTCGAGAAGATTTGTAACATGCAGGATATCAATTTTGGGTAAGACAACATTATGGATCCGTCCTTCGAAAGAGTGCTCATGAAAATACCGATTTGTTGTGATATTCGTGAATTCTCTTCGATCACTTTTTCACGGGACACGTTTGTTTCAAGAATACTGAATATACTATTGCATTAGACAAGATAAAACGTCAAATGTGAATGATTTTTCACTTACATAACTTACGTACTATTTTCTTGTAACTTACGAGACGGAGATGAAAGGGTAATATACATTACCCTTTGCGGTTAATCTAGTTATGTGTATAGATTGATATCAGTCTAGGCTTCATGAAGATTTGTAACATGCAAGATATCAATTTGAGGTAAGACCACATTAAGGATCCGTCCGCCTAAAGAGTGCACTTGATAAACAGTTTTGGTGTGATATGCGTGAATTTGTTTCGACCACTTTGAAATGGGACATGTTTGTTTCGAGAACACTGAATGTACTAATGCATTAGATAAGATAAAACATCAAATGGGAATGAGTTTTCACACTCATAACTTACGTATTATTTTCTTGTAACTTACGTGACGGAGATGAAAGGGTAACATATATTCCCCTTTGTGGTTAATATAGTTATGTGTGTAGCTTGATATCAGTCTAGCCTTCGTGAAGATTTGTAATATGCAGGACATTAATTTGGGGTAAGACCACATTAAGGATCCGTCCGCCTAAAGAGTTAACTTGAAAAACCGTTTTGGTGTGAAATGCGTGAATTTTTTTCGATCACTTTGACATAGGACATGTTTGTTTTTAAAATACTGAATGTACTAATGCAATTAGACAAGATAAAACATCAAATGGGAATGAGTTTTCAGACCCATAATTTACGTACTTTTTTCTTGTAACTTACGTGACGGAGATGAAAGGGTAACATACTTTCCCCAATGCGGTTAATCTTGTTATGTGTGTGGCTTGATATCCGTCTAGCCTTCGTGAAGATTTATAACATGCAGGACATAAAGGTGGGGTAAGACCACATTAAGGATCTGTCCGCACAAAGAGTGCACTTGAAAAACTATTTTGGTGTGATATGCGTGAATTTTCTTCGATCACTTTGACATGGGACATGTTTGTTTCGAGAATACTGAAACTACTACTGCATTAGACAAGATAAAACATCAAATGGGAATGAGTTTTCACACCCATAACTTACGTACTATTTTCTTGTAACTTACGTGACGGAGATGAAAGGGTAACATACATTCCCCCTTGAGGTTAATCTAATTATGTGTGTAGCTTGATATCAGTCTAGCCTTCGAGAAAATTTGTAACATGCAGGACATCAATTTTGGGTAAGACAACGTTAAGGATCCGTCCTCCGAAAGAGTGCTCATAAAAACACCGATTTGGTGTGATATGCGTGAATTCTCTTCGATCACTTTTTCACGGGACACGTTTGTTTCAAGAATACTGAATGTACTACTGCATTAGACAAGGTAAAACGTCAAACTGGAATGATGTTTCACTCACATAACTTACGTACTATTTTCTTGTAACTTACGTGACGGAGATGAAAGGGTAATATACATTACCCTTTGCGGTTAATCTAGTTATGTGTATACCTTGATATCAGTCTAGCCTTCGTGAAGATTTGTAACATGCAATATATCAATTTGGGGTAAGACCACATTAAGGATCCGTCCGCATAAAGAGTGCACTTGAAAAACCGTTTTGGTGTGAAATGCGTGAATTTTTGTGATCACTTTGACATGGGACATGTTGTTTTGAGAATACTGAATGTACTAATGCAATTAGACAAGATAAAACATCAAATGGGAATGAGTTTTCAGACCCGTAACTTACGTACTTTTTTCTTGTAGCTTACGTGACGGAGATGAAAGGGTAACATACATACATCTTTGCGGTTAATCTAGTTATGTGTGTGGCATGATATCAGTCTAACCTTCGTGAAGATTTGTGACATGCAGGACATTAATTTGGGGGAAGACTACATTAAGGATCCGTCCGCCTAAAGAGTACACTTGAAAAACCGTTTTGGTTTGAAATGCGTGAAATTTTTTCGATCACTTTTACATGGGACATGTTTGTTTCGAGAATACTGAATGTACTTTTGCAATAGGCAAGATCAAATATCAAACGGGAATGAGTTTCCACACCAATAACTTAAGTACTATTTTCTTGTAACTTACGTGACGGAGATGAAAGGGTAACATACATTCCCCTTTGAGGCTAATCTAGTTATGTGTATACCTTGATATCAGTCTAGCCTTCGTGAAGATTTGTGACATGCAAGATATCAATTTGGGGTAAGACCACATTAAGGATCCGTCCGCATAAAGAGTGCACTTGAAAAACCGTTTTGGTGAGAAATGCGTGAATTTTTTTGATCACTTTGACATGGGACATGTTTGTTTTGAGAATACTGAATGTACTAATGCAATTAGACAAGATAAAACATCAAATGGGAATGAGTTTTCAGACCCATAACTTACGTACTTTTTTCTTGTAACTTACGTGACGGAGATGAAAGGGTAAAATACATTCCCCATTGCGGTTAATCTATTTATGTGTGTGGCTTGATATCCGTCTAGCCTTCGTGAAGATTTGTAACATGCAGGACATCAAGGTGGGGTAAGACCACATTAAGGATCCGTCCGCCGAAAGAGTGCACTTGAAAATACCGTTCTGGTGTGATATGCGTGAATTTTTTTCGATCACTTTGTCATGGGACACGTTTATTTCGAGAACGCTGAATGTACTTATGCATTAGACAAGATAAAATATCAAATGGGAATGAGTTTTCACACTCATAACTTACGTATTATTTTCTTGTAACTTACGTGACGGAGATGAAAGGGTAACATATATTCCCCTTTGTGGTTAATCTAGTTATGTGTGTAGCTTGATATCAGTCTAGCTTTCGTGAAGATTTGTAAGCAGGACATCAATTTGTGGTAAGACCACATTAAGGATCCGTCCGCCGAAAAAGTGCACATGAAAATACTGTTTTGGTGTGATAAGCGTGAATTATCTTCGATCACTTTTTGATGGGACACGTTTGTTTCAAGAATACTGAATGTACTACTGCATTAGACATGGTAAAACGTCAAATTGGAATGAGTTTTCACACATATAACTTACGTAATATTTTCTTGTAACTTACGTGACGGAGATGAAAGGTAACATACATTCCTCTTTGCGGTTATTCTAGTTATGTGTGTGGCATGATATCAGTCTAGCCTTCGTGAAGATTTGTAACATGCAAGATATAAATTTGGGGTAAGACCACATTAAGGATCCGTCCGCCTAAAGAGTGCACTTGATAAACAGTTTTGGTGTGATATGCGTGAATTTGTTTCGACTACTTTGAAATGGGACATGTTTGTTTCGAGAACACTGAATGTACTAATGCATTAGACAAGATAAAACACCAAATGGGATGAGTTTTCACACCCATAACTTATGTACTGTTTTCTTGTAACTTACGTGACGGAGATGAAAGGGTAACATACATTCCTGTTTGCGGTTAATCTAGTTATGTGTGTGGCATGATAGCAGTCTAACCTTCGTGAAGATTTGTGACATGCAGGACATTAATTTGGGGTAAGACTACATTAAGGATCCGTCCGCCTAAAGAGTGCACTTGAAAAACCGTTTTGGTTTGAAATGCGTGAAATTTTTTCGATCACTTTTACATGGGACATGTTTGTTTCGAGAATACTGAATGTACTTCTGCAATAGACAAGATCAAATATCAAACGGGAATGAGTTTCCACACCAATAACTTAAGTACTATTTTCTTGTAATTTACGTGACGGAGATGAAAGGGTAACATACATTCCCCTTTGATGTTAATTTAGTTATGTGTGTAGCTTGATGTCAGTCTAGCCTTCGAGAAGATTTGTAACATGCAGGACATCAATTTTGGGTAAGACAACTTTATGGATCCGTCCTCCGAAAGAGTGCTCATGAAAATACCGATTTGGTGTGATATGCGTGAATTCTCTTCGATCACTTTTTCACGGGACACGTTTGTTTCAAGAATACTGAATGTACTACTGCATTAGACAAGATAAAACGTCAAATGTGAATGATTTTTCACTCACATAACTTACGTACTGTTTTCTTGTAACTTACGTGACGGAGATGAAAGGGTAACATATATTCCCCTTTGTGGTTAATGTAGTTATGTGTGTAGCTTGATATCAGTCTAGCCTTCGTGAAGATTTGTAAGCAGGACATCAATTTGGGGTAAGACCACATTAAGGATCCGTCCGCCGAAAAAGTGCACATGAAAATACTGTTTTGGTGTGATAAGCGTGAATTCTCTTCGATCACTTTTTCATGGGACACGTTTGTTTCAAGAATACTTAATGTACTACTGCATCAGACAAGATAAAACGTCAAATGTGAATGATTTTTCACTCACATAACTTACGTACTATTTTGTTGTAACTTACGTGACGGAGATGAAAGGGTTATATACATTGCCCTTTGCGGTTAATCTAGTTATGTGTATAGCTTGGTATCAGTCTATCCTTCGTGAAGATTTGTAACATGCAAGACATCAATTTGGGGTAAGACCACATTAAGGATCCGTCCGCCCAAAGAATGCACTTGATATACTTTTATGGTGTGAAATGCGTGAATTTTTTTCGATCACTTTGACATGGGACATGTTTGTTTCGAGAATACTGAATGTATTAATGTAATTAGGCAAGATAAAACATCAAATGGGAATGAGTTTTCACACCTATAACTTACTTACTATTTTCTTGTAACTTACGTGACGGAGATGAAAGGGTAACATACATTCCCCATTGCGGTTAATCTAGTTATGTGTTTGGCTTGATATCAGTCTAGCCTTCGTGAAGATTTGTAACATGTAGGACATCAATTTGGGGTAAGACCACATTAAGGATCCGTCCGCCGAAAGAGAGCACTTGAAAATACCGTTTTGGTGTGATATGCATGAATTTTTTTCGAACACTGTCATGGGTCACGTTTGTTTCGAGAACACTGAATGTACTAATGCATTAGACAAGATAAAACATCAAATGGGAATGAGTTTTCACACCTATAACTTACGTACTATTTTCTTGTAACTTACGTGACGGAGATGAAAGGGTAACATATATTCCTCTTTGCGGTTAATCTAGTTATGTCTAAAAAAAAAAAGAAGCATAAACTGCAATACACATGTAGTTTTCATAACGTCATACAGTGACAGCAACTTCCGGCTGGTTGAAAAAGTGTTACGGATCCTTGAATGCGGCCTCGGGAAACTTCACCACGGAACTAACTGGACCGCATGGATGGTACTCCGTAAACTAGTTATGGTAGTCACGATAACAGTAACATATTTCGGAGAACTGGACAGATATCACCTTTTCGCTCCATAATGCATGTAGATGGTTCAACCATAGCCTTACTATTCCGCTGTTAAACACTGACCAAAACCACGTTCCCAGGTTTTATCAACACAATGCGACATCAACTTAATACAAACGGTGATGTTTATAATTATTATATCATTGAAACCGTCCTTTTAACAAATGAAGGAAGTTCTCACCTAACCTGTCGTTGAGATCCAGTTGTTCTACTCGCAGAGCGGCACCTCAAGGTCGAGGCGATGGTAAACGAAACGCCGCGAGACGGCCCTAGTATATGACCACGTCTGTCGGTTGCCGTTGGTGAAGATGATACACAGCGATAAATTTGGTACCGGCTATCTACGATATACACGCGCCCGCTTGTAACAATTAACATGATTTAACAAGATTGCCATCCAGACAATTAACGCTAGATGGCAGGTGGACAAGGAAGCCTTCTGCTTATCGAGAGTCCAATACTTTTTATTTACGTGTACACCGTCCTTTAAGGTATGTGTCGATTTAACATCGCCCCACCACGTCTGTCACCGCCCCATCGCCCCTGTCTTCACCCCACCATTTCTGTCATCACTCCACCGTCTCTGTCATCGCCCCACCGCCTTTGTCTTCCCCATACCGCGTCTGTCACCACTCCACCGACTCTGTCAACACCCCACCGCCTTTGTC
>CM034544.1:37414735-37431456 GCA_020002185.1 Paraescarpia echinospica
CCAAGTTGACTCTTTCATATAAAAATATTGATAACAAAAACATGTTTCTATAATTTATATTAAATATATCATATATTAATATGTCTCTACCACGTAAACTAATATTAATATTTGACAAGACCAGTCCATGTTGTTTGAGATTTATAAAACACACTTTCTGGTCTGTTTTGACAGTTGTTGTTGACAAAGTGTGGACGATTTAGATATACTGTTTCTTTTTTTCAGCTGCACTGACTTTGACTGTTGTTACAATGTGATACATTTAAGGCTGAGTTTACCAGTCAGTCAGACCTTGGGTCAATCCGTTGTACACAACAAGAGGGGTAAACATCATCGCTACCCAGTTTATAATGCCACAACTTAACTATCGACTGTCTAAATAAACACAGACACACAATACGGGGACATTTGTCACATCCGGCGACACTGCGACATAATTTAACGGCGTTTTCGGGAGTCGAACCCTTTCTGGGGCCTTCAGACCCATAAAGTCACTGCCCTGATATGACGTCGGTGTATTGCAGGTTATAACCCCCAAGCAACAAGGGTCGGGTTCTCTTTGACAACGTGGGGTAAACCGGGGAAAGGAGGGTGAATGACCAGGACTAAGTTAATTGATCTACTTACCAGCCATACTCTGTCACCAAACTCGTCCTCCAGATGACGTCAGGTGTCACGTGACAGAGAACAGCCGTAGAGACTGGAACATAATTAGTGACTGTCGTCGATTACACTCATTACAAGGCACAATTACAACAACACTAACTTTACGACTACAACTTCCGGTGTAATTATTTACCACCAATTACGTGTGGATTCGTAAAGAAACGTGGGCTTTGTAATTGTAACTTGACCACGAAACAGATCCACTTTTGGTGATCTTCTAAAAGACGACAAATTAGCGGTGCACCAGTCAAAGTTTGTCACGTAGGTGTGTTTAGTTTAGTGACACGTGAACTGACACACGTGTCGTGTCAATGTCAACAAACATATAGAAGGGCTTACTTACATGAGGGTTAACCCCCTCCGTGCCCTCAGCATCTCCGTCATGTGACCATCTACAGACGATGTCAACTTGCCGTAACTTGTCTCAACATCTGTAAATTGTAAACAAACCTTTCAGTTATAATTTGTCGTCAAAACTTTGATTATTTTGGTGGCTGTAAAAGTTAATTGTCTGAGATCGACGCAAACATCAAAACTAAAACGAGTCATATAAAATGTCACTAAAGACAATCAACTGATTTGATGCGTCGAGTCGTACAAATTTGCGATGTTTTGACGCGACACTTTTGTACAAAAATTAAAAAGTAAACAACTGAGAAATAAACTCGATCAGCCACAACAAAGTGTCAGTTTCAGGGTGATCATATCGGGGTTATTTATGTTGGGGTAAAATGTAGTCAATTAGATAACATATGATAGAGGAATGCTACAAAGAAGTATAAATTCTACTATTTAATAAAACTAGACGTGTACGTCTGTTACCAGAAATGTGTCAACCCTGGACATGCGTCCCGGATTGTCCAACACACGTCCCAAATGTGTCGTCTGTGAGGCAACACTGCCATCCTGTCAACAAGAAACATTTTCTTATTAATTGTGTCAAGGCCCATGACAGACGCTCACATCAACATAAGTTACTTGACAATGTCACATCTTTCAACTGTTGTGTGATATTGTATTCACCAAAGCTTGTATTTACCCTAGTGCTTTAAGGTGTCTCAACAACTGGACAGAGACGTGTGACGGCGGCTCTCTCACCAAAGATGGCGTTGAAGTGAAGACTGAAAGCAAGAAGTATAAATTATATGAGTGATTCACCACTGTAAATTATATTCCTGAATTAATACAAATCACACAGTATCTAATTCACGACTCGTTAATTACATCATATTATATGTAGAAGTAGGGGCATGTCCGCACCTCGAGGCGTGTCTGCACACCCTATTATTGACACATCGCATAACATCTGGTTATTGGAAATGGAATCATGTCAAACAGTAGCGTCTAACCCCCAAATCGACCATTTGCATGTTCTATTTAATTAGAGTTCCGTAAGTAAATAGTTATGAAATAAAACGTTGTTTTCTCATATACTGTCATGTGTATTATATCAACAGTGAAGCGTGCATACGAATGTATAATTCCAAACTTCTTTTTAACGGTGTTGTAATAGTGGAAATACAGCTTACTTTCATAAGCATTTTCGAACAATTTGGAAATGATCACGTGTTGGATGCTTGGGGCATGACCCCACACGCCTGTGCAGATATACCCCACATGCTGTGAAGACATACCCCACACGCTGTGCACACATACCCCACACGCTGTGCAGACATACCCCACACGCTGTGCAGACATACCCCACACGCTGTGCAGACATACCCCACACGCTGTGCAGACATACCCCACACGCTGTGCAGATATATACCCCACACGCTGTGCAGACATACCCCACACGCTGTGCAGACATACCCCACACGCTGTGCAGACATACCCCACACGCTGTGCAGACATACCCCACACGCTGTGCAGACATACCCCACACGCTGTGCAGACATACCCCACACGCTGTGCAGACATACCCCACACGCTGTGCAGACATACCCCACACGCTGTGCAGACATACCCCACACGTGGTGCAGACATACCCCACACGCTGTGCAGACATACCCCACACGCTGTGCAGACATACCCCACACACTGTGAAGACATACCCCACACGCCTGTGCAGACATACCCCACACGCTGTGAAGACATACCCCACAAGCCTGTGCAGACATACCCCACACGCCTGTGCAGACATACCCCACACGCTGTGCAGATATACCCCACACGCTGTGCAGACATACCCCACACGCTGTGAAGACATATCCCACACGCTGCGCAGACATACCCCACACACTGTGCAGACATACCCAACACGCCTGTGCAGACATACCCCACACGCTGTGAAGACATACCCCACACGCTGTGAAGACATACCCCACACACTGTGCAGACATACCCCACACGCTGTGCAGACATACCCCACACGCTGTGCAGACATACCCCACATGCTGTGCAGACATACCCCACACACTGTGAAGACATACCCCACACTCTGTGCAGACATACCCCACATGCTGTGAAGACATTACCCCACACCTGTGCAGACATACCCCACACTGTGCAGACATACCCCACCACACTGCAGACATACCCCACATCAGCCAAAGACATACCCCACACGCCTGTGCAGACATACCCCACACGCCAGAAGACATACCCCACAAGCCTGTGCAGACATACCCCACACGCCTGTGCAGACATGGCCCCCACACGCCTGTGCAGACATACCCCTACTACTGTGCAGACACGCTACCCCACACGCCTGTGCAGACATACCCCACACGCCAGCAGACATACCTACCATCGCCAGGCAGACATACCCCACAATCACTTCGTGAAGACATACCACGCTGTGAAGATACCCCACACGCCTGTGCAGATATTACCCCACACGCCAGAAGACATGCTACCCCACACGCCTGTGCAGACATACACCTACCACGCTGTGAAGACATACCCCACACGCTGTGAAGATATTACCCCACACGCCTGTGCAGACATACCCCACACGCTGTGAAGACATACCCCACACGCTGTGAAGACATACCCCACACGCTGTGCAGACATACCCCACACGCTGTGCAGACATACCCCACACGCTGTGAAGACATACCCCACACGCTGTGCAGACATACCCCACACGCTGTGAATACATACCCCACACTCTGTGCAGACATACCCCACACTCTGTGCAGACATACCCCAAATGCTGTGAAGACATACCCCACACTCTGTGCAGACATACCCCACACGCTGTGCAGACATACCCCACACGCTGTGAAGACATACCCCACACGCCTGTGCAGACATACCCCACACGCCTGTGCAGACATACCCCACACACTGTGCAGACATACCCCACATGCCTGTGCAGACATACCCCACACACTGTGCAGACATACCCCACACGCCTGTGCAGACATACCCCACACACTGTGCAGACATACCCCACACGCTGTGAAGACATACCCCACACACCTGTGCAAACATACCCCACACGCTGTGAAGACATACCCCACACGCCTGTGCAGACATACCCCACACGCTGTGCAGACATACCCCACACGCCTGTGCAGGTATACCCCACATGCTGTGCAGACATACCCCACACGCTCTGAAGACATATCCCACACGCTGTGCAGACATACCCCACACACTGTGCAGACATACCCCACACGCCTGTGCAGACATACCCCACACGCCTGTGCAGACATACCCCAAACGCCAGTGCAGACATACCCCACACGCTGTGCAGACATGCCCCACACGTCTGTGCAGACATACCCCATACGCTGTGCAGACATACCCCATACGCTGTGCAGACATACCCCACACGCTGTGAAGACATACCCCATACGCTGTGCAGACATACCCCACACGCCTGTGCAGACATACCCCACACACTGTGCAGACATACCCCACACGCTGTGCAGACATGCTCCATTTGTCGGTGGTTATATGTAACACAATGTAATACATTTAGATATGTCAATTGCTTAGTGCGGGTACTTCTGGAAACGTCGATATTAGATACTACATGATGATTATTTATAATTACCGCACATAAATCATTCGCTGCTTCAATGTCCATTAAATTGTATCATGTCGGCCTCACATTTTGCCACGATGCATATCATTAGCCTATAGTTTAAACAACACTGCAACTGATCTAGGCTAATAGCTGGCGTGATTGCTTCAGGTGCACAATGGTGAGACATTATAGGAAGAAAACCAACAAACAGTCATGGAGTGATGAAAACATGCGACTGGCTATTGAGCTGTGGAACAAGGGGGCGTTGGATATCGCCAGATTGCGAAACAATTCAATGTGCCCTGGTCAACGCTGCGATGTCGCATAAAGAATAATAATTATAAACCATCTTCTCTGAGGAACAAGAAGACGAATTGTGTTTGTACATCCTCCGTATGGAAGAGGTCTTGTTTGGACTGAGCAGAGATGACATACGGCATGTTGCTTACCAGATGAAAACACAGGAAATAAATTCGTTATGCATAATGTTTATATTTGTTGTTTTTACTGCATAAGTGATGTTTCAGAAACCAATTAATTTTGTATCTACATGGGGTCAAATAAATGTTATGTTATGTTATGTTACGTTATGTTATGCTATTCCGCTAACTATGCAGTTGTTTGTGTTGGACTCCCCATGATAATTTACGTGTAGGGAAGGACATCACTGCAAATTCAACACACCATTTTGTCTAGTGGTGTTGCACCACCAGCACAACGTACAACAAATAACCAATGTTGAAGTTGAACGTGTATTAATATCAAACACTGTAGAATGCAGTACATACCTTTACATGTCTTTGAAGTACTGTCATAAATTAAGGGTGACTTGCAAGTGTCATTGTCAGTCAGCCGCACATTCTACAACAAGCAAATAAACATCAGTTGAGCAGTCATAACAAGCAACAGTAGATGACACAGCCATAGAGACAGGGAGAGGGTGAGAGAGTGGCACAGAGAAAGGAGACAAGGAGAGAGGGAGAGCAAGGCAGAAAGAGAGGAAGAGCGATGGAGAGAGAGGGAGAGCGAGGGAGAGAGAGGAAGAGGGAGGCAGAGGGAGGGAGAGAGACAGAGGGGGAGAGAGAGAGGAGGGGAGAGAGGGGAGAGAGAGAGAGGGATGGAGAATGATGGAGAGGAAAAGAGACAGACATACATAACATATAACATATAGCAGACATTTGATTACCATCTTTCTGGTAGATGTCTAATGATAATTCCACCTCGATCCGAGAAGTCTCGCGGGAATAACCCTATCCTGTCGCCCCTTATACTAACATATCATAACAATTTATGACACATTATTGTCAACTTCTGTGTAGTGGACTGAATGGAACAGTGTACACCAAGCCTTAGAGAGACGATGATCTCGCTGACTGCAGATCCTTCACTCAGTTCACATGCAGTGCATTGAGCAAGACACGTGGTTCTGCAACTGTCAACAATGCAAGGCATCAACTCTTCTCCAATGGCAGTCATCAACGACCCAGGCCGCCCTCTTCGAGCATATCAAGAGGTATTTGTTCCAAGCCTCTTTTATGTGGAAGCAGTCAACAGCTTGCCACCAGGCAATCGCTGTGTTTGGTCAATAGGGATTTTAGCAGGATGAGCGCAGCAAGCAACGGCATCCTTTCTGGACCACTCTCGCCGACGCAAGTATGGCTTGTGCCCTACTCCTACATGGTGGATGCACGAAACGTGCAAGGGCAATTGAAAGAACTGCAGGGCAGGCCTTCATTGCATGTCATTGTGCAAGAGCGAGAGTGGCTGCCTAAACAATGATGGCAAAGATGCTAACCATTGAACCTCTACTAATGGATAGAAGGATGGTCAGATGATGGATGCTATTGTTTAGGAACATTCATTGTAGGTTTCGTTTCGACCCATTGAAGCAATGATTCTGAACTATTTTAAAATTAAATCTTCACAATAACGGTTGAAACAAAATATCATTGAATTTGTGTATCTAACTGACATATCATTGCTATTTCTAGAATAATATAATTACTATGAACTGGTTTACATTCCCAGTTGTACATAATCTGATGCTTCTGTAATAAATGACGACATTGATCTTCACCTTGACCTTCATTATATCAACTCCATTGCATCTTTCAGTATCGGTTTTGAACATAATAATAAAAAATATACCCCTGTTCACACAGTAAGATCAATTGAATCATCAACAGATACATAGATTTTGGTGCATTTATGAGCAAATTTGACCTTTACCTTGACTGAAGTGACATTTAACCCATATATTTAAGAAAACACAGGAAATGAATTTGTTATTCTCGAAAACGCCTAAAAGTGGTCTCATTTATGGTGCTACTACTTTTGGTTCTCGAGTTATTGCACAACCTTTCTCCGGACAGTGGCCATCTTGGTTTTGTCCCATATGACCGTCACATAGGGGGCTCAGCTTGGCCTCTACGGAAAAATTAAATGTCACAGCCATATATAATGCTGGTCCAAAAATGGTGTTTGTGGAAAGATGTGAACAATTAAAACGATTAAGCCCCCTGACTATAGGCCTGGTACAATCTATCAAGGCGGGTAGGATGCACGAATTTGGGATGGGCTCAGCTCAAAATGAACTGCATTTTAAAAGGGGTAGGATCCAAGTGTTGCACATTTGGGGTTGGGTCCATCCTCAGTGTTCAACATTACGACAAAATTAATTTTGTGTACAAAATGTGCATTAAATTTACGTGCAAATGATTGGAGAATAGAACAAATTCCTGTGAACAAGAATGTTCAAGACAACTAGGAGGCATTGATCTGTGCTGTGAAGATGTCAAAAACAATTTCTTCAGGCCAATAAGAAATAAACATTCCCGTAATTTAACAGCATGATATTAGGTCGGGCGGCAAAGATTTGTTTTCCCTCATGCTGCTTGGATTGATACAGCTAAGCTAGTCAATTATTATATCTGTTAACTCTCCCGTGAAATCTGGGAGTCGTCCGGAATTTAGGTAAATCTCCCGGATTTTCTCTCGAAATCTCCAACAGCACCCCCCATCTACGAGATAGCGCGACACCATGGGAGATGTGCCAATACGTGCTGAACCACTAAATTTCGAGAAAAAAAATCTCCAATAACACCCACCCCAATCTTCTTATGTCAAGATCCGAGATATATGGGAAGCATGCTGAACCCCTGAGGAATCTCCCGGATTTCAACAAAAAAGTTGGCAGGTAAAAATTATATATTTTCCTTGTCATGTTGTAAGAACTTCTAGGGTCAGGTATGTTTAAAGTGTCAGACGAGTATCCAAAAATAAAAATAAATTATTCTGGTATGACTTAACCATGGGAGTAGTTATCTTTAGACACATCTGCCCGATTCACAGTGTGAACGTCGTTGTCTATTAATTGCTCTCACACAGAATGCAATATTTACACTTGTCTTTGACGCGAATAATACAGATGGCGTATTGCACACAACAATGTAATCCACTTACTTGAACATGTAGTGCCATCAAACATATAACCATACTAGCATGTCGTACATTGATCAGCAATGGTGCAGGAATCACAGATGTCAGCAAAAGCTGAAAGCAGAAGAACTTGGCATTACACCCAGAAGTGTATGTGGTTCACAGAAACACTGCGACGTCTCAGCATCCCTCGGTTCCACTGCGACATACATCAAGAAGGCTGCATGTTTATCTGCAAGGCAACCGGATAACATTTACATGTGTCCGATGTACAGCTCGTCTTTGTTCTGCAATGTAGAATATATTAACTGTGTGATATATATTTCAATATGCATTTGCAGCACAGTATTTTAATTTTGTGAATGCATTGTACTATTCCGCTAACAATGCAGTTTTATTGTGTTGGACACCGCATGATAATTTACGTGTATGGAAGGACATCACTGCAAACTCAACACACCATTTTGTCTAGTGGTGATGCACCACCAGCACAACGTACAACAAATAACCAAAGTTGATGTTGAACGTGAGTAGTAAAGGAGGTCCCTTACCGCGCAGGGTGTCGCGCCGCGGAGCAAGAGCAAAGTACCCGGATGTAGGTCAAGGTAAAGCACCCGGATGTAGGTCAAATGTCAAGTACCCGGATGTAGGTCAAGGTCAAGTACCCGGATGTAGGTCAAGGTCACGTGGCGCCCCCTACCGGAATTTTTCGGAACTAGAATAGCACGCCACCTAGCGGATTTTCCGGAACTAAAATATTTCCCCGCCAAAACTGAAAAAGCGCCCCCTGGCGGATAGTTGGTGAACTAATTATTTCCCGCCAAAACCAAAATAGCTCCCCTGGCGGATAGTTGGTGAACTAAATAGCGCCCCCTGGCGGATAGTTGGTGAACAAAAATATTTCCCGCCAAGAAATAATTTCCCCCCATAACTAAAACAGCTCCCCCTACCGGAATTTTTCGGAACTAAAATAGCGCCACCTGTCGGATAGTTGGTGAACAAAATTATTTCCCGCCAAAACCAAAATAGCTCCCCCTGGCGGATAGTTGGTAAACTAAATTATTTCCCGCCAAAAAAAAAATTCCCGCCAAACTAAAACAGCGCCCCCTATCGGAATTTTTCGGTACTAGTTATACAAGTGGTGTCATATTGTGCACAAGTTGTAAACTAAATGTTCTAGTACTGCAAATATTCGTGTCTATTGCACGCTTGCGTGCAATAGAGCCCCCTGACGGGTACATCACGAACTACAAACATCATCCCCTAGTGGACAAGTGAGCGAACCACATATGAGTACTGCAAATATTCGTGTCTCTTGTTTTTTCTCGTCCATAAACACCTGGTGGATATATAATCATCAACTGAAAGCACCCCTGTTAGATAAGTGGTGAACTAAATAACTACTCAGCAGTCCGCGCTTGTGTACATTCTACTCAGCAGTCCGTGCTTTTGAATTTTCTACAATCCGTGATCTTTCGGCACGCCCACGTGACTTTTCGGCACATTCTCTAACTATATAAGCGCAGTGTTTTGCCAATCGGACCGTCATTCGTATCACGACGACAGCACTGTTAACATCATCATCATGTTGAAGACACCCTACTACCGACCTCGCAATGCGGCAGACTCGAGCGACGAGGACGAGCCGACGAGCCGGCCCATCATGCCGGTGATCAACCGTCCTTCCGTGCCGTCGGAACCAGACGTCGTGGACGTCGTGGACATCTCGGCTCTAGAAGCAACGGTAAGCGCCGACGCCGTTATCAAGATCAGAGGGCTCCTCATCGATAGAGTACGCCAGCACACTCCCTTGTACATCGGGTGCAGGTACTGCAAGAAGCGTATGATTACCGACGATAGGGGACATTTGCAATGCGAACGACACGGTTACGTTGCTTCTGACGTGCATTTCGTGGTGCGCATGTGCTTTGTCGAGACAGCGACGGGTCGATCTATATGGCTGACTTTATTCGACCAGTGTATGGCTCCTCTCCTTGACGTGAATGCCGAGACGTTTGCTGGTATGGACGAAACGATGCAGACTTACAAACTGAACTCGTTGACGGGAACTCGTGTGTCTCTCACCATAAAGAAAACTCGACGAGATACTTACACAAACGTCAACGTCACTCGCGTGGAGGTGATACACTAGGCTCCGTATCCTGTTTCAGCCTCTCTCTGCTGTCATCCCTGCCGATGTGACAACTTCCGCCGACACGACCGGTGTGATAACTTCCGCTCCTGACGATGTGGCAATTTCTACTCACGCAAGCAATGTGATAACTTCCGCTCCTGACGACGTGACAATTTCTACTCACGCAACCAATGTGACAACTGCCGCTCCTGTCGCCACTGGTCCGAACTTTACGCTTGAGTTTCCGGCAATGGAAATGAAGAAGACGATTGCACGTCACATAGCATGTGCCATCGTTGAACTCTCGAGACGACAGTGTCTCGCTTGCGAGATAGACGATCCTAGTCAATTTCATCACGATTGTATGTTACCTGATGACATTCTAATTTATATGCACTTTGACGAGGCTGTGGAGGCCATTAATTCGACTGCAGTGATGAAAGACTGGTTGTGTGTTTTGTTAGACGCGGGTTTGAAGCTATCCGACCTGACGTCCGATCACTTGTGTGCTATCGGGAGTTGGTTGCAAGAACCGTTTTCAGAGGAGTGGCGAAACAAATTAAAGCAAATTGTTCTGGCAGTAATGGAGGATGATCTGTAAATCTGTCTTGTGGTTTTATGAGACCTTCAGTGACATTAATTCGACTGCAGAGAATGGAGTGCGACCTGTAAATACGTTTGTGTTGTAATAAAATGTGCAAACCTTATCTTGCGTCTTTTTTCGTGTCTTACACTTCACAAGTAAAGGTACTCGTCTAAGTCCCGATTAACAAATCACTCACTCACTCACTCACTCACTCACTCACTCATCCTTCATGTCTGTTCACTCACTCACTCATCCTTCTTGTCTGTTCACTCACTCACTCACTCACTCACTCACTCACTCACTCATCCTTCGTGTCTGTTCACTCACTCACTCACTCACTCACTCACTCACTCACCCTGCGTATCTGTTCACTCACTCACTCACTCACTCACTCACTCACTCACTCACTCACCCTGCGTATCTGTTCACTCACTCACTCACTCATTCAATCACACAAGCCCTCACTCACTCACGCCCTCCCTTCGTCGCTTTTCTAACATTTTATCTTTTCAACATGTTACCGTGGTAACATTTTCGTATTTTAGTGCGTTCAATTCATCTCGCCATTCATTTCATTGCTTGCACTTGAACCACAAACACCTACATCATGAGCTTATCTACTGTTCTACTGGCTGCCAACAAGTCCACACCATCACCGTTCCAGTGCCCAAATTGCAAGAGACATTTCTCACGTCGGGAGAACTTGAAACGGCACATTGCCTCCATTCACGGTGGACGATTGACAAACACCACGTCACTGGATTCACTTGTCTCGGGGCCCACTATGACACATGTGCCTACGGTTCCTTCAATAAGCTCGAAATTCCCGGATCCATCTCAGGTGACAATGGAGTACACAAAGAAGATGGCCCTGGTCGATCCCCGTATTTTGGAAAACATTCAACCGCAACGTCCTTCGACTGCTAACCCTATCGAAAGGGTCTTGCAACGACTCGACAATGAAATGCTAGACATACTAGAACGAAACGATATACACGAGAGGGAAAAAGTTATGTTGTATAACCAGGTGTTGAATCGGTACAACGATCTTTCCGACAAACGTATCCAAGAACCCGTGCGTGTGGTCATCGAAAAAATTCCCAGTGAAGAGAAAAACAAAGTACAACCTGCTAACGAAAATGAAGTCGTCGAAAAGGAGAGCATCGAAAACGAAATCATCGACAGCGTTCCAAAAACTATGAAGCAGAAAGTACGAAGACTACTCGATAAAATGAAAGGGGCCGTAAGTTGGAATGATCGTGGCGAGATGATGTACAGAAACAAGGCGGTTCCCGGAAGTAATATCGTGGACCTTGTGAATGACGTGTTGAGAAAACGGAAGTCGTTTGAACCGGTGGGATGGGAAACCTTTGCTCGTGGTCTAAAGGATGTCAACACGCCAATGGATTTAGTGGGTAATCTCGATCGTTGGCTTTACATGCAGACAGCGTCAGTGGACGGCGACATATCAAAGGAAACCAGCATTCCGTTTGACAGTGGTCGTCGTCGGAATCGTAGACGACCTGCATCGTCGCGGCGCGCAGCTCATTCGGCGACACCTTTGCAAATCACACGTTGGGAACCTTATTAGCATTACCGATTTGAAATCTACAGGAACAGTGTGCAAGATATATTATATGTGAAATATTCAAATAAAAAAAAATCGTATCTTGGGTGTCTGAATAAAGCATTTCACAAACGCACATATGGTGTCGACTTTTTTATTGCTTAATTAAGGTAATACAAGAATGTGCATGCCAACATTACATGCAAACGTTACTTGGCACTCTTAACAAAATCGAAAACACGACAGTCATTGTTCACTAAATCGTTCCCGAAAGTGTTCACAAACGTCTTCGTAGGTACGCCTCGACTTCGGTGCAGCAAGTACACGACACAGTATTGTCCACACACGTTAGACAGCGGGCTCTGAAGCGTTCTCTTGTTGAAAGTCCAAGTCACGCAGTTGCTCTGTAGAAAATCCACGAATTCGTCGTGTTGAGGTGGCAAACCGTAGGAGTCGAAGTAATCTCCACGTCCGTCTTTTGCGATAAACATGCAGATCCAATGTTGACCCGGTTCATTGCTCGAATGAGTGTTGCACACGAAAGCTGCCGGATAGGTCGTCATAGGAGTAGTGGGTAACCCGTCTTTAGGTAGTACGCCTCGAACAACGGTTCTAGTGTAAGCATCCGCCGCAAGGAGTCTTTCTATCTGTGCCGTATCCATCAGTAATCGTAGACGACGTTTCTGTTGCGGTCAATCTCCAAAACCGTCTCGAATTCTCCGTAGACGACGACGTTGATCGTTTGGTCGAGAGGCTGATTAAAGTGCATCTCGACTCGTAGGTTGCCTTTATGTACCAAATTGAAATGGGGACCGTCACAACAATCTGGTGTGATGTCAAACGCAAACAGGGTATATCCTTTGCCAAACTCGTCACGACTGATGTTGTTTCCCTCGTCTTGAAACATCTTTCCCGTTCCAGCAAATAGATTACTGTAACTTCTCACGTAGGAACCATCGTTGAAATTAGGTTGGAGTGGTTTCGCAGGAACTTGTTGCCCGTCGACGTACAATGCAAGAAAGTTCAAGTTGTTGTGTTTTACGTGGAACGGATTCTTGGCGAATGTTCCGTTGTATGCGTCGTTGTCTATACAACACAAGACTATTCTCTTGGGTAAGACACCCAAATAAACGTTTTCGTGAGTGTGCGACATGGCACCTCGGGGTATGGAAAATACCTTGCAATCGACTCTTCGCAACGGATACTTGGCCGTTCCCTTTTGTAGCGCTTTGATGTGACCCATCTGTACGGCAGGATTCAGTTTAGCTTTTCGCGCAAACAAAATTGCTTCGACTATGCGTACCTTGTAATCGGCATTGTCACCACCAGCACCCATGAGTGCAAAAGCATCCTTGCTCTGTACTAGTCGAATTTTCACGTCGACACCGTTCAATAGATAGCGGTCTTGAAAGAAGAGGTCGACGTGTAGACGGCCCATCATATCGACGATTCGACTACCGGAAATATAGGTCTTTCTTTTTTGCAGCCCCGTGTTTGCGTCGTCGGTGGCATCCATGTGTCCAGCCGTATCTTTGTACCACAAGGCACTAGTCAGTTGACTCTTCTTTGCTTCTGCTCCGTGACTCAGTAACGTTTCTATGTACGCTCGATAAGGATAGGTATTCGTTGAAGGTGTGACGAGGGTACCGTTCAAAGACACGTCGACTTGACTAAACAGAGAATGCATCCAGTTGTTTACTGGTCCAACAGCTGCAGCTTGAGCGATATCGTCCCCGTTTCCTTTGACTACACGTGCTCGCACCAACAGGTAAGTATTGGCCACGTCCAGGTAATCGTCTCCCGATCCGGGCAATAAGAATTCGATAGGACCACCCGAACCTATCGAGGCGACAGGTCGATGCTCGATCCACTGTGCGTGTTCGATACTCGTTTGTGTCGTCGGTAAACTAAATAGGTCCAATTCGCTTTTGACTCCCTCACACGACAACTGGTGGACAAAAGCCATGTCTAGTCGAATATGTCGTCTCGACGCGTCTTCTGTCGTCTGCGTCTCTTGGCGACACTGGCTAGGGTTCTCGTCGGCTTGCGTTTTATAGGAGCGTTGCGTATGCCAGGAGGGCCACTGCTTCCCAACACTCTACTGATCATGTCCTTTCCGGTTTCTTTCGCACGCCTCTTTGCAGATTCTTTAATGCTCTGTCCAGACAACACGTCACCGGCCACACCCAAACCTGTCTTTAACGCTCCTTTTCCCAAAGCGAGTGCGCCTCTTTTTATGAGTGGCATAGCACTTCGAATGAGACCACCGAACAAACTACCTAGACCGTGACCTCGTTGCACCCTTGCACCAACAAACACGGGCAACCCGTTACCGACTTGTCTGACGTAATAGTCTTCGTAAGAACGATTACGACTCATGATTAAAAAAATGATGGTTTGCACCGTCGAAAGTGAAGTGTTGCCGTCACTCTACCTTGCTCGAATGGTACGCGCCGTCCCGTGTCGTCTCTTATATCGATCTCGATGGTCGTAAATTCTTTGTGCAAGACGGGAACGTATTGTACATTATCAAAACTTTTTGACACCACGTCTCCGTGTTTCCCTTCTATCGGTACAACCCTCAACAGAGGGACGACGGTATCCCCGACCACACGTGATTCAACAACGTCGGTGTACACGCACAGGGTGTCGACTCCCCGATTCATGTCCACCGTATACCGACCCTCGTACTCGTAGGTATACGTGACGGGAGCGGTGCTGATGACGACGGCCCTGCCGACCGCCAAGATGGGTGGGCTCGCGATCACACTCGAATCGAAGCCTAGTACGATCTTCAGATGACTCTGAGGGGGTATGTTAAATTTAACACCCGGCGATAGGTGCAACTTCATCCGGTTAGAGATGGGGCTGAACCCCAGGCGGGCCTTGACTTTATCGGTGCACAGTTTCCCCAGCGCCTCGTTGATTTTGTGCATCAACTCGTAAGCGCTGTTGTAAAAGCCGTAAGGAATGGTGCCTTGCCGGTGAATCCGAGTACTACCGCCGTCACCGGTGGTGTAAATCCCTCGCTCCCCCGTCGCACAACTCAAGTCGAAGTACGCATCCTCCTTTCTCACGTTGTTCCAAGTGTGCGGGTATTGAATCTCCACCAGTCCGCACTCCCACTGACCGACTAAACTGATGCGTTGTGGCAAAGCCGTGACATAGTGGGTCAACGTGTTGTCGGGATTTACCTCCATAGATGCGTTGCTGGGCAATGTCAGGTAAAAATCAGACGACATGGTCACCGCGTTTCATAGACGGATTAGGTAACTGCTCAACAACTTGCCCCAACAAACACGGGCAATCCGTCACCGACTTGTCTGACGTAGTAGTCTTCGTAAGAACGATTACAACTCATGTTTCAAAAAATTATGGTTTGCGTCGTCGAAAGTGAAGTGTTGCCGTCACTCTACCTCGCTCGAATGGTACGCGACATCCCGTGTCGTCTCTTATATCGATCTCGATGGTCGTAAATTCTTTGTGCAAGACGGGAACGTATTGTACATTATCGAAACTTTTTGACACCACGTCTCCATGTTTTCCTTCTATCGGTACAACCCTCAACAGAGGGACGACGGTATCCCCGACCACACGTGGTTCCACAACGTCGGTGTAGACGTATAGGGAGTAAAACCCCTGCGCCATGTCTACCACAGATTCGGCTTTTTTAACGTAATAATAATCTGGTCCTTCTTCTTCGGGTGTGGTGTAAACAGCCTGGCTTAAACCTAGCAAATGCTGAAGTTTCAACGAGTACACTGAGAATGAGATGTTTTCTATCATGTGTATAGTCACTTTTTGTGTGGTGTCACTGTAGCTTAGTTTTATTTCCTTTTCTTTTATCGGTGACTTTATGATTCTGTTGATTGCACGAATGAGCGCTTGGGGACTATCGTAGTGGCCTGCCTCGATATTCACCACATAAGTCGTACCATCGGCCTTCACGGCAAAATAAGTTTCCTCTTCTCTCACGTTGTACCAACTGTGCGGGTATTGAATCTCCACCAGTCCGCACTCCCACTGACCGACTAAACTGATGCGTTGAGGCAAAGCCGTGACATAGTGGGTCAACGTGTTGTCGGGATTTAACTCCATAGACGCGTTGCTGGGCAATGTCAGGTAAAAATCAGACGACATGTTCACCGCGTTTCATAGACGGATTAGGTAACAGGTACCCCAGGCAACTGCTTAACAAAGCCGTCCACAGATTAGAGTTTCCGTCTACTTTAGTAAGGTTGTAGATACTGACCAATATAACGGTGTACAGTATGACGATTTGGCAGAAAAAGACGATTTCCGATTTCGGGCACGTATTTCCAAACAACACCCAACGTCTGCTGTTACTTCC
>CM034544.1:37432456-37477443 GCA_020002185.1 Paraescarpia echinospica
GGGGTATGTCTGCACAGGCGTGTGGGGTAATGCTGCACGAGCGTGTGGGGTAATGTCTGCACAGGCGTGTGGGGTATGTCTGCACAGGCGTGTGGGGTATGCCTGCACAGGCGTGTGGGGTATGTCTGCACAGGCGTGTGGGGTATGTCTTCACAGCGTGTGGGGTATGTCTGCTCTGGCGTGTGGGGTATGTCTTCACAGCATGTGGGGTATGTCTGCACAGTGTGTGGGGTATGTCTGCACAGGCGTGTGGGGTATGTCTGCACAGTGTGTGGGGTATGTCTGCACAGGCATGTGGGGTATGTCTGCACAGTGTGTGGGGTATGTCTGCACAGGCGTGTGGGGTATGTCTGCACAGGCGTGTGGGGTATGTCTTCACAGCGTGTGGGGTATGTCTGCACAGCGTGTGGGGTATGTCTGCACAGAGTGTGGGGTATGTCTTCACAGCACGTGTGGCGTATGTCTGCACAGCGTGTGGGGTATCTGCGCAGAGTGTGGGGTATGTCTTCACAGCGTGTGGGGTATGTCTGCACAGGCGTGTGGGGTATGTCTTCACAGCGTATGGGGTATGTCTTCACAGCGTGTGGGGTATGTCTGCACAGCATGTGGGGTATGTCTGCACAGCGTGTGGGGTATGTCTGCGCAGCGTGTGGGGTATGTCTGCGCAGCGTGTGGGGTATGTCTGCACAGCGTGTGGGGTATGTCTGCACAGCGTGTGGGGTATGTCTGCACAGCGTGTGGGGTATGTCTGCACAGCGTGTGGGGTATGTCTGCACAGCGTGTGGGGTATGTCTGCACAGCGTGTGGGGTATGTCTGGACAGCGTGTGGGGTATGTCTGCACAGCGTGTGGGGTATGTCTGCACGGCGTGTGGGGTATATCTGCACAGGCGTGTAGGGTATGTCTGCACAGCGTGTGGGGTATCTGCTGCTGCGTGTGGGGAATGTCTGCACAGCGTGTGGGGTATGTCTGCGCAATGAAGGGCTATGTCTGCACAGCGTGTAGGTATGTCTGCTGGCGTGTGGGGTATGTCTGCACGAGCGTGTGGGGTATGTCTGGCGGTGTGGGGTATGTGCACAGCGTGTGGGGTATGTCTGCACAGCGTGTGGGATATGTCTGCACAGCGTGTGGGGTATTTCTGCACAGCGTGTGGGGTATATCTGCACAGCGTGTGGGGTATGTCTGCACAGCGTGTGGGGTATGTCTTCACAGCATGTGGGGTATATCTGCACAGGCGTGTGGGGTCATGCCCCAAGCATCCAACGTGATAATTTCCAAATTGTTCGAAAATGCTTATGAAAGTAAGCTGTATTTCCACTATTACAACACCGTTAAAAAGAAGTTTGGAATTATACATTCGTATGCACGCTTCACTGTTGATATAATACACATGACAGTATATGAGAAAACAACATTTTATTTCATAACTATTTACTTACGGAACTCTAATTAAATAGAACATGCAAATGGTCGATTTGGGGGTTAGACGCTACTGTTTGACATGATTCCATTTCCAATAACCAGATGTGATGCGATGCGTCAATAATAGGGTGTGCAGACACGCCTCGAGGTGCGGACATGCCCCTACTTCTCCTACATATAATATGATGTAATTAACGAGTCGTGAATTAGATAATGTATGAGTTGTATTAATTCAGGAATATAATTTACAGTGGTGAATCACTCATATAATTTATACTTCTTGCTTTCAGTCTTCACTTCAACGCCATCTTTGGTGAGAGAGCCGCCGTCACACGTCTCTGTCCAGTTGTTGAGACACCTTAAAGCACTAGGGTAAATACAAGCTTTGGTGAATACAATATCACACAACAGTTGAAAGATGTGACATTGTCAAATAACTTATGTTGATGTGAGCGTCTGTCATGGGCCGTGACACAATTAATAAGAAAATGTTTCTTGTTGACAGGATGGCAGTGTTGCCTCACAGACGACACATTTGGGACGTGTGTTGGACAATCCGGGACGCGTGTCCAAGGTTGACACATTTCTGGTAACAGACGTACACGTCTAGTTTTATTAAATAGTAGAATTTATACTTCTTTGTAGCATTCCTCTATCATATGTTATTTAATTGACTACATTTTACCCCAACATAAATAACCCCGATATGATCACCCTGAAACTGACACTTTGTTGTGGCTGATCGAGTTTATTTCTCAGTTGTTTACTTTTTAATTTTTGTACAAAAATGTCGCGTAAAAACATCGCAAATTTGTACGACTCGACGCATCAAATCAGTTGATTGTCTTTAGTGACATTTTATATGACTCGTTTTAGTTTTGATGTTTGCGTCAATCTCAGACAATTAACTTTTACAGCCACCAAAATAAACAAAGTTTTGACGACAAATTATAACTGAAAGGTTTGTTTACAATTTACAGATGTTGAGACAAGTTACGGAAAGTTGACATCGTCTGTAGTTGGTCACATGACGGAGATGCTGAGGGCACGGAGGGGGTTAACCCTCATGTAAGTAAGCCCTTCTATATATGTGTGTTGACATTGACACGACACGTGTGTCAGTTCACGTGTCACTAAACTAAACACACCTACGTGACAAACTTTGACAGGTGCACCGCTAATTTGTCGTCTTTTAGAAGATCACCAAAAGTGGATCTGTTTCGTGGTCAGTTACAAAGCCCACGTTTCTTTACGAATCCAAACGTAATTGGTGGTAAATAATTACACCGGAAGTTGTAGTCGTAAAGTTAGTGTTGTTGTAATTGTGCCTTGTAAAGAGAGTAATCAACGACAGTCACTAATTATGTTCCAGTCTCTACGGCTGTTCTCTGTCACGTGACACCTGCCGTCATCTGGAGGACGAGTTTGGTGACAGAGTATGGCTGGTAAGTAGATCAATTAACTTAGTCCTGGTCATTCACCCTCCTTTCCCCGGTTTACCCCACGTTGTCAAAGAGAACCCGACCCTTGTTGCTTGGGGGTTATAACCTGCGATACACCGACGTCATATTAGGGCAGTGACTTTATGGGTCTGAAGGCCCCAGAAAGGGTTCGACTCCCGAAAACGCCGTTAAATTATGTCGCAGTGTCGCCGGAATTGACAAATGTCCCCGTATTGTGTGTCTGTGTTTATTTAGACAGTCGATAGTTAAGTTGTGGCATTATAAACTGGGTAGCGATGATGTTTACCCCTCGTGTTGTGTACAACGGATTGACCCAAGGTCAGACTGACTGGTAAACTCAGCCTTAAATGTATCACATTGTAGCAACAGTCAAAGTCAGTGCAGCTGAAAAAAAGAAACAGTATATCTAAATCGTCCACACTTTGTCAACAACAACTGTCAAAACAGACCAGAAAGTGTGTTTTATAAATCTCAAACAACATGGACTGGTCTTGTCAAATATTAATATTAGTTTACGTGGTAGAGACATATTAATATATGATCTATTTAATATAAATTATAGAAACATGTTTTTGTTATCAATATTTTTATATGAAGGAGTCAACTTGGATTGTTTTCATATTTGTATGTGTGCACGAGTGATGCGTGCGTGCACACGTTTATACATATTGCAGTCAGTGATGGCAGACCTACTTGATGGGTTAACTACATAAATCAGTAAAGTGTTATCTTCTGTTGTTAGTCTGGTCAACACAACTGACCGTGACACTGTGGCGCCTGCTCGAGACTTTTACCTCCATTACATCACAACTTACGTCTAATCACACTTGCACTTGACCTCTCTGCTTATGCTTTTTTGTCATAAATATATATATATATATCTTATGGAAGGTAATTTTGCCATGTGTATTTTAGTTTCCTTATTCTTAGCCTAGCAATTTGATTGCATACTTAGACAATACTGTTATTATTAGATACTGTTGTGTTTGATGTATATACAATGTAGTATGATTGACGATTGTCTGAATATACAAAGCCAAACACAGTCGTAATCGACATATATTTAATTCTACATATTTATCATGACAGTAAATTAGCTGTCTCTTATTGAACGCTCACGGTAAAGAAAGGTCAATTATTCATTTGTAGTTATTTTGTTTAGATGTTTAAGTTATCATTAGCACTAGATAAAAACGAGTTCTGTATATAAAAGTTTCATTCCGATATATGACTTTAGTTGTCATTATGTTGTAGGCACTTCAACAAAACCTGCCAGCTGGTTCCTGCATCGTGTGCAGAATGCCAGTCAGTGCACAGCTAATTTTTTCACTGGCACCTGTGTACCGGGGTAGTGGTTTGTTTTAACTTGTGTTTTGGTGGCGTATTGCTGGTCACTTATCTCATCCACTGTTGGATCGTGTTAGGCTGAACATTATCCATGTTTTTGTTTTTTTTATTTGATCCAATTTATGCTAAATGTCATCGATTTGATGACAGCTGTGTTTCACTTGCTGTTTTAACATTGAAGGATGCATTAGGGGGGATGATTATGTTCTTAGGTTTAAGTTAGTTTGTGTTGAAAAAAATATTGCGTAGACCGAAAGAAAAGTGTGGTTTATGTGATCCTTAAACTATTACTTTTAATTTAAGCCCATTCCCAATGTTCTAGCATGATATTTGATTTTGTTGTTGAACTGACTATATATTGTGTCTCGTGCGTTATTGCTATGCTGTGTTATGTCTTCATGTGTCGTTCACGTTTACCATGTGAGGTTACTATCTATGGCAGATGTTGCTAATTTATGGTAAATATCTCCAACATTTGTATAACCAGTTAAATTTTAACATAAAACGTCATTGCTTTGGAATGTTTTGAATATTTTTTTTATATAAAACAAATACTGTAATTGAAAAGCGATGTTAACAAGCTATTAATTTCTCTATTAGCAGAACATGTCACAATCAGTATTTGCCATGTTACAAGGAAAATGAGATGTTTTAATACCGGGTATATATGGTAATAATTGTTTGTATTATTTAGCATTATATGTTCTCTATGTGTATGATGTATATGGTATCATTTTGTATCTGTAAACATCGTTATTTATTTGTATAATTACGTTGACCATACACCCATTGTCTCACTTGATTGCTCTACTGTGTGTACGAGTCACATTTGGTATTTGCTCAGCGGTGTACTGTGGTCCAGCATTCATTGAAGGTCAATGTCACCATTCCATTTAACAAGTGATCAACGTTATGGTAGTTTAATTAACTTAGATTATTTTTAAAGTATATGCAGTTAGTTGTACCATAATGAGGTAACTTGAAGTGTACATACTTCAGAATCGTTCATATATGTTTGTTTTACTTTAAGCCCAGTCCAAGGCATGGTGTTTTGGTAAATACCACTCATTGGTCAGAATGTTTGTTGTGACGTCACACCACATTGTTATGCGTGTCTTTGCCACTGCAGTGAGTTAGGCAAATCTACATCAAACAGCGTGTGGGCCACAGCGTTGTCTTTCACGGCCACTAGAGATAGATCGATGTCGTCATGTTAACGGCTAGCTCCTATACATATGTGTGTTGTATACACTACAGAAATTATGTTTGAATAAAAACTACCTGATAAGTCATGTTATAATGGACTTGAACTGGTTATTATTACGTCAATATTATTATGTATCTGTGACAATGAAATGTTTTATTTCAACAAATAAGTCGTAGTCTGCAAAATATGTGACCACAATGCAAAAGGTAAGTTCTTATATAGCACAGTATCCAGTCCTCAGGACTGCTCAAAGCGCTTTACACTTTACTCCCTGGCAGACCTGTTCAATCAAACACCATCTTGACTTCTCTGGGAAGCATTCAGCCACGCTGCAATTCTGCGCGAAGACTATTCGTACACAAATATCCACCACTATCCATAGCCAGGTACTCATTCATACAGCTGAGTGAACTGAAGCAATGTAGAGTAAACAAACTTGCCCAAGGTTCAACATCGCCGCACAGGATTCGAACTCGTATTTTCTCAGTTGAGAGTCTGGAGGTCTTACCGCTGTGCTACTCCACAATGCAACATGCTGATTGTAAACCGTCAGTAGTATTTAAACAGTCTTCAGGGCTGTGTATCACACCTATTTCAATTGCGCCCTCCCCTGGTTGAAATCACACGCAGCGCCCGTTATATATAATTTGTGTGGATCTACTGTATTTATTTATGTTCTATGTTCACAATGAAGATTCCCAAAAGTAACATTTAATTAAGTGGAAGCAAACCACACCTTTTGGTGTTTCGCAGTCACCTAAGAGTTTCGGTTGTAGAAAAAGTCAGTAGACTAACCAATAAAAGGCTGTTTTTTCATTTCCCTGTGATGAGACCAGAAGTGAAAGTGACCCATAAAATAACAGTATGTAACAGACCTGCAGTGGCTAATTTAGTTAATTACTATTACTATTAGTTATCAGAGAAAGACTAGACAGGAAAACCAGAGTCATGTTATATAAAAGCATTATATAAAAGAATGCTGCACAAGGCAAGCATATGGTCGCCGTCACTGTGGGCGCGTTTCTAAAGCAACAAGGTTTGAACGATTTGTTTATTTTCGCGTCTGTAGGCGTAGTTCTTGGTGTCTACCGGAACAGAATGTAGTTGACAGTTAAGAGTCATGACTGGAATTTGGTGCAGACATTGGCCTGACCTTAGATTCACTTCGTGACCATGTCCTGGTTTTAAGATCGAACCGGAAAGATTAAATTATGCAAATAAATGCAGACCCCCGCAGAACCCCTCACGTGAGTGAGCACCCTCATCCCCATAGTATGACAGCATTAAAAACACGCATGCGTAGAGCCATAATTCTACAAATGTCATACTATGCGTTTCGATACCTTACGGTTTAAAGACAATTCCCGGATTTGGCTTGAGGCCAAGCCAGTATGGTTAAAAGGGAACTATTTTTGGAATTACGAGGAAGGGCGGCAATGAACACACACGAAGAGACACGTTGACGCTCTCTACGGGAAACTAGGAAAATGTTCCCACATTTTAGACTTATCAAAATTTCGGCAAATATAAACCACGGTGGTTTATATATTGCTTTATCGTTCGATCTTCAAAAATCACGGACACTTTAAATATAAAATAGAATTGTACTGTCGGCGCACAACAATGTTGTCTGAAGTTTCTACTGATGAATAAAGCATATATATTCGTGACGAACCTGGAACGCTTGTTTCTTCAATTCCATTGACAAGCGAATACACCCTTAGTCGTGAGGGGACAATGCATCACTACAGCACGATGTTGTACACGGCTTGGCGAGCGACATACCCGAGGTAAGGCTCCGGTCTTCTGAAGCCATTGCGTACCGCCCAATTGAAGGAAGGAAGGAAGGAAGACGGAGGGGACAGGACAACTTTACAAGGAGACGGGCGGGGCCTGGGACGATCTTTTACTTTCTCACCTAACCATCAAAACGACGACATAGAGCCGTCAAACTTCGTCCCATGCGTCCGACATGCGTACACACTTCCTTATAAAATATACACATACATCGATCAAAAACCGAACATTTGTCACTCGAAGAGGGTCACCAAAATTACGCAACGTGGCGCCACTTTATCGCCTCCCCACCATTTTCTTAACCTGGCCTGCGAAGCTTCGTGCCCACGTGACTGCTGTTGAAACCGAAGACGCGCAATGTCCATATCAGCATGCCGTCTTGTCAACACGCTCAAGCATATGAAGGATTTATTAAACAAGCACCGTCTGTGCGTTTGTCTTGAGAAAGACCACCCTCTGTTATGGCCATGCATATTGATTTTTTTCACTCGTTAATTGCGTAACTTCCGAGCCCTCTTTCTCCATTCCTGTGCGTGATATCGAGGATTATCAAGGATCAGGCCACGAGTTACTACAAGCGCTGTGTGTAAGCAGGAAATAGGGTAAATGCATTTGTTATTTTTTTTCCACAAAATGCAAAAAAAGTTTTTCGTAATTGGTAACGGGTGACATATATTGGACTACAGTGGTCCTGATATTGGACATGGTGGTCCAATATAGGTCCTTCTGGTTCGATATACATCATCTGTCTGGATGCTTTGAAACAAACCAAGGTTCATCACCCACTTCAGACTTATAAGAAGATAGTCGTTTAAAGCATAAATCACGAAAACTACGGCGTTCCAGTGAGCATACAAATGACATGTGACGACTAAACGCCAAATAGATTTGACACAATTTAATTCTGAACTGAGAACAAACAATAATATTTTGTCACGAATAGAAGAATACGCGAACGAAGTGATTGTCATGATAGAGTCTGTCACGAATAAAAGAACAAACCAACGGAATAATGGCCAGTAGAGTGTCTAGTAACGGCAAAAAGATACCAGTCAGTAATTGATAGTCCCTGATCACCAAATTAGGAATACGATCTTTTACTGACACATGTCACATCGATAGTTATAGGGCAAGCCACCGGCACAACTCATATGTATCCATATCCCACAGTGTACACATTTCACCATGGTTTCTTTTCGTTGTTCGTTGCACAGTACCAAGACTCGTTGTCACATTGACCGCTTTTTTTCGTTTTGGCTGGCAGGAGAATGCTGCCTTTTTTTTGTCTTTTTATCTGAATTGGATCTGTTGTCTTTCTATTTATTTTACCAACTGTTGAGTTATGCCTACTTTTTTGTCTTTTGTTGTTAAAGTTTTTTTGATAGGGACTGGAGGTTATGATTTCCGACTTGGTGGTTCTTCTCTTGACCTGGTTTTGGGATGGGAGAGAGCATTGCAGGAGTGAGGACCTTTCTACCCAGCTCTGGTTGATCAGTAAGCTGCCTCGTGATTGGGACTAATGCTTCGTAATGACCAGCATCTTCATTCAGATTAATGTATTTGACCATAATTGGGCCAGACTCCTGAAATTCCGTCCCAAATTCAAGTACATTCTCTCCAACGCAGACATGCACTGGTCGTAGACAGCGTGCCGTCGGAACGATCTCTATCTCCCCAATCATTTCACCGGGATTCGCCATTGATGCGATTCTGTCCTAGATAGATGCGTAACACAGTCTCTGGGGTAGATCTGCGTTCACCATCCTCTCATCAATGTTTTCATAAAGGCCAAAGTTGTCTAGCATATGTGCAATCATGTTCGATCGTAGCGCATCAGCGGAAGTCATTTCTCGTATTCTCATTCGCAGGTCCTTTAAATTGCCATCGTTGTCTCTTTCTGCATGCTGCATATCGAGATCTTGACAAATATTAACGGCTCGGAAGAAACAACGTCCATCTGCATTGGTTGCGACACACCTGAAACCACTCTGTCTGCTGCTTGTGGATGGGCATGGATCATTGGACTGTTGCTCGCTCGTGGATATGCTTTGATTGTTGGATTGATGCTCCCTTGTAGACGTGCTTGGGTCATTAGACTGTTGTTGCTCATTCGCGGACAGGCTAGGTTTGTTAGACAGTTGATCGCTCATTGATGGGCATGGGTTGGTTGTGACATGCCTGAAACTATTCTGCCTGGTGCTTGTGGATGAGCTCAGCTCATTGAGCTGTTGCTTGTTTGTGGGCGGACATGGATCATTGGACTGTCGGTCGCTCGCGGACGAGTTTGTTGTATTTGACGAGTTGTCATTCTGCATAGTGCCATCTCTGGCAGAATTCGATGGAACATCTATATAACAGTTTCCGAGTAAGACAACTTAACCTTCCAGCCGCGGCGAAATCTGCATCAGTCCATATGTTCCGATCACAAGGCCAAATGCCTGTGCACTTGAAACCATTGGCAGCAGTTGCCATGGAAGCTGAGCATACGTATGCCCTTCCGAACATACGGCAGACTGAGGAGATGGTGACTGTAGTTTGTTTGGTCCTCAGCCAAGTGTCACATTCCTAATTGTTATACGTCATCACAGGTTTATACCCAAAAAAAACCGATCAAAGGGATGCAGACGGTGCGTTGTGTGTGGAGGAAGATATCATATGACGACTCCATGGTCCCGGGCGTAATGGATTGCTTCAGTATTTTTCGTGTGTGTCAAGAATCAACAGAACATGTTTGTCTTTGGTGCAGCCAACATAATATATAAAGTGCTTCAGCCAGACAACGAAGATTTCCTGTTCATCCAGCCTGATTCGTTATTCACTTTGACGCTTCCAGTGATTCTATAATGCGTTTACGCCTGAAAATTATTATTGGTGGAACATAGTTACCCCCTGCACTCATGCTACACACCATGTTGTAGTAAAGCCTCTCTCACCACTAGTACGAGATCCGACTTGCTTTTTCCCAAGGATCCGGCCAGGCTTTTGTACAGTTGTTATACCCGATTCATCCACGTTAAAGATGTTTGTAGCATCGAATCAGTACGTGTCAACCAAAGTTTCTAGTTTATCGTAGAACTCATGCACACTCTCACGATTGAACCGTTTGGCTCTCGTAATAGAAATTGTCTCGGCTTGACGGAGGGAGAGTTCAGGGAGTCTCCTCATAAAATCACGGTACCAGTGTCTGCTAGCTGCTTTTTTCTGTGTTAAAGCAATGCCTTATCCCATTCGCTTCAGCCAACTGATATGCCATATTCATAAAATCTTTCCTGGTCATACCAATCAGCATATTCTCCAGTTGTAAAACATGCTCCACTAGTATTTTCTCCACCTCTGGCGGCAGAGTGCAAGGGCGACTAAAATACTTTCTTGGACCATTAGCGATTTGTTTTTGTTGTTTAGGTGCCGCTTCAGGGTAGCCTTCGGAATCCCGTAGGTCCTGCTAGTTGCGTTGAGGCCGGCTTCTCCATTTCTGAATGACATGACCGCTCTATCCAGTTCCTCTTGCGTCCACTTTTCGTATTTGCCTCTGGAAAATATAATTTGTAGCCTCAATCAATCAAACAGATGCGACAATCCCAAGTATTTCCTTGATATAATATAATAATAATGGTATTTTGTATCTAAAACTAAATAAACGCATGTTTTAGTTTTGGTTGTTCTGACAGGAGGGGCTAGGTTTGAATACGGGATGTTTTTGCCCAAATGAGGGTGATCGACTTATGACGCTTGCTACGGGTTAGGTATAAGTGCCACATATGTAAACCTTTACATTTTACAAAGCACATAAACTTACCAATCAAATGTTGGTATATGTGGTGAGATTTCGCAAACAAAAAATTTAAATGTTGCCACGGTAATGCAATTATTGACCATTGATAACAAAATAAGAGGCAGTTTCACATTCTTGCTTGTCTGTGAAAATAATAGTCATGTCTATCAAATTTTAAGCAACATGTGATGATTATATTATCAATAAAATAATGAGGCGTCTTGAAGAAACAAATATTATTTGTTTTTTAGTTTCCCGCATATTCCAGCAAAACTGTCCAACAAAGTGAATATTTCAGAAAATAATATACCCCGTGTTTAAAAATGTAGGCCTCCCCTGTTACTCAACAAGGCCCCGAGCCATAAGTAGGAGTCTAATATACACATGCAGAAACTTCATTATGACACATTTTCATATATCGTGTGTGTTGGGATGGTACGTATAGTGGACCACGGGTGTCTTATATTGGACCAGTGGACCACCATAGGACACCCCGACTGGTCCAATATCGGTCGAAGGCATAATTAACTTCTTCGATGTGATTCTCGGAAACTGTACAATTTTCCGTCTTCATTCCTCTTATGCACGCTATATAGACCTCCTACGACACTCTATTGTAATCGTGTACAATCTACTCTGTAACAGGGTTTGCATCACGCCTTCAAAGTTGGTCAAAACTCGATGCACACCATTCTCAGTGGTATGACTTCGTTTGATCAATGAGCGGTACTAAATTTTATTGCAATGAACAGTATTGGCACAGTCGTCTTCTAAAAATATTGCAAATAATAAAGTTGTTCGAGCAACCTTTATTTACAATGAACACATATAGTAATCATAATCGACATTTTCAACTTAAAAATTGCAATCATAATTGCGATGTATTTGTTTTAATTTGTACTATGCCTAATTTAGCAAGACAAATGTACGCCTACATTTTCGACTTGAATTGTTGGTAATTACCATAACAAACACATATAATAGTTTCTAACGGCAATTTGCCCTTCGCTGCGTCACAGCTAACCGGGAAGTTACGTGTGTACGCAGTAGCAGTGAATAAAATAAGTTGGTGTATCCAATAATAATAACATTTATGGTGAATATAAGAATAACACTAGGTTTATAATATCCAGTTTTTGAACAATCGTAGCAGTGTGCGGCGGTCAATCATGGGCCAGTCACAAACTTATGGAGAGCGCAGTAGCGCAGCGTTAAGAGCTCGGGACTCTCAACTGAGAGAACGTGGGTTCGAATCCAGTGCGGCGGTGTCGAACCTTGGGCAAGTTCGTTTACCCAGCTGTATGAATGAGTACCTGGCGATAGACAGTGGTGGATATTTGTGTACGAATAGTATTCGCGCATTAATTGCAGCATGGCTGAATTCTTCCCAAAGAAGTCGAGATGGTGTTCGATTGAACAGGTCTGCCAGGGAGTAAAGTGTAAAGCGCTTTGAGCAGTCCTCAGGACTGGATACTGCTAGCTACATTAAATGTGTTGCCACGCCGACACTTGTAAGGTGACAGATTTGTGAATTTTACCCGAGTACCGACGCTTAACGCGGCTTCGGTAGCTCGCTCGCTACTCGTGCCGTTAGTTATGTTTCTAATATTTTTGTCGATGCGTATGCGAGATATTTCGGCATCTTGTGGTTCCTAATTGCAAACAAATATGATTTACACAACAAATAATATTGCATTGATAACGTGTAGCGAATAATTTGAGTATTTGTTTACTGTTAAAAGTGGATCTCCCATCGCGATAAAATAGACTGATCCACAAAACCTTAGCAATGGGCGCTATAGTACAAGTCGATCTTAGTAGTATAGAGGCTCTGTACGGTCTCAAAACCCTACTTATAAAAAATAATTTAATGACCACTAAACGATTTCGGCAACCTGCTTATAAAAAAAAGTTCAAAGGCTTTTTTTGACACTAATTAGTTTCGGTAACCTACTTATAAAAGACGTGATTGATGAGCGATGTAATTTGATACTAATTGGATGATTGATTACCCCTACACTAGAGATGCCACCTAGCGGTGAGTGCAGAGAGTATTTTAGTCCTAGCGATCAACGCCGTACCTAGAGCGTGCTGTCGTAAGCAATAATGCGTTTATTGCGCTAACCACGATAAAACCATTGTATAAACGTCGACCTGGGAGATCGAAAGATTTCCGGTCCGAATCCGTTCGTCGACCTTTTTTAGATGCCGGTATAACCGGGGTAAAACCACTGTATTGACCTTAGGAGCCTAGGGGTCGAGTCGCAACTTTTTAGTCTAGTATATAAGCGGTGGCGGTAGCGGGTGATCGGTAGTCGGTATGATGTCGTCGCCTATAAGGTTTGGTGGATCGCGGTCGTTCTTGTCGAATATGTATATGTGTCGCGTGTCGGCGTTCGGTCGGGGCTTTCGATCCGTCGAGCACGCCTATCAGTATAGGAAAGCGATATTCTACGACGACGTGGAATGTGCCGAAAAAATCAAAAGTTCGCGAAGCTCTTATGCAGCGAAACGACGCGGTTACGACATTCGACTAAAGAGAATGGAAACCAAATGGACCGACGTTACGGTGAGATGTATGAAGATGTTGTTGAGGAGGAAGTTTGACGGATCGAGCGATTTGAAGGCTGCACTGTTGGCGACCGGGGACGTCGAATTGGTGGAATGGGTAGCGAGTAGGGAGGGTTTCTGGGGTAGCGGAATCGCGGGCGATGTGGGGAAGAACATGCTCGGTAAACTGTTGATGAAGTTGCGCGATGGTTATAAAGACGCGTAAAAAAGTGTTCGTCATTCAGTCGTGAAAAATGAACGGACAGTCGTTGAAGCATCCTTTTACGTGTATAGTAGCCGGTCCTACGGGATGCGGTAAGACGACGTTCGTCGAGCGTTTGATACGTCACGACACTATGATCGATCCGCCGCCGGAGAAAATCCTGTGGTGTTACGGTCAGTGGCAGAGCGGCTACACGTCTATGTCTTCGAAAATAGAGTAGACGGTCTGCCGGATCCGAAACGTTTAGACGGTAAAGCGAGAACGCTTCTCGTACTCGACGACCTCATGGAGGAGACCGATAGCCGGGTGACGGTACTATTTACTAAAAAAGTCATCATTGTAATACGTCGGTCGTACAATTGCGACAGAACATGTTTCCGAAAGGGAAAGAAAACCGTACAATCAGCCTGAACGCTCAATACATAGTGCTATTCAAGAGCCCTCGAGACGCCGGTCAAGTAGGTCACCTAGCGAAACAGATGTACCCGGGAAAGGTCATCTACATGATAGAGGCTTTCAAAGACGCGACGTCGTCGGCGTACGGCTATCTATTCGTGGATCTGAAACAGGAAACGGAAGAGGACATGCGTCTGCGCACGTGCATATTTCCGGACGATCGCCTTCAGTACGTGTACGTACGGAAGGGTGGTGGCGGTGGTGGTGGTGGTGGTGGCGTCGGCGGACTATAAGAAGAGAGGGACGACGGGGCGTACGTTTATTAGCCGCTATGAAGGCGCGCGTGACGGGAGCGAAGAGACGGCCGAAGGCGGCGGCACCGACGAATCAAATAAAGAGACACATCATCGCCCTGCAACTGTTGGAGAGGCATAGACGGAACATCGCTCTGCGAAAAGCCCTACTCGCCCACGCGGACACCGGTCTCATTTGTAGTCTGAGCGATTGCGCGTACAATATTCTGAAAGGGAACGTGAAGTTGTCGCCGAAACAGAAACGCGTGTTGGCGAAATACCGGGATCACCTGCGTAAACTCGTCGACAAACACGTTACGCGTAAGCAGAAGCGTGTTATCTTGCAAAAGGGTGCGGGTGGTTTTCTGACGGCCCTGCTAGCGCCGTTAGCGAGTACCGTTCTCCTGCCGCTGCTCAGACAGGTGTTCGGCAGCGCGTGATTGATGCAGTACGCGAAGAAGATGGCGTTGGTCGATCCACGATTGGTGGAAAGCCTTCTGCCACGTGGCGATCAGTCGTCGAGCACGCCTCGATTACGTGTGCTGAGTAGCCTTGACAGCGACATGAAGGACATTCTAGAACGTTCGGATTGATCGGAACGCGAAAAGGTAGCGTCGTACAATCAACTGCTGAGTCGGTACAATACGATAGAGGCGGCACGAGCGGCGCAACCGGTACGCGTGTCGGTGGTCAACAGCGGCGGCGAGACACCCGCGGTGCCGGCGGCGGCGGCGGCGGCGGCGATGGCGCCACCATCGTCGGAGGTGATAGAGCGCGAAATCATAGCCAGTATGCCGAAAATGTTGAAAGGGAAGACGGGACTGCTTATCGATTAAATGAAAGCCGATCCGTTGTGTCGATGGAACGATCGCGGTGAATTCGTGTACGACGGTAAAACAATCGCGGGGAGTAATATGGTTGATCTAGTAAACGATCTCATGCGAACGAGATCGAAGACGACGGCGCCCGTAGGATGGTGGGAGTTCGGATTGCACATGAAGGATATGAATATCCCTATGGAATTCGTAGGCAACCTGCGCTATCGATCATATATGGAGCGACGACAGAAGCACCTACTAGAAGAGGCGATGATGATGCCGACGACGTCTAGTTCATCAGCGCCGTCGGAGTGGAGACGTCGTCGGATGCGAGGCGAACCTAAACGCAGACAACGATCCTCTTCGTTGGACGTCACGGCGTGGGATACTTTGTCGTGATGCCGTCACGACGCGCGATCATCGTCGTCGGCTTCACCATCGCGCTTATCGCACTCTATACGTGTATAATAATCATCGTATCATCATCATCGTCGTCGTCGTCGTCATGGTGTCCGGGTGGAGTCGTCGTCGTCGTCCAAAACGAAAGCCTCGACAGCAACGAAACGACGTCGACGACGACGACGAGCTGAATAACGTGTACTTCGATCCGAAACGGGTGGGGAGTTACGGAGGCGTCGACGCGTTGCACCGGGCGTCGAAGCTCCGACGTCCGGCCGTCGAGAGGTGGCTAGCGTCGCAGGACGCCTATACCCTACACAAACCGGTTAGACGTCATTTCAAACGACGTCGCGTCATCGTGGGCGGTCGAAACCAACAGTGGCAAGCCGATCTGGTCGACTTGACTAGACTGAAAACTCACAACGACGGTATAACATTCCTGTTGACGGTGATAGATGTGTTTTCGAAGTGGGCGTGGTGCGTTCCGTTGAAGAGTAAGTCCGGTCCGTCGCTCGTCGCGGCCTTCGAGCGCCTGCTGAGCGATGAGACGCCGAACACGCTGCAGACCGATAAGGGGAGCGAGTTTTTGAACCGACCCCTGCAAACGTTGCTAAAGAGTCGCGGCGTTCATCATTTCGTGATGCATAACTAGGAGACTAAAGCGAGCGTCGTGGAACGGTTTAATCGAACTTTGAAGACGCGTATGTGGCGCTATTTTACGAAACACGAAACGCTGCGCTACGTAGAGGCGTTACCGGATTTCGTGCGATCGTACAACAACGCCTACCACCGAAGCATCGGTAGGACGCCGGCGAGTGTCGACGCGACGAATCAGGAGGCCGTATGGCAACGACTGTACGCTGGCGACGATCAACGACGACGACGAAAACCGAAACTACGCGTGGGAGATCGCGTACGTATCAGCAAGACGAGGGGTCAATTCAAAAAAGGATACATGGCTAACTGGAGCGAGGAGCTGTTCACCGTCGTAGAGGTGCACCCGTCAAAACCGCCCGTTTATCGCCTGAAGGACGACGCCGAGACGCCGATAGAGGGCACCTTCTACGAACCGGAACTACAAAGCGTAGTCGTTCCGAAAGACAAACTATATCGCGTGGAGGCGGTTCTACAGCGTCGTCGGCGTCGTGGCGGCGGTTCGGAGGCGCTCGCAAAATGGAGCGGATATCCGGCCTCATTCAACAGCTGGATCGACGCCGAGTCGCTCGTGGACCTATAGTAGCGGCGGTGGCGATGAATCGTTGGATGCGTCACACCGGCTGCTGGCGACTGCACGAGGCGGGAATATGCAACGGATCTTCGTTCTTACCGTATAAAGGTCCCTGCTCCATCGACAGCGCGCAGTGGCGCGACGATGTGCGACGACGACGAAACTACCTCGAGTGGCGATCGTCGAGGAATGAACGCCGACGCTGAGCGATCATCCGTCGACGAGCACGACGACGCGGACTCCATCGAAGCTACAACCACTGCCGAACCCGTTCCATGGCGAATCTGCGGCAACGAATGCCCTAAGGCCGAAATCGTGTTCCTCTGTCAGGTCGCCGGAACTACAACGCGTAGTCGTTCCGAAAGACAAACTATATCGCGTGGAGGCGGTTCTACAGCGTCGTCGGCGTCGTGGCGGCGGTTCGGAGGCGCTCGCAAAATGGAGCGGATATCCGGCCTCATTCAACAGCTGGATCGACGCCGAGTCGCTCGTGGACCTATAGTAGCGGCGGTGGCGATGAATCGTTGGATGCGTCACACCGGCTGCTGGCGACTGCACAATGCGGCAATATGCAACGGATCTTCGTTCTTACCGTATAAAGGTCCCTGCTCCATCGACAGCGCGCAGTGGCGCGACGATGTGCGACGACGACGAAACTACCTCGAGTGGCGATCGTCGAGGAATGAACGCCGACGCTGAGCGATCATCCGTCGACGAGCACGACGACGCGGACTCCATCGAAGCTACAACCACTGCCGAACCCGTTCCATGGCGAATCTGCGGCAACGAATGTCCTAAGGCCGAAATCGTGTTCCTCTGTCAGGTCGCCGTCCTGTACTTCATCATCGCCGTTAGTATATACAATCTGACGAAAGGTCAAGGTGACTCCAACCTGTGGACGGCGCTGTTGAGCAGCTCTCTCGGTTACCTGCTCCCGAGTCCGTCTATGAGTGTCGGTGGCGGCGAACGTCGACGACAACACGATTGCGGTCTCGTCTGACTTTTACCTGACGCTGCCGAGCAACGCGTCTATGAAACGTCACCCCGAAAATACGTTGACGCATTACGTCACGACGTTGCCGCGACGTTTCGACCTGTCGGGGGTGTGGGAATGCGGCGCGGTGTCGGTACAGTATCCGCACACGTGGTACAACGTGAGAAAGCAGGACGCCTACTTCTATCTGATTTGCGCGGCGGGCGAACCGGGTGTTTACACGCAGATAGACAAAGACGGCTCGACCGTGCTGATATATCGTCAGACGACGATTCCTCACGGTTTCTACAACAACGTTTATATGTTGTTGAACAGGATCAACGAGGCGCTAGATAAATTATCCACCAGGAAGGTCAAGGCCGTGCTAGAATACTGCGCCGTCTCTAACCGATTTACGCTACGTATGTCGGCGGGTGTCGAATTTATCATACCTCATTCGAGCCGTCTGAGGCACGTGCTAGGTTTCCATAGCAACACGATCATGAGTTCGTCCGCGTACGGTCCCGCGCCGGCGGTGAGACCCGTCATCAGCACCTCGCCAGCCGCGTACACGTTCGAGTACGAAGGTCGCAATACGGTGACCATGTCGGCGGGCATCGAGAGCCTGTACGTGTACACGGATCTCGTGGAACCGCGCGTCGTCAGTGACGTGTACGCGCCGCTCCTTCGAAACATCGCCGTCCGCGGTGAGAACGGTGACGTTATTTCGGAAACGTTCAATCGCGTGCAATACGTGAAGCTGCTGCGGAATCAATTCGACGAGATCGAAGTCGATATAAGAGACGATCACGGCCAACCGATACCATTCGAGCAGGGTAAGGTGGTGACGACGCTTCACTTCAGACGCTGTAAATCGAAATTGTTTTAACATGTCGCCGTCGAAGAACCCGTACGTGGACTACTACGTTCGTCAGGTCGGCGGACAGCTGCCGGTCTTCGTCGGTGCTCGGGGTCAACGAGGTCACGGTCTGGGTAATCTCTTCGGGAGTCTGTTTCGAAGCGCCATGCCGCTTATCAAGAGAGGCGCGTTGGCGTTGGGAAAACGCGCGCTCAACACCGGCATGCACGTGGCGCGCGACGTCGTCGCCGGCGGCAATCTGAAACAGTCGATAAAAAGGGGCGCGAAGGAGGCCGGCGCCGATCATCTCGACGGCCTATTGAATTCGCAGGCACCGTCAAAGAAGAAGCACAAGAAGACGAAGAAACAAACGCAGCAGCAGCAGCGTCGCCCCCGCGGAGAGCGAGAGAGCGCGCCTAGCGGCGACTGCCGTCAGTAGGCGGAAGAGAGCGCGTCGACCGGACATATTCGACGAGTAACGACGATGGCGTTCGTGAACGGCTCGACGGACCCGTTCAGCGGGCCGGTGACGAGCATCGAGAGCGGTCAGTGGACCGTCTACCAGCCGCTGACGACTCTCGACGCCGGCGATCCTATCGAGTTCCCGGGTTCGGGCTATACGGACCTTCGAGTGTACGTTCGCTTCACAGTGATGCGGGGGGTCGGTACCGATCTGGTGGCCGCCGCCGCCGCCGCGGTCAACAATTTCCTGCATACGATATTCAGTCAACTCGACGTGTCGCTGAACAACACCCTCGTGTCGCCGTCGACCAATACGGAGCGGCATAAAGAGAGCGCGACTAGCGCTGACGGCCGTCAGTAGGCGGAACAGAGCGCGTCGAACGGACATATTCGACGATGGCGTTCGTGAACGGTTCGACGTGCGAGGGCGTGAAGGCCGAACTGGAGCTGTTCAGCGGACCGGTGACGCAGACGAGTATCGAGAGCAGTCAGTGGACCGACTACCAGCCGCTGACGACTCTCGACGCCGGCGGCCCTATCGATTTCCTCATCCCGGGTTCGGGCGAAGACTATACGGACCTGGCGAGCGTTCAATTGTACGTGGGCTTCAAAGTGACGCGGGGGGACGATACCGATCTGGCGGCCGCCACCGCGGTGGCGCCGGTCAACAATTTCCTGCATTCGATGATCAGTCAAATCGACGTTTCGCTGAACAACACCCTCGTGACGCCGTCGACCAATACGTACGCGTACCGCGCCTACCTCGAGACGCTGCTGAGTTACGGTAGCGACGCGAAACGTTCGCATCTCACGGGTTCGTTGTGGTACAAAGACACCGCCGGACGGATGGACACGCTCGGCAACGCCAACGTCGGGTTCGAGGCGCGGCGCGTCATGACGGCCGATAGCAACGAGGTGGAGATGAATGGACGCGTGCACGTCGACGCGTTTATGCTAAACAGACACATACCGAACGGCGTCGATACGAAAGTGCGCATATAGTGCGCTCGAAGGACGCCTTCGCGCTCATGGGCGCGAAGCCGTACCGGGGTGGCGCGTCGTGCTGCAGGCGATTCGACTGCACGTGCGAAAAGTGAAGTTGAATCCGGCTATCCAGATGGGACATATCAAAGCGTGGGGGTTGGGAACGGCTAAGTTTCCGATGCGCCGCGTCGACTGCAAATCGTTCTCGATAACGGCGGGTACGCTATCGCACACGCACGAGAACCTGTACATGGGTACGATTCCGAAACGCCTCTTCCTGATGATGATCGATAACGTCGCCTACAACGGCGACTACACTAGAAATCCGTTCGACGCGCGTCACAACAACATAAACTTCCTCACGCTCGTCGTCGACGGACGTCAGGTGCCGAGCAAGCCGCTGCAGCCGGACTTCCCGCACAACCGGTACGTGCGGAGCTACGTGAATCTCTTCGAGGCGAACGGAAAGGCGTACGAGGACGAGGGGAATGACGTATCGCGCACGGACTTCGGCGCCGGCTACACCATCTTCGGTTTCGACCTGACCCCCGACTGATGCGACGGCGATCATTTCAACGTCGTGCGTCAGGGGAGCGTGGGCGTCGAAATGCACTTCGGCACGCCGCTACCTCTTCCGGTGAACGTCGTCGTGTACGCGGAATTCGAGACGGTGATGAAGATCGACAGGAACCGGAACGTCGTGTACGACTGGTAACTATGGATACGTTTCAACTGATGCGTCGTCTGGAACGCGATACGTACGCTAAACGTATCGTCGTCGGCGTCCTGCCTAAAGACGCGCTACTTACCACCGCCACCGCCGCCACCTACCCGACGGCCTTCGTGTGCAACACCGACGACGGCGGCGAACCGGGACAGCACTGGGTGGCCGTCTATGTGGACGCCGACCGACGAGGCGAGTACTTCGATTCGTACGGTCTGCCGCAGCTGCACGTCGACTTCCGCGCGTTCCTGCGCCGTCACTGTGGCGACGCGTGGACGTACAACGACAAGCGGCTGCAGAGAGTCATCTCTAACGTGTGCGGATAATATTGCGTCGCCTACCTTCTCCTCCGATGTCGCGGTATGCCGTTGACGACGTTCCAGAGCATATTCGGCACAAATCGGGTGACCAATGACTGTCTCGTATACGATTTATTAAAACCTCATCATTAATTTCACCGCCGCTTTTACGTGTATAGTAGTATAAATAAAAAACAAACAAATGATGATGTACATGTTGGTGTTTATTATTACCCTATCTATACATACATACATACGTCCAGAAACTACCCCTAGGGGGGAGGTGGGGGTTAGGTTAGTAGTAGACGAGTTAGACGAGAGTTGTTGTTTACGAGTTAGACGAGTATCGGCGCCGTGGTGACGCCGTCGTCGAGCACGCAATGTTTAGCGTAGAAGTAGCTCAACGCCGCGCGCTCTTGAACGTACGTCAACACGGACGAGTCTTTCACTTGGAAACCGCGGTTCCAGCCGACGCCGTTGCGACGATCGCGCAATACGGCGAGGAAGGTGAGCTGGTCGATGTTGTCGTTCTGTCGCTTGCTCAGTCCCTTCGTGCTGTACTTCGGACCGGGGGCGCCGCCGAAGCAGTAGTAGGTCTTGCTGCACAGCGCCACGATTCCGTCGCCGCGCCACTCTTCTTTGAAGAGGCCCGGCGTTCGATGATCGAAAAGGCGTCGGCGCGCGCAGCAGGCCGGAACCTCCCACGCTAGTCCGGCGACGCGCCGTCGTACGTAGGCGTCCACGTGCGCGTCGCAGCATTCGGCCGGAAACCAGAGCGAACGATTCCGGAAGTAGTGTTCGCGACGTTCTTTCGGTACGAGCGCGTCGACGTCACGTCCGGCTAGGGCGATGTACGCCGAGTCCGTGTCCATAGCGCAGTACTGCAAGAGCGGACGGGGAATGTAGGCGTCGACGAAATCGAAATAAAATTCCAGCATTCTCAATTTTGCGTACTGCAATACGAAATAGCCGATATGTATCGGCAGGCCGTAGACGATTTTGCGCTTATTCAGCGCCACCTCGTACAGCGCATCGTCGACGACGACGTCGAGTTGCCGGAAGCGCCGATTGTTGACGAGCATCGACGCGCCGACCGGCGTGGCGTACATGATTTCCCGGTGCCGATCGACGCGCGAAATCGTTTTCCCGTAGGAACTGTTGCCGAGAAGTTTATAGGTATCGGCGATGATCGATTTGTCGGGATCGATATCGCCCTCGCGTCGCGCCGTCGAGACCGCGTCGCCGAAGCGGCGAAAGCACGCGATCGGTGCGTACTCGACGATCTGGTAGACGCGCTCGACGACGAGACCGTGCGCCAGATACCAGCGTAGGAACGGCGTCGCGAGCACGATCGCGGCGCCGAAGTAGCTACCGACGAGCGTCCGTTGAGGTCGCGTGAGGAGATCGTGCGACTCGGCGTAGTCGCGCATGAACGGGCTGAGATCGTCGCGCGCGATATCGACGTTCTTGAATACGGGCTGCATCTCGGCGAACTTGTCGCACAGCGCTTCCGGCACGACGATATCGCACTGCACGAGGCCGAACAGAGAGCCGTCGCGCACTGCCTCCAGTATCGTCGAGAGCGTAATGGCTTTCGGTGATGGTCGCCATCGTGACGCGTCGGGAGGGCGTCTGCGCCGCCGGCGGTCGCACGGTGTGCCACTGGCACTCCCACATTTCGACGACGTCGTCGACGAAACGGCGCAGGTAGGCGGTCACGGCGATCGCCGCGGCGTACAGCGTCGTCATCGGTTGACCGTTGACGGCGTTCGTCGTCACGTGCGCCTGACACGTCGGGCAGCCGTGAAAATAGCAGCTGTGAAATTGATACGCCGTTCGCGTGGCGGCGCACCAGCCGTCGACTCGGTGCTTTCCGATGCGCTTCTCGCGTCCGTTCAACTGGTGACGTATACGCGCGCCGGTTTCCGCCTCCACCCACGTCAACCACTCCACGGCCATACGACCGTAGCTGTGCACGCGTTCCACTCGAAAGGCATTCTCCGCGCGTCGGCGCGTGTACCAGCCCGTCGGCATCTCCTCCATTATTGCCCATAGATAGAGGCGGTTTGCGTCGAAGCCTACTATCGATCGGCACGGCGCGCCGCCTCGAATCGACGTCACGTCGGCCTCGTGGTGGCGCGCGAAGATGATCGACGGGCCGCCGACGATCTGCGCCTGCAGCAGACGGTGCAGATCTTTGTTCGGCTCGTTGAAGAGCGAGAAATGGATCGACGTCGGCTGGTCGTTGAACAGGTACAACAACGTCAACCCCGGTACGCTGATGGCGTCCTTGAACATGTCGATACGTCGGCGCCGATAGAAGGCGAACTGGCGATCGACGGCCTCGAGAAACGGCGCCACGTCACGATTGTTATACCACACAAGTAAATCGCGCATCGACGTCATGCCCTCGTCACGCCACGCCGTCGCGCAAATCTCGTACGCCTCCGCCGAGATTCCCTCGCGTTTCAGCTGGCTGTAGAAAGCTTCGCGCGACGGCAGGGCGGTTTCGTCCAGACGCGTCAACGCGTCGATATGTTCGTACGGAAAGTAGCCCTTCGTTGCGGAGCAACCGTACGCTTTCAGAAAGCGATCGTAGCTAACGCCGGGCGCGAGGTAATTCGTTATGTCCAGGAACTTCAACGTCGTCGTCGACAGGCACATGTAATTGTTCTGACGTTTAATGGTAAACGCCGACGACGTGTGCTGCGCGTCGCCGGTTAAGAGCAGGGGGTTCAAGTACTTTTTGACGACATTGAGGTCGTACTTACCCGAATTGAATCCGAATACGGGCATTTGACGAAGGTGCGTCCACAGCCGGTCGGCGAGAGTGGCGTACGGTGACGCGTCGGCGTCGTCGTCGTCGTTGCATTGTCGCCGCCAGTCGGCGTCGAGAGCGTCGAGCGCCTCGAAGGTCGCGTCGTAGCGGGGACGTAGAATCGCGCACGCCGCCGCGCTCACCGCTTCCAGGTCGTCGATGAGGCGACGCGCGAGTTCCGTCGAATCGCCGGTCGTGACGTAACACCGCGCCGCTTCGTGACCGGACACGTTCGACGCGACGCTCACGCTGAGCAGTTCGTGTCGCGCGATCCAGCGGCATTTGTCGGTATCCGTCGGCAGATCGTTATCGGCAAAATAGCACTCGAAATCGAACGTCGCGCGGTACGGGTAGTAGCGCAGGTCGTCGTCGCCGACGTCGATGCCTTCGTCGTCGAGCCGCTCGAATACGGATGGAGACGGTCGGTAGACGCCGCCGGGGAACACGTGACGAACGCCACCTTCGCAAGTCGCTTCGTGACGTCGTAACTCGCGCGCGTTCCGCCAGAGGGCGTTGCCGCATTTCGCGCACTTGTACGTTTTGGTGTACGCGCGCGGATCGCTTATGTACGAGAAGTGCGACTCGTACAGGTTGACGTTCAGCGTCGTGGGGTGCGCTTCGCGCGATCGACGGACTAGTTCGGCGACGGCGTTCGTCAGTCGACGATAGACGACGACGTTGATGCCGAAAACCGTCTCCACGCGATCCAGTTCGTTCAGGCGCACGCCGTTCGAGGCCGACGTGCGCGCGGCGCGACAATACCGCGCGTGCAGACGTTTAGCGACTTTCGTTAAACGGTTCGTATCGATGTGGCGGCCACTTTCGCCTCGTCGGTGACCTTGCAGGTGGAGTCCGATGCATCGGAAGAGACACAGATGGTCGTCGTAGGGCGTGCCTCGATGATCTTTCGTCAACGACACGATGGCCCTGTTGAGGCGCACGTAGGCGGGAAGCGTCGCCACGCCAACTCAGCCGATAGGATGATTGATGATGACGTTCACGAAGTAGGTGGCGTTAGTTACGAGCTCGACGATCCACCCCGAGTCGGGGCGCTGCGCGATGGCGTACTGCAGTACGTCGGTCGTGCGCACGGCGTCGAGGAATCGTTCGAATGAACGGCTATCGGTGACTAGGGCGGGTGTTTCGAGGAGGCGACCGCAACAGTTACACGAAGAATGAAAATATCGTTACCGACCCGACACCTTGTGGCGTAATACAAAACCATAGCTTACGTTAATTTTAAACGCGTTCTTTTGTTCGCGAAACAGTTCCCTCAGACGCGGTTCGAGCACTCGCGTACTCGTACAGGCGGTCATACGATAGTTGTAACGCGACTGTACGGCACCGCGCGCTACCGACGTCTCTATGCTACGCCGGTGCTCGTCCACGACACGCTGTAGATCGTCGGGTGACGGCGACGGCGCCCTAGCGGCTGCCGCCTCCGCCACCGCTGATTCATTACTAGGAGGTGGCGACGTCTGACGGCCACACCGCAGCTTCAGATGTCGTAGCATAGCGTGACGCGCGGTGAATATCGCGCCACATTTTGGACAATCTCGACGTTTTACGCATAGCGCTTCGTCGCCGCATCTTTTCGAACTCTTTACGTGTCGTTCTAACGTCGACTGTATCGCGAAATAGCGCCCACATTTCGGACATTGCCATCTAGTAGGTGATGGTGGCATTCTCTCTAATGATATTTTTTCGAGCACCGCTATTTATAACAGCGACGGTGACGGTGGTGGTGGTGGTAAGTACACCCTAGCGTGTGGAATGTGGTGGTAACTAGCGGTCATTTTTATCTCTACGGTGGGGAATGTGTTTGCGCTAGCGGTAATTTTTCTAACTAACGGTGGGGAATGTGTTTGCGCCAGCAGTAATTTTTCTAAATATTGTGGGTAACTCGGAAACGGAAAGTACATTTTCAACGTTTTATTCGGTACTCTTACAACATTCAAACACAGCAGCGTCGTTGAAGCCTTTGTTTCAATAGCAAGCAAATATTAGCAAAATGTTCTCTATTCTACTAGTGTTCGTTCGTTCATTCCAGTCCGTTCCGGCGTTGCACGTACGTGTGCACGGCCGACTCGAGTTGCACGCGATTTATATAATCGCGCCAATTTGTTCCCAACAACCAGTTCGACACAAACTACACCAAATACAACTCTCCTGCACGGCCCGTTTGCGGCTGCTGATCACCGGAAGAAGTCGACACCGTAGTTTCGTGTAGAATATGCACTAGTCTCGTGAAACAGGGGATGAGCCATCGACGCAGGAACGTTTCGATGACGCCGTTGAAATAGCGCGTCACAATACAGCCCGGCTTATCGAAACGTTGCATGTATACACGATTTGGCCGCCCCGCGCGATAGCCGGGCATGTGTACGTATGGACAGCCTTCATTCGGTTCACATACCCCGCATTGATCACGCGCCTTCTCCAGAATCATTTCGCCGAGAGTCTCGGCGACGAGATCCATCGCCAGCAGTTCGTAACGCCCGACCAACTGACTCCGGCTCGGCACGACAAGTTGCCGTTGGCACGTCCCCAGCTCCTCCGATACGCTCCAGTACGGCGAGCACGTCGGTCCCATCGTCCCCAGGCTTTCGTTATACGTCGGTGGAGCGGGACGCATTCGGTTCGAACCGCCCAGTGCCACCTCGATGATCGCCTCCAATACGTGTGCGTCACGCACTCCACTACCCTACAGCACAAAGCAGTTCTACTCTTTACGAATCACCGTCAGGAACGCGTGTAGGAAGTCGCTCATACACTCACGCCTGGTGTGCTGCATCAGAGCGTCCTACAAACACATTATTATTATTATGATTAGTCCGCCTCCGCCTCCCTCTTGTTCTCTTCCTCATCCCTCTTTATCGACCCCTGCACACCGCGTTCCAACAACGTTCTTACGAACGAAGCAACCTCGTCGTACTGAGCGAGAATCCTTTCGTTGTTTGCAAGCATTTTTTCCAGTACGCAGCGCACTTCCTAAAGCATATAAAAGCACAACTGTTAGTACATCAAACTACTACAAAATAGGCTTGCTTCGTAGGCCAACCAAAACGCTCTTATATATTGCTCGGCCGACTCGACTAATAGTTGAAAGCTCTCCTCGCTTAGTTCCCGACCACGACGGTCTCTCATTCGTTGTCGTTCGTTCGCGTGCGTCAATAAATCTACAAGTAGCGGCCAATTTTCCTCCTACAAACAACACAAGACAACAACACATTAGTCATCGTTGTCGTCGACGATGACGTATCTCTTTAGTGTGCGGACTGTATACGAGGCCTCCCCGTTCCAACTCGTATTCCGCACACTAATCTCCACTTTAGTACCGGCTAACTCGAGCACGGTATCGCGGAGATCCTCCTCGTTCAATTCCGTCAAGTACTCAGCCGTGTACTCGACGAGATTAGACATTTGGCTATCAAACAACGTAAGCCAAAGCTCGTATTCCTCCTCCTCGCCGTCCTTCACCATCACACGCAACGCGAAGAAATATTTCGGAACAAACACTTCACCGTGCGTTCGACATATCAGGGTCCCGGCTTTGCCTGTCTGCAATTTCCGGCGACAACGGGAACATCCCAAATAGGTGGTGCCGGCCTCACCTTTGTACGAGACGGCGTCGATCATAACGGGCGACAGGATTTTATACACACCGTTGACAGCACACTTCAGATGTCTCAGACTCACCACTGTGGCGCGTGTCGACGCCGACGATTCACGCTCCATAGAGCCGCTCCGCGACAGGACTGGGGGCTGCTCAGCCGTCTCGTCGGGCTCCAAGGACGCCTCTTCAGCGCTTCGCTTTCGCCCGACAGTCAACGGGGCCGCAATGAGCGCGACGGGGCGCTTAACGGGTGGTGACGCCCCCGTTGACAAGGCTGCAATCAGCGGCGAAGGTTGACCGCTGTTGGCCGCCGCCGCCTTCATCGACTGCTTGCGCGATGCCTTCGTCTTTTTTGGTTGTTGTTGTTGTTGACTTTCATCCGCCATGTTGTCTGTTGCGGAAGAACGTCTGCTGCTTGCTGCTCTGCTGTTGTACAAAGAATACACGTTAGAACTTTTACGCCATACAATATAACTTTTTCTCAACCGTTTTATACTTTTCCAAATAACGCGCATGCGCACTTCACGCTAATACGTCATCTTACTCAATTATCAGCATGCGTGCCTCGTACATTTCAGACATTTTGTTTTCGGAAAAAAGTTTCCGGTCACGTCAGTACATTCGCCGTTAAATCTCTCTTTACATCGAGTTTCTCTAATATCGATGCACCTCACGTTTCCTTACTCCACAGCGAACCTATACAACGTTTAATTTCGTGCTTTTAACGTTTCGTTTATTGTTTTTGAAATGTCATTGTCTACAACATAACGCACATGCGCACTTCACACTCATACCGTTATCTTATTCAATTATCAGCGTGCATACTTCATTCGTCCCAGGCATTTTGTTTTCGGAAAAAAGTTTCCGGTCACGTCAGTACATTCGCCGTTAAATCTCTCTTTACAAAAATTTTCTCTAATATCGATGCATCTCCCGTTTCCTGACCCCCCAGTGATCGTATACAACGTTTAATTTCTTGCTTTTAACGTTTCGTTTATCGTTTGTAAAAATCCTTTGTTCTCCGTTCACATTCCAATCGCGTTAAGTCACGCGCAACAGATGTCACACATGTGCGCTTAACGCATTCTGCCTAGTCTTCCGAGGAATTTGTTTTAGGAAAAAAGTTAGCGTTCACGTCAGTGCATCCATTGTCAAATGTGACTTTTACAGCGAGTTTCTCTAATATCGATGCATCTCGTGTTTCCTGACTCCACAGTGATCGTATACAACGTTTAATTTCGTGCTTTTAACATTTCATTTATTGTTTGTAAAAATCCTTTGTTCTCCGTTCACATTCCAATCAAGATAAGCCGTAGTGTCATGCGCCGCCGCCACCGCTGTTTGACGGCGCACACATTTCATACACACTTTTACAGACACGCGCACACGACGCCTGTACATCGCTCCACCACAATTTTCATCTAACATGGCCACATTATCCACGACAACGAAACGGTAAGACATTTAAACAGTAACTACATGCATGCATGCATGCATTTTATTTAAACAATTGTAAGTACGCGTACATGCATGCACGTTTTTACTACAGCTGTTGTAAGTACGCAACATGTATTTTATCGTTTAAATAGTACGCATGTATTTTACTGTTTAAACAACTACGCCTGCATGCATGCATGCATTTTATTTTACCGTTTAAACAATCTCATTTTATTTTTACTACAACGCATGCATGCATGCATTTTACCGTTTAATGTCTCATTTTATGTCATCATTTTATTTTATTTCACAACCTTATTTTACCATTTAAACAATGCATGGTTCTCATCCTTTGTTTAAAATGTATTGTTTTTTATTTTATTTCATACGCATGCATTTTATTTTACCATTTAAACAGTCTCATTTTATTTTTATTACAATTAAGTACGCATGCATTTTACCGTTTAATGTCTCATTTTATGTCATCATTTAAACAATGCATCATCACAACCTTGTAATGCATCATTTTACCATTTAAACTGGTTCTCGTCCTTTTTTTAAAATGTGGTTTTATTTCATAGTCCGATCCAACTGCCTACATCCGGCGCATCGACGACCAAGCCAACATGCACGGTCGCGCCATTCATCAACACGCCGCCGCCGCCTCCTACGCCGACAGAAACTGACAGCTCTGACGACGACGACATCGCCGATCTGGCTAGGATATTTCTCGTGAAGCAGGCCAACGGGCTGTGGAAAACAATCGTGCCTCACGAACTATATCGTCGGGAAGGCTTCGGTTCCCCGGAAAGCAGCAGGCAACCCGTTGGCCGAATGCTCGCCTATCATCCACAATAAATATTTCAGTCACTACTCACGTTTTCACGCGTCTGTTTCCAATGCATAAACACCCTACTGAACGTTAGTGTATTTATGCATTTGATTGTCATTGTAATCCCACGACTAGATGTATTTAAACGCATTGGTTTCGTTTTAATCCTTCCACCAAAACGTTGTTTACCGTTAGCCAGCTATGCTGTCATCCAGGGGTCAAAGTCCACTAGAGCAGCAGCCGGCGGCGCCTTATCGCTGCAGCAGCGGTCGTCGCTCTTGCTGTCAACATAGGGTACAGCGCGCCATTCATATAGGGATGACGGGGGTCGATGTTTATACAATGGTTTTATAGTGGTTAGCGCAATAAACGCATTATTGCTTACGTCTGCACGCTCTAGGTACGACGTTGATCGCAAGGACTAAAATACTCTCTGCACTCACCGCTAGGTGGCATCTCTAGTGTAGGAGTAATCAATCATCCAATTAGTATCAAATTACATCGCTCATCAATCACGTGTTTTATAAGTAGGTTTCCGAAACTAATTAGTGTCAAAAAAAGCCTTTGATCTTTTTTTATAAGTAGGTTGCCGAAATCGTTTAGTGGTCATTAAATTCTTTTTTATAAGTAGGGTTTTGAGACCGTACAGAGCCTCTATACTACTGATCTTTGGTGTGAGGGGCGCACGATACCCGTCGTTAACTGATATTTTGCTAAGCATTCTTTGTGCTATTTTCACTGTTTGTTATCCCACTTTACATGATCGAATATGTTTTATGTACACTGTAACATGTATGTGTCACATTAAAAACGATTAGGGAATTACGAAATATTTAGTAAATAACAGTAAAGTCGGCAAACGGTGCTGCTACGCACATGTCCGACCTGTGATAATAATTATGTTGGCATGTCGTTGCCATTTAGGCCGACTTCCAAATTGCACATACGATCTACGGATACGCATGGGAAATCGTATTTACTAAATAATATATTTTTTTACTCTACTTTGGAAATAATGTACATATATACGTTATATGTCAAATTAAAGCAAATATAATATCATATAATACAGTAATGTCGATGGTAGAATGCACGGCGGGCCGAGATCGATTAGTTATAATTTGCATAAGAACGTAGGCTGGTTGTTTCTTTTGTTATACGGCCAAATCATTTTGAAATGTACATTAATATATTTTAAAACGAATATCCAAATTTACAAAATTACAAAGAAACAGTGGTTGTGTTAAATATGCTACTACAGATAGTTTTAATTTAATATTATTTTATAAAAAGCAGATATACTTATACAAAGTAAGCTATATTTCTTACATAACTTAACTCTCCAACTAAAGTACATTATCCCATTATTTCTTCATGTAATTACTTTATTATATTGTAATGGTTGTTCTGGTTTCATGTCCAGAACAGTTGTAGTTTTGACAATTTTCCCTGACTCAAGGTGATCAGGGAAAGGAAACCCGTTCACAAAAAGTCACATAAAAACCAACCAACACAATAGAGCTCAATGAAACTTGTTTTAATGCCTACATATAAAATGTATCTTGCAATGGTTCATATATTTATTTGCTGAGTTGTATGTATTTTTAAATTTTGTGTTTGTCTCCTGCAAGGTGCTAAACTACTAAAACCTCATTTTGAAAACATGATATCTCGAAAACTATCATTCATATCCATCTTATTTTTGCGTACTAAATGTATATGTTGTTGTCCTTGGACAGGTATAATATTATGAGATTCAAGATATTAATTATTTTATAACAAAATACTTGCCCGATCCCATATTAGAAGCAAAATAGGTGAGTTAGATGTTTGCCGGAATGCCTTCAAAGTTACTGTTGATCGCACATATTTAATAAAATATTCCACATCCGTTGGTCTGCCACTGGACAATAGTTCTGCGCTATCGTTTTCTTTATCATCGTCACATTGACAAGTGTGGAGTCACGTGCTGATCGTAAAAGACACGTGCGCACTCTAATATACAATTAAGACGCTGCTGCGAGCCACTGCGCTCGTTTCTATGGTGAGTCATATGCGTGGGGATAGAGTGCAAAGGGGTAAATGCCCCTGGAATTTCGCTGAGGGCGGACATATGGTTCTGCCCCCCCCGAATAAATATGAGCGTGCATGTGGGTTTTTTGGCGAGCGTCAATGGGCAAATCGAAGTATTCTGGAATCCATAAGGTGTTTTTGTTTCGTGGCGATTGTCAATGGGGTGCAACTGGAGGTTTCTGATGAGCTTCAAAAATGTTGTACGTCGCCGCGGCCCGCGAGAAATATTCCCACCGCCACCCCTCGTCTTCGAGGCCATCAGCCGAGAGCCGAGGCAGCGGAGAACGTTAAATTACCGCGGCGCGATGCAGAATAATAATTGTCAAGAAATACTCCCCCCCCCCCCGTCTTCCGCTGTCGTGACCCGACAGCGGAGCGGAATGGCGCTGAAGCTCCAGATTGTTTTTTACTTACATTAATGGTTTAGCACAATGCGTTCACAATATGTGTTCACCTCCAAACTGATATATATAGAACACCACACCACCTGCAGATGAGCACTTCTGTGTGTTCAAAGTAGTGCCATCTCTTACAACATTACCAAGTACAACCCAATAGTTGGTTTTACTTAATCCGGCCATAAAGAGAAGCAACATGAGGAAGACACGTGTGTCTATGTACACGACCACTGTCCTCTTGAACGTTCCTGTCACTGTCACATGCATGTAATATGAGGCCATCAAGAGAAGCAACATGAGGAAGACACGTGTGTCTATGTACACGACCACTGTCCTCTTGAACGTGCTTGTCACTGTCACATGCATGTAAAATGAGATCATAAAGAGAAGCAGCATGAGGAAGACACGTGTGTCTATGTACAAGACCACTGTCCTCTTGAACGTGCTTGTCACTGTCACATGCATGTAATATGAGGACATAAAGAGAAGCAACATGAGGAAGACACGTGTGTCTATGTACACGACCACTGTCCTCTTGAACGTGCTTGTCACTGTCACATGCATGTAAAATGAGATCGTAAAGAGAAGCAGCATGAGGAAGACACGTATGTCTATTTACACGACCACTGTCCTCTTGAACGTTCCTGTCATTGTCACATGCATGTAATATGAGGCCATCAAGAGAAGCAACATGAGGAAGACACGTGTGTCTATTTACACGACCACTGTCCTCTTGAACATGCTTGTAACTGTCCCATGCATGTAATATAAGACCATAAAGAGAAGCAGCATGAGGAAGACACGTGTGTCTATGTACACGACCACTGTCCTCTTGAACGTGCTTGTCACTGTCACATGCATGTAATATGAGGCCATCAAGAGAAGCACCATGAGGAAGACACGTGTGTCTATGTACACGACCACTGTCCTCTTGAACGTGGTTGTCACTGTCACATGCATGTAATATGAGGCCATAAAGAGAAGCACCATGAGGAAGACACGTGTGTCTATGTACACGACCACTGTCCTCTTGAACATGCTTGTCACTGTCACATGCATGTAATATGACGCCATAAAGAGAAGCAACATGAGGAAGACACGTGTGTCTATGTACACGACCACTGTCCTCTTGAACGTGCTTGTCACTGTCTGATGCCTGTACTATGAGGCGCGTGTCTACACCCTTACTTAAAAGCACAACATCTCTAACAGTTGATTTTGCCCATTTGTTGTCTTGAAATCCCCCACCCACGACGAGTTCACATCCATCGGGCAGGTGCTTACAGTGCTCCATCATGTAATGGATGAGACAGTGAGCCAGGTCAGCCTTGTTTTCATCTACGGACGTGTTTGACAAAGATGATGCGCAAAGATTATGCATGGAGAGCCTACATCTATAACAATTACTATATTATTTGCGTGTCTGTTTGATTCGATGTTTATACGTAACATAAGTCCGTAAAGGTATGATAAAATATTACGTGCAATGGTTTTTCATTGGGATGGTGTTGACATATACCTACTAACTAACTAAACGATTAGTTGAGGCTGTTCTGAGTGATCTCGCAAGCACACTGTGTTGACACTTAAACAGCTACCGTCTCATCAACAACTATGATTGTTTGTAGGCGTCTGTGTCGTGCTGGAATGAACTTTCTTAAGTATGTTTCATCCCAGTTCAGCAGATCTGAGACGGCTGTCCGTGGACTGCTAGTAGCAGTAATGTCATCTGTTGGAACTAAAGCATTTTCCTCTAGCCTTGATTAACCAAGCCCCGTGATGTGGCGCAACTATTTGTCGCACAAAGAAAAAACTGCATCCAGAGACGTCTTGCTGTTGCAGCGAAAGAGGTGGGGTAGGTAGGTAGGTGTATAATTGGAAGTGTTTTGTGAGCCTCAGAGAGTTTCTGTCGGGTGTAGTCAGACATTTCTGTGAGTCTTAAGGCATAACTTAAGGTGTAGTTGAGGGTTTCTCAATCTGAGCTGAATCAAATGCTGTAGTCGCAGAAAATGTGTCGCTGCTGCACCGCCGTAACTTCAGCTTCTTCACTGTTTCTGCTCGACTGGTGACATCGGGGTGAAGGGGAGTATGGGTGGGGGGTGCTGTTGAAAATGTTTCGTCATTGCGCAGCCTTAAATTCACCGTCTTCTCGCTGTCTCTTTCGGTGCCTCATAACTCGTCTCAACTGATGAAATGGGAAGACGGGCGGGGAAGTCTGTTTTTTTTTGCCGCTACGCCATGTCGCTGTATCTTCACTTCAACTTTTCTTCAGTTTCTCCGCTTGCTTGCCTGGCTCAACTGTGACATCAGAAGATGGGGGTTGCTATTGAAATTGTTCACCGCCGCGTCAGCATAATTTCAGCTTATTTAACAAGATTGCCACGCAGATAATTAACTCTAGATGGCAGGTGGACAAGGAAGCCTTTTGGCTTATCGAGAGTTCAATCCTTTTATATTTACAAGTATCCCGCCCTTCTGAGGTGAGTGTCGATTTAATTTTTTACATATTTATGGCACGACATGGAGCTGAGGTGTTGTGCTTGACAGTAGCTCCCACGACAGGTGTCTTATTGTTACAAGTTTGACGTATTTCAATTCAAGGAACGTTTTTCACATTTCTCAGGTGCGTGTATAGAGGTACATACATTACTTCGGACGTTTACATTTTACATTGTACTTGAAAATGTTTACTGGTGCCGGACTGTTATTGTTTTTAATCGACATTCGTCTACGCTTGCCTTGAGAACTGGTTGCAAACTTGTCAAGCAGAACGCTGTGGTCTATTCTTGGATAACACCGGACCACGGAAAACTTTTGTGCAATCGCCGATGATACTCAGTGACGCAAGACGCACTTCAGCAGCGTGTGTATCAACAACAGTGGTGCTTTATTCTAGGACACATTTCTTGTCAACTGCCGCCCATGCAACCAGGTATATCAGATCTCCGGTGACCTGCTGTGTGAATCTTCTCTTTCACCAACTGTGCATCTTCAAGCGTTCGTCTACGAAACGTAAACACCGTGGCGGTCGTAAAGTCGCAAACCAGATCGGGACAATACTTCACTACGCAAGAGTGCCGACGCTGCCACAATCAAGCCGAAATGTACACAATTTCATAACTTTACCATTATATAAACAGGTACAGCGCGATCAAGGCGTACGAGTATGCTACGTTAACGCACAATCGTGTCGGAACAAAGCACTCGCCATTGCGGATCATATACTTGAAAACCACCTCGATATGATGGCGATATGCGAAACGTGGTTGAAGCCTTCGAGCGACGCCAATGTGATTACAGACATTGTACCATATGGATATTCCATCAAGCACACGCCGAAATCGTCTTACACAAACAGGATACCGATGCGTTTCGATCCTTTCAACATCTACGTCATCCATGAGAATCGTTGTTATTTACCGACCGCCGCCATCATTGAAAAATGGCTTGTCAACAACTTTGTTTTTTGAAGAATGGGACCGTTTCATCGACCAGTATGCCATAAAACCTGGACATCTGATTATCATGGAAGATTTGAACTTTCATATTGACAACGTTGCAACTGTTGATGCACGGCGACTGACCAATTCTGTGAATGCCACAGGGATGGTGTTGCATGTTCCCTGGCCAACCCACAGGAAAGGACACACTTTGGATGTACTCATGACCCGCAGCAAGGACGAAATGTTACCGTTACGGACATGGGCCTCTCTGACCACTTTGCGGTGATTTTCAACGTAGACATTGTTCAACATCGCACTCTTTTGATGAAAATCAAATATTGTAAGTTACGCAACAATTATGTAGTGTCTTTTTGACAAGACATTCCACTGTTCCGTTCGGATGATCTTGACTTGCTGAACGTAGAAGAACTGGTTGATCAATACGATCATAATGCAGGTCAGCTTAGTTTATTCGCACGCGTCCGTTTTTCCATATCAATACAGGACTGGCTGCATCTCGCCATCAAGAAGGCTGAACTAAATCCAGAATCAATGCAGAATTATCGACCTGTATCGAAACTGACATTTCTCTCTAAAGTAATCGAGCGCGTTGTAGCAAAACAGCTGAACGTCCACATGCAAGAGAACAACTTGAACGACCAGTTTCAATCGGCATATCGACAATATCACTCAACTGAAACGGCTCTGCTTAAAGTTCACAATGATATTCTGTCTGCAGTAGACCGTGGCTGTGTTGTTGTGTTGGTTATGCATGACTTGACCGCCGCTTTCGACACCATTGACCACGGCATTCTATTGAGCAGACTCACTCACAGATTCGGTGTCACTGGCGCTGCGCTTGAGTGGTTCAGATCTTACTTGTCCGGTCGGGCATCAAGTCTTTCGTATTGGAAATGTCAAATCCTCCCCAACTGCTGTGCCGTTTGGTGTACCGCAAGGCTCCGTACTCGGGCGGAAGACAGATGTCATGGTGTTTGGTACTAAACAGAAATTGTCACTACTAAAGGAGATTCGTATTTTTGACTCGACTTTGACTTCGTCTTCAAGTGCGCGCAACCTGGGCGCTGTATGTGATCAATCCCTCAACATGACTAACCACATAAGTGCCATTTGCCGAACAGCGTATATGCACCTCCACAACATCAGTCGTATGAGGCGATATCCCACAACATATGCGACTAAACCACTTGTGCTCGCTTTCGTCATATCTAGATTGGACTACGGGAACGCGTTATTGACTGGACTACCACGAAACCACATTCACAAACTCCAGCGAATCCAAAACATGGCAGCCAGAAGCATCACGTTCACACCTCACCGTGACCACATAACTCCAGTTCTAAAAGAACAACACTGGCTGCCAATCAAATGCCGAATGTTATGTATGTCTGTCTCTCTTCCTCTCCATCATTCTCAATCCCTCTTTCTCTCTCACCTCCTCTCTCTCTCCCCATCGGTCTCTCTCCCCCTCGGTCTCTCTCCACCTCTGTCTCTCTTCCTCCCTCTGCCTCCCTCTTCCTCGCTCTCCCTCTCTCTCCATCGCTCTTCCTCTCTCTCTGCCTCGCTCTCCCTCTCTCCTTGTCTCCTTTCTCTGTGTCACTCTCTTCCCCTCTTCCTGTCTCTATGGCTGATGTCTGTCTTGAGAGACTGTGTCATCTACTGTTGCTTGTTATGACTGCTCTACTGATGTTTATTTGCTTGTTGTAGAATGTGCGGCTGACTGCTCCAAGTGTTTTGTGACAAACGTGTGTGACAGTGACACTTGCAAGTCACCCTTAGTTTATGACAGTACTTCAAAAATATGTAAAGCTATGTACTGCATTCTACAGTGTTTGATATTAATACACGTTCAACTTCAACATTGGTTATTTGTTGTACGTTGTGGTGGTGGTGCAACACCACAAGACAAAATGGTGTGTTGAGTTTGCAGTGATGTCCTTCCCTACACGTAAATCACCATGGGGAGTCCAACACAAACAACTGCATTGTTAGCGGAATAGCACAATGCACTCACAAAATGTAAAATGCTGTGCTACAAATGCATATTCAGATCTATATCACACAGTTAATATATTCTACATTTGAAAAAACAAAGACGAGCTGTACAGCGGAACACGTAAATGTTATCCGGTTGCCTTGCAGATAAACATGCAGCCTTCCTGCTGTATGTCGCAGTGGATCCGAGTGCTGCTGAGACGTCGCAGTGTTTCTGTGAACTACATACAATTCTGGATGTAATGCCAAATTCTTCTGTTTTCAGTTTGTGCTGACATCTGTGAATCATGCACCATTGCTGATCGATGTTCGACATGCTCGTACGGTTATATGTTTGATGGCACTACATGTTCAAGTAAGTGGATTACATTGTTGTGTGCAGTACGCCGTCTGTGTTGTTCACGTCAAAGACAAGTGTAAATATTGCAGTCTGTGTGAAAGCAATAACCAGACAACAACGTTCACACTGTGAATCAGCCAGATATGTCTAACGATGATATTCTACTCCCATGGTTAAATCGTACCAGAATAATTCTTTTTTTATTTTTGGATACTCGTCTGACACTTTAAACATACCTGACCCTAGAAGTTCTTACAACATGACAAGGAAACTATATAATTTATACCTGCCAACTTTCTTTTTGAAATCCGGGAGATTCCTCAGGGGTTCAGCATGCTTCCCATATATCTCGCATCTTGACATAGGAAGATTGGGGTGGGTGCTGTTGGAGATTTTTTGGTTCAGCACGTCTCGGCACATATCCCATGGTGTCGCGCTCTCTCGAAGACGGGGGTGTTGTTGGAGATTTCGAGAGAAAATCCGGGAGATTTACTAATATTCCGGGCGACTCCCAGATTTCACGGGAGAGTTGACAGGTACAATAATTGATTAGCTTAGCTGTATAAATCCAAGCAGCATAAGAGAAAACAAATCTTTGCTGCCCGACCTAATATCATGCTGTTAAATTACGGGAATGTTTATGTCTTATTGGTCTGAAGAAATTGTTTTTGACATCTTCACAGCATAAACCAATGCCTCCTAGTTGTCTTGAACATTCTTGTTCACAGGAATTTGTTCTATCCTCCAATCATTTGCACCTAAATTTAATGCACGTTTTGTACACAAAATTTATTTTGACATAATGTTGAACACTGAGAATGGACCCAACGCTAAATGTGCAACACTTCGATCCTACCCCTCTTAAAATGCATTTCATTTTGAAATGAGCCCATCCCATATTCCTGCATCCTATCCGCCTTGATAGATTGTAACTGGCCTATATATACTCAGGGGGTTTAATTTTATAATTGTTCACATCTTTCCACAATTAACATTTTTCGACCAGCGTTAGATATGGCCATGACATTTAATTTTTCCATTTGAGCCAAGCTGAGCTCCCTATGTTACGGTCATATTGGACAAAACCAAGATGGCCACTGTTCGAAGTAAGGTTGTGCAATAACTCGAGAACCAAAAATGATAGAATCATAAATGAGACCACTTTTAGGCGTTTTCTGCAACAACTGTTTTTTTCCAGTTGTTGCGGAGTACCATTTAAGATGTATTCAGTCTTGGAGTTGTTTGTTTTAAGTGTCATGCTTTGCATCTAGCTGTTGATGTATCTAATGCACCGTTCCAAAGACTCGAGATTACTGTCCATAGAATTGGTGTTAAAACTACAGTATACCTGATGGTGATCAGCATAGGCATGCCCCAGCTTACCTTGCTGATCAATGATATGAAAAACACTATACTACAAAATACTCTGTGAATTCCACAGGACCGAGGTATGATCCTTGCGTTACTCCCTGATCAAGTTTAAACTGGTCAGTCACAGTACCATCAATAATAATTGATTGAATGTGAAGATAAGATGAAAACCAATTTAGAGCTGTGCCTGATACACCAAAAGAACAATTCATAATAATCAACAAAATCTTATGGTCCCCAGTATGAAAAGCCGACAACAAGTAATTTAAAACCAGTTGTGTGACCTTCTGTTGGTCCATGTTTAAAAGAATGTCAGACTGGACCTTAATAAGTGCAGTTTCAGTAGAATGTCCAGCTCTATACGCCGACTGACAAGGTGGCAACGAAATTCACATTCTGAATAAAAGCAAAGTTGGTCTACAACAGCCCGTTCTGTTAATTTATAGATATACTGGAGATTCGACACAGGGTGCAGACATGGGGTCAAATGCAAATGCATTTGTATTTAAATGCATTTAAATGCAACTGATCCAGTGTTTGCATTTGCATTTGAAAATTTCGAGCCAAAACTATTTGCAAAAAGTATTTGAAAAATCAAATACTTTTCAAATTCTTATAGCATTTAGTTATATCAATGAAAACTGTTATCACAGCTGTACTTAATTAAATTGTTGCTTGGTCTAGACAGTTGATACAGGACACTCTTGTTACTTGTGTGATCACCGAGGTATGACATTCACTGAGAAAAAACTGGCCTTCCTATAGCTCTTTTATTAGCTGACCAACTGCAGCATTTGCATTATTTGATCAATAACTACTTGGGTCATTATCAGATGGATGATCAGTGTATCAGTTGGCCTGTGATAGGGTCAGGTTAGCAAGCATTAAATTAACAGTGGGTTGCTTATTCTAATTTTATTGGAAGACAGTGCATCAGCGGGCACAGGAAATGGAAAACAGGATTAACCTGTCACAGGAGAAAATTTAACAATGTGTGACCAATCATAACATGGGTCTATTGACTCAATGAACTCCCTTAATTCTGGATAAACGATGGTCAAGTATAGCTCACTTTTGTCATTATTTATTATGTACGAGCACGGAGACGTCAAGAGAATTAGAAAAGTATTTGAAAAGTATTTGAACAGTATTGAAATACTTTTGAAAAAGTATTTGCATTTGACCTAAACAAAATGTATTGGCATTTGAAATGTCACAAGTATTTGCATTTGCATTTAAATTCTTTTCAATGTATTTGACCCCATGTCTGACTGTCTGTCAGGGCGATAGTTTTTTGGAATAGGATCCAGTCCTGCTTTTTTAAGCAGTGGCTCTACAAGTGCAGTCTTCCTTTCGTGGGGGAATTCCCCAGCAGCAATGGAGCAATTGATGATGTGTGTAAGGAATGGCACAAATTCCTCAATATACTATTTGACCAATTTGGTTGGCATGGGGTCCAGAACATTTCTTACATTTCATAACCACCTTGTGCACATCATCCGCAGTAAATGTATCGAAATTATCACACACACACCTTCTCTGTTTTCTGATGGTTTGACGGGAGGTTTTGCTAGGCAAAATATTACGTGCTGGATAGGTTAATTGCAGCGTGTTCAGCCAGTATTGACAGAGGGTTGACAATGGTTGTTATGTAGGGAATATAACATAGTATAATGTTCTTCCCTTCTTGTGCTCATTATGTTATGATATAGGATTTGTCTTAATTTGATTTGTTTGTATTGTATGTATTGTAATGAGTAACAATACATTTGATTTGATTTGATTTGGTTATGCTTCAGGCGGCGTGCCTAACCTGGATGGCATGACGACATTTGGTCAGTACGAGAAGATGCTAGAGGGTTGTGTCAGCAACCTGTACATCCAGGGCAAGGGAACCCTGGACCTCACCAATGACGCTGTCGGGGTATGTCGTGGCGCCCTGACACCCCTCATTGCTGCGACCATCCAGTCGCTACAGTGTTCTTGTTTCTTTATGTTTTGGGGCCTGTTTATATTTGTGAAACAGAGTGTGCTATTTTGTCAGCTTTATTAGTTTCATTAACATAAATGTAACCGATTAAAATTATATATCTCGTCTGGTTGATAATTGATTTGAAACTTATTAACAGAATAAGAACTGATTGATATTCCAAAGAAAAGAACAGTTTTGTTGTCATCTTGCTGAAAAATGTCTGATAAAAAGATCTATTATATGACTGATGAAATTATTAAGTATTGGAAATCATGACAACTGGCAAACAAAATGTCATTAAGGTGGATGCCTATGCACCGCTGGAAGGGAGATGTTAGAGTATTGGTTGGTTGGTTCTGCTGTGCCTGGTGCTGTAATAGGACATGCTGAAGAGTAGATATTGACTTAGGCATCTGAGCCAAGTCAACCCAAGAGAAACATTCAATGTATTTTCAATGTTGCCAACAGAATCTAGACACTATAAACTTGTGTGTAGCTACAATGATAAAAAATGTGTAGATCAGGTCTATGCGAAACAGGAGATTAACTAATGTCGGAATTAATTGTACCATTAGCCTGTAGATGTGAATTCTTTGTAATTTTGCTTAATGTGTACACATTATCTAGCAGTGAAATGTTGTCCTTGAATGGTGAACGGCAAATTCCTAAAGAAATGTTAATATGATGGCGAGATAAGGTAATTATGTGCAATCATATCACTAGATCATGCCAACAGAAGTGATGGTCTGATGCAAAGTATTTATTGAGCGCAAATGCCAAATATGCCAAATACTTATTGAATATTTTTCCACACAGAAACAGAGTTGTAGGGGAAAGAATCTTGTGATGTATTTTATTGTAATGTACAACATTTCACATGTCTCATGCCTGCTTTTGTAGTTTTGTAGAGTTGAATGAACCATGTGTGGTTTAACGATATATATGTTCAAAATACTGCATTGTTGCCTTATATTTTAAATGCAAGACATCAATTTGGGGTAAGACCACATTACTGATCCGTCCGCGCAAAGAGTGCACTTGAAAATACCGTTTTGGTGTGATATGCGTGAATTTTTTTCGATCACTTTCTGATGGGACACTTTTGTTTCGAGAATACTGAATGTACTACTGCATTAGACAAAATAAAACATCAAATGGGAATGAGTTTTCACACCTATAACTTACGTAATATGTTCTTGTAACTTACGTGACGGAGATGAAAGGGTAACATACATTCCCCTTTGAGGTTAATCTAGTTATATGTGTAGCTTGATATCAGTCTATCCTTCGTGAAGATTTTTAACATGCAGGACATCAATTTGGGGTAAGACCACATTACAGATCCGTCCGCGCAAAGAGTGCACTTAAAAATACCGTTTTGGTGTGATATGCGTGAATTTTTTTCGATCACTTTGTGATGGGACACGTTTGTTTCGAGAATACTGAATGTACTACTGCATTAGACAAGATAAAACATCAAATGGGAATGAGTTTTCACACCTATAACTTACGTACTATTTTCTTGTAACTTACGTGACGGAGATGAAAGGGTAACATACATTCCCCTTTGCGGTTAATCTAGTTATATGTGTAGCTTGATATCAGTCTATCCTTCGTGAAGATTTTTAACATGCAGGATATCAATTTGGGGTAAGACCACATTACAGATCCGTCCGCGCAAAGAGTGCACTTAAAAATACCGTTTTGGTGTGATAAGCGTGAATTTATTTTGATCACTTTGTGATGGGACACGTTTGTTTCGAGAATACTGAATGTACTACATCATTAGACAAGATAAAACATCAAACGGGAATGAGTTTTCACACCTATAACTTACGAACTATTTTCTTGTAACTTACGTGACGGAGATGAAAGGGTAACATACATTCCCCTTTGCGGTTAATCTAGTAATATGTGTAGCTTGATATCAGTCTAGCCTTCGTGAAGATTTGTAACATGCAGGACATCAATTTGGGGTAAGACCACATTACTGATCCGTCCGCGCAAAGAGTGCACTTGAAAATACCGTTTTGGTGTGATATGCGTGAATTTTTTTCGATCACTTTGTGATGGGACACGTTTGTTTCGAGAATACTGAATGTACTACTGCATTAGACAAGATAAAACATCAAATGGGAATGAGTTTTCACACCTATAACTTACGTACTATTTTCTTGTAACTTACGTGACGGAGATGAAAGGGTAACAAACATTCCCCTTTGCGGTTAATCTAGTAATATGTGTAGCTTGATATCAGTCTAACCTTCGTGAAGATTTGTAACATGCAGGACATCAATTTGGGGTAAGACCACATTACTGATCCGTCCGCGCAAAGAGTGCACTTGAAAATACCGTTTTGGTGTGATATGCGTGAATTTTTTTCGATCACTTTCTGATGGGACACTTTTGTTTCGAGAATACTGAAAGTACTACTGCATTAGACAAAATAAAACATCAAATGGGAATGAGTTTTCACACCTATAACTTACGTAATATGTTCTTGTAACTTTCGTGACGGAGATGAAAGGGTAACATACATTCCCCTTTGAGGTTAATCTAGTTATATGTGTAGCTTGATATCAGTCTATACTTCGTGAAGATTTTTAACATGCAGGACATCAATTTGGGGTAAGACCACATTACAGATCCGTCCGCGCAAAGAGTGCACTTAAAAATACCGTTTTGGTGTAATATGCGTGAATTTGTTTTGATCACTTTGTGATGGGACACGTTTGTTTCGAGAATACTGAATGTACTACTGCATTAGACAAGATAAAACATCAAATGGGAATGAGTTTTCACACCTATAACTTACGTACTATTTTCTTGTAACTTACGTGACGGAGATGAAAGGGTAACAAACATTCCCCTTTGCGGTTAATCTAGTAATATGTGTAGCTTGATATCAGTCTAGACTTCTTGAAGGTTTGTAACATGCAAGACATCAATTTGGGGTAAGACCACATTACTGATCCGTCCGCGCAAAGAGTGCACTTGAAAATACCGTTTTGGTGTGATATGCGTGAATTTTTTTCGATCACTTTCTGATGGGACACTTTTGTTTCGAGAATACTGAATGTACTACTGCATTAGACAAGATAAAACATCAAATGGGAATGAGTTTTCACACGCACCTATAACTTTTACGTAATATGTTCCTTGGCTTTTACGTGACGAATGAAAAGGGTAACATACATTCCCATTTGTAGTTAATCTAGTTATGTGTGTAGCTTGATATCAGTCTAGCCTTCGTGAAGATTTGTAACATGCAAGACATCAATTTGGGGTAAGACCACATTACTGATCCGTCCGCGCAAAGAGTGCACTTGAAAATACCGTTTTGGTGTGATATGCGTGAATTTTTTTGGATCACTTTGTGATGGGACACGTTTGTTTCGAGAATACTGAATGTACTACTGCATTAGACAAGATAAAACTTCAAATGGGAATGAGTTT
>CM034544.1:37478443-37504295 GCA_020002185.1 Paraescarpia echinospica
TATCTAATGCACCGTTCCAAAGACTCGAGATTACTGTCCATTGAATTGGTGTTAAAACTACAGTATACCTGATAGTGATCAGCATAGGCATGCCCCAGCTTACCTTGCTGATCAATGATATGAAAAACACTATACTACAAAATACTCTGTGAATTCCACAGGACCGAGGCATGATCCTTGCGTTACTCCCTGATCAAGTTTAAACTGGTCAGTCACAGTACCATAAATAATAATTGATTGAATGTGAAGATAAGATGAAAACCAATTTAGAGCTGTGCCTGATACACTAAAAGAACAATTCATAATAATCAACAAAATCTTATGGTCCCCAGTATGAAAAGCCGACAACAAGTAATTTAAAACCAGTTGTGTGACCTTCTGTTGGTCCATGTTTAAAAGAATGTCAGACTGGACCTTAATAAGTGCAGTTTCAGTAGAATGTCCAGCTCTATACGCCGACTGACAAGGTGGCAACGAAATTCACATTCTGAATAAAAGCAAAGTTGGTCTACAACAGCCCGTTCTGTTAATTTATAGATATACTGGAGATTCGACACAGGGTGCAGACATGGGGTCAAATGCAAATGCATTTGTATTTAAATGCATTTAAATGCAAACTGATCCAGTGTTTGCATTTGCATTTGAAAATTTCGAGCCAAAACTATTTGCAAAAAGTATTTGAAAAATCAAATACTTTTCAAATTCTTATAGCATTTAGTTATATCAATGAAAACTGTTATCACAGCTGTACTTAATTAAATTGTTGCTTGGTCTAGACAGTTGATACAGGACACTCTTGTTACTTGTGTGATCACCGAGGCATGACATTCACTGAGAGAAAACTGGCCTTCCTATAGCTCTTTTATTAGCTGACCAACTGCAGCATTTGCATTATTTGATCAATAACTACTTGGGTCATTACCAGATGGATGATCAGTGTATCAGTTGGCCTGTGATAGGGTCAAGTGAGCAAGCATTTAATTAACAGTGGGTGGCTTATTCTAATTTTATTGGAAGACAGTGCATCAGTGGGCACAGGAAATGGAAAACAGGATTAACCTGTCACAGGAGAAAATTTAACAATGTGTGACCAATCATAACATGGGTCTATTGACTCAATGAACTCCCTTAATTCTGTATAAACGATGGTCAAGTATAGCTCACTTTTGTCATTATTTATTATGTACGAGCACGGGGACATCAAGATAATTATAAAAGTATTTGAAAAGTATTTGAACAGTATTGAAATACTTTTGAAAAAGTATTTGCATTTGACATAAACAAAATGTATTGGCATTTAAAATGTCACAAGTATTTGCATTTGCATTTAAATTCTTTTCAATGTATTTGACCCCATGTCTGACTGTCTGTCAGGGCGATAGTTTTTTGGAATAGGATCCAGTCCTGCTTTTTTAAGCAGTGGCTCTACAAGTGCAGTCTTCCTTTCGTGGGGGAATTCACCAGCAGCAATGGAGCAATTGATGATGTGTGTAAGGAATGGCACAAATTCCTCAATATACTATTTGACCAATTTGGTTGGCATGGGGTCCAGAACATAGCTGGCTGTCTCAGATTTCATAACCACCTTGTGCACATCATCCGCAGTAAATGTATCGAAATTATCACACACACACCTTCTCTGTTTTCTGATGATTTGACGGGAGGTTTTGCTAGGCAAAATATTACGTGCTGGATAGGTTAATTGCAGCGTGTTCAGCCAGTATTGACAGAGGGTTGACATTGGTTGTTATGTAGGGAATATAACATAGTATAATGTTCTTCCCTTCTTGTGCTCATTATGTTATGATATAGGATTTGTCTTAATTTGATTTGTATTGTATGTATTGTAATGAGTTACAATAAATTTGATTTGATTTGATTTGGTTATGCTTCAGGCGGCGTGCCTAACCTGGATGGCATGACATTTGGTCAGTACGAGAAGATGCTAGAGGGTTGTGTCAGCAACCTGTACATCCAGGGCAACGGAACCCTGGACCTCACCACTGACGCTGTCGGGGTATGTCGTGGCGCCCTGACACCCCTCATTGCTGCGACCATCCAGTCGCTACAGTGTTCTTGTTTCTTTATGTTTTGGGGCCTGTTTATATTTGTGAAAGTGTGCTATTTTGTCAGCTTTATTAGTTTCATTAACATAAATGTAACCGATTAAAATTATATATCTCGTCTGGTTGATAATTGATTTGAAACTTATTAACAGAATAAGAACTGATTGATATTCCAAAGAAAAGAACAGTTTTTTTGTCATCTTGCTGAAAAATGTCTGATAAAAAGATCTATTATATGACTGATATTATATGATGAAATTATTAAGTATTGGAAATCACGACAAGTGGCAAACAAAATGTCATTAAGGTGGATGCCTATGCACCGCTGGAAGGGAGATGTTAGAGTATTGGTTGGTTGGTTCTGCTGTGCCTGGTGCTGTAATAGGACATGCTGAAGAGTAGATATTGACTTAGGCATCTGAGCCAAGTCAACCCAAGAGAAACATTCAATGTATTTTCAATGTTGCCAACAGAATCTAGACACTATAAACTTGTGTGTAGCTACAATGATAAAAAATGTGTAGATCAGGTCTATGCGAAACAGGAGATTAACTAATGTCAGAATTAATTGTACCAGTAGCCTGTAGATGTGAATTCTTTGTAATTTTGCTTAATGTGTACACATTTTCTAGCAGTGAAATGTCCTTGAATGGTGAACGTCAAATTCCTAAAGAAATGTTAATATGATGGCGAGATAAGGTAATTATGTGCAATCATATCACTAGATCATGCCAACAGAAGTGATGGTCTGATGCAAAGTATTTATTGAGCGCAAATGCCAAATATGCCAAATACTTATTGAATATTTTTCCACACAGAAACAGAGTTGTAGGGGAAAGAATCTTGTGATGTATTTTATTATAATGTACAACATTTCACATGTCTCATGCCTGCTTTTGTAGTTTTGTAGAGTTGAATGAACCATGTGTGGTTTAACGATATATATGTTCAAAATACTGCATTGTTGCCTTATATTTTAAATGCCAGTACGTTAAAATGAAAATGTCAAAAGCACATGGTAAAGAAATGTTAGGTTTTCGTAGTAAATTATTTAAAGATTTATCAACATGCTCGTCTAGCTGTGGATATCTGACCTAGTGAATACTAGATGCTCATTGGTTCTAAAATGAACACAGTTTATGGTGTGTAAATCTACATTTAGCTGGGTAATGTTGGGTTTTTGGCCATATTGGTGGTACTAGGCAAAGTTCATTCGATTCAAGTATGTATGCTATCAATAGTAACGTGTGTATTATTTATTTTTATATTAAGAAACAATGGTTCCTCAAGAAGAGCATTATTTTGTCATTCCCTAACTTGAAATTGTTTGAAACGTTTGACATTCAGTAACACTATCTCTTAAAACTTGTATTTCAAATAAATCTCAAGGTGGCAATAACAGCACAGATGTCACTGGCCACGTATAGTTGAATATAATACACCTTTATGGTAAACACAGAAGAACTGGCATTATGTTAATTAAGCAAAATGCAAGCCGATTTGTACTTAAACCTAGAGAAGTGAAAACAAAAAGACTAGCTACTCATCACCTCTGATCATGGGATGAAGTAAAAGAGAATTGCCTGTTTTAATACACATGTTTGTCTGAAAATATTGTTGTCATACCAATTTCCTATGCCTAATATTATTCAGCACCTGTGTACATGATTATAGATGTGTCAATAAATTTGTTAGAAAAATGTTAACTTGTTACGACAAGTGTTCATATGATAGTGAAACCCTGATAATCTAGAAACCATAACATCAGGACATAATATACCTTGCAATATACCTGATTAATTTATTTTAACATCCATAATTTGCCGTGCTATTTCAAATAGTTGTTTAAGTGGAATTAACTTAATTTAGATGCGGTTATTGTAAATGGCTGAAATTACTGAATGGAGTAAGTGTATGTGTGCACAACCAGTAATGTATGTCTTAACATCAGCAGGGATCGAACCTGCCACACACTACACTGATATGATAGATTTTGATATGCTAGTTTTTTTAGTTTTAATATGCAACTATCGATGGGTTGATGTTGGAAGACTCCATTGTGTTATAAAATCTCATAGGTTCCTCCGGGATATCTCCTTCTTATTCTCTCATAATTACCGAGGATAAGTAATTGGCTAACACCTATGTTTTTTCAAGTCCGCCGAGTTTGTCATGTCATCTTTGTTTTCTAGAAAGTTGGGTATTTCCGTTTATGTCTTCATTTTTGCCCTTGCATACTGCCAGATTTCTTAGATTATGTTTTATTTGATTAATTATATCCTTTTCATACAGTTTCTGTGCTTTTCTTTTCAGTCTCCTGACCTAATAGTGCAATCGCCAAAATTCCTCTTAAGCTTGGAATTCTTTGGTAAGAAGATATTCTTCCACAATCTGTTTTTCCTTTTGATTTTAGATCGGGTTTGAATGAATGGTCGCTTCTTCCTAATGCTGATGGAAAGTCTCGACTGTTGAGATCTCTGTGTATTAACCAGTGATGACAAGGTCAAGGAGCGATGGTTCGGTTGTACCTTTACCTCTAGTGGGCTCAGTAATATGTTGCACCAAGTAACAGTCTCGATTTTTTTAATTAATTTAAATTATTTATCTTCAGTACTTGCTGCTGTAGTTGAGATTATTTACTAATCAATCTACGGGTAGTTGAAATCTCCAAGTATAGCAGAACATGTGAAAAACATTTCTCACTTGTTTTATCCAGTAATTTCTTATGGTTGTCATTGTTCTCAGTGGTGCTATTAGGGCTTCTACAAAAAGAGCCTAACAGAAGGGTATCCTTCCGTTTCAGTATGCAGTTTCAAAATGCAAAACAGTGCTTCATTAAACTCAACATCAAACTGGTGTACTTGAAATGCCAAACAATTGTGAATAAACAAGAACAGCCCTCTGCCTTTGCCTTCACTCATGTTCACAGTTTCCATATAATACAATTCCAGCCGGATTGGTCTGGCCGGATACTACAAGTAGTTGACACATCACCCACTTTTTCCCACTTCTCTTGTTGTGACTCAGGGCCTTTTTACATACTGTTTTATACATATTTAAAAAAATTAACTTAATCGTTTATCGGCAGTGCGCATGCGTCAGGTTATATCTCTTCTTATTTCCCCCTCGTACATTTATAGTTAATATCATAAGTTCTAAAGACTGTTATTGTTTAAATCTTACAAAGGTGCAGTAATATCATCATTACTATACGTACGTATTAATATATTTGCAATCAATCATTCCAAAGTCTTATTTCGCAAAAATATTTGCTTAGCAACCACCTGTAGAATTTAAAACAAAATGGCGGAAAAGTAAACAATAAGCTAAGAGCGCGAAACACAAATCACCCCCAATGCAACTCGCATAAATCAGGGTGTTCTAAACACTAAACATCACAGAAATTAAATATACATTAGCTATATAAGACACGTATATAAGACACGTAGATTATATATTCTTAAATCCTTCTCCTCTGTCTTGCCACTTCCTGAACTAACAGGCCTTTCTTCGGGTGTATCATCATCACCCTTGTGTCTTCAACATATTTCAAGCCCTGAGTCGGCCCAGAGCTAGAAAAAAAAACCTAACATTTACCCTATCATTGCTTCTATCTGTTGGTGTTTGCACTAGTCCCAAACCCTGCACTTGCACCTATTCAATTTAGTATAAAAGTTAATAAAATATTATTTATATTTTTTTTTTATAGATATATATGTATATTTAAATTAATGAATTAAACATTATTTAATAGTAGGTTAATGAAAAATTGTATGTATTAAGTATCTAATAAATATGGCAACTGGTGGTACACCAGTGTTATCTAAAACATCAAGATCTCTACGAGGTAGCTCGTCTAGCTCTAAGGCAACATCATCAAGATACAATTCAAAGAAAAGTCATAAAACAAACAAGAAATTAGAGGCTGACAGAGATCAAGAAAAATGTGTCTGCCCTGACTGCAGCTTGGAAGTTAAACATAACGAGGACGCCATTGAGTGTGACATCTGTAAGGGATGGTATCACAAAGTCTGTCAAAGTGTGTCTGATGCCTTGTATGCCATATTAACCAGCGATGAAAACCAACGAATCAGTTGGTACTGTAAATCATGCCAAAGAGGGGCAAAGGCAATCATGTCACACATCCTTATCATGAACGAGCGTCAAGACCAATTTGAAAAGAAATTGACTGCAATGGAAAATAAACAAAAAGCATTCCAAACCAGAGTCAATGAACTTGAGGAGACAGTCTCAAAAGTATCCAATCTGCAAACTCAGACACCACATGAATCACTAGGAGCAACATACGTAGAACCAGTCATAAACAAAGATGAAATGGTCGCCACTGTGTGCACCCAAATAAATGACCGAATGACCAGAATGAAGAACATTGTGGTATACAATGTGCCAGAGGGGACCAGCACTCTGAAAGAAGACAACACTATTCATGACAGGAAACTAATGAGGGAAATTTCAGGATACACTACATATGGTAAATACCAACCTGAAGACCTACAAGTAAGGAGATTAGGGAGCAAACAAAGAAAGGAAATGGAAACAGAGGGAACAAGAACTCGTCCGTTACTTGTAACATTCCCAGAAGAGGATAAAAAAGCTTTTGTCATGAAAAACCTATACAAACTGAAAAACAAAGGGGAACCATTCAGTGGAATGGTTATAAAGCATGACATGAGCAAAGATGACAGAGAGAAGGAGCGACTACTACAGAAGGAGGCAAGGGAAAAAACACAGCAGGAGCAGACAACAAATTTTGTCTACCTGGTAAGAGGGCGCCCAGGAGAAAGACAGATCATCAAAGTAAAAAAGAGGGGCGGAAATACCAACCAAACTCTCGCACCACAAGTGCCAGTGCCAGAGAAATAACTGTATGGTACACAAATGCTGATGTGCTAACAAAAGAAAAACTAACAGAACTAAAATGTAGAATAAAAAACCATTCAACTCCACCACAGGTTATAGCAGTGTCAGAAGTAAAACCTAAAAATTATAAAAGACAACTTACCACACAAGAATATAACCTGGAAGGATATTCTATGGAAACTATAAATATTGGTGAGGACACAGGCAGAGGGATGATCTTGTTTCTTCACAATTCGTTGCCATTTGAAGTGCACCAGTTTGATGTTGAGTTCAATGAAGCACAATTTTGCACTTTAAAACTGAAAGGGAAAGACACTCTTCTCATAGGCTCCTTTTATAGGAGTCCAAACAGTACCACCGAGAATAATGACAACCTTAACAAACTACTTGATAAAATAAGTGAGAAAAAATTTGCACGTGTTCTACTACTTGGAGATTTTAACTATCCTAAAATTGATTGGGAAACAATGTCAACTACAGCAGCAAGTACAGAGGAGAAAGAATTTAAATTCATTGAGAAACTTCGAGACTGTTACTTTGTGCAACATATAACAGAGCCCACTAGAGGTAGAGGTACAACTGAACCATCACTCCTTGATCTTGTCCTCACTAGTGAAGACACAGAGATCTCAACAATTGAAACAGCCTCAGCACTAGGAAGAAGTGACCATTCTATTATTAAGGTGGTTCTTAACTGCATGCCAGTCTATGAACCAATCAGCAAAACTGTCTATAAATACGACAAGGGGGATTACACCAAAATGAAAGACATACTAAACATTGATTGGGAGGAGGAATTTTCTAATCACCAGGAGGATGTGCAAACTCAGTGGGATATCCTTACTTCTAAGCTTAGATATGCAGAAGGAAAATGCATACCAAAGAAGGTGATAACTGAGAGAGCCAGAAAATACCCAGTTCCACTGGAGTTCAAAATCCGAACCAAAATCAAAAGAAAAAACAGGTTGTGGAAAAAATATCTTCTCTCCAAAGATGCCCAAACTTATCAGGAATTTTGTCGACTCCGAAATCAGGTCAGGAGACTGACAAGAAAGGCACAGAAACTATATGAAAAAGATATCATAAATCAAATAAAACAGAATCCCAAGAAGTTCTGGCAATATGCGCAGGCAAAAATGAACACAAGAATGGGAATACCGAACTTAATAAAAAGCAAAGACAAGGATGATCTGACAAAGACAGATTTGGAAAAAGCACAGGTATTGGCAAATCATTTCTCTTCCGTATTTACGAGAGAACCAGAAGGAGACATTCTGGAGGAGCCAATAAGATGTCATAACAAAGTTGAATCTTGCACTATCACTCCATCGATAGTGGCTTTAAAGCTAAAGAAACTAAAAATATTCAAATCACCAGGACCTGACGGCCTCCATCCTCGTGTACTAAACGAATTGGCAGAGAGTATTAGCACTCCACTATCCAAAATTTTTAACACGTCGCTGAAAACAGGCATACTACCCAAAGACTGGAAAATAGCAAACATATCTGCAATTCACAAGAAAGGAAACAAAAATCTAGCACATAACTACCGGCCAGTCAGCCTAACGAGCATAGTAGGGAAAATAATGGAAGGCATAGTTAGAGATACCATCACTAAACATTTGAAAGATAATGACCTGTTGAGCGACAAACAATTTGGATTCATCAAAGGGCGGTCTACAGTTCTCCAATTACTTAAAGTACTCGATTCATGGACTGAGACACTAGATAACGGTGGATGTATTGATGTAGTATATTGTGATTTTATGAAAGCATTTGACAAAGTCCCACATCTACGACTTATAGAGAAACTCCAGAGCTATGGAATTCAAGGAAATATTCTAAGCTGGGTTGCAGCTCTATTGGCCCACAGAACACAACGTGTAAGGGTCAATAATTCTTTTTCAAATTGGCATGATGTCATCAGCGGCATACCACAAGGATCGGTGATTGGTCCCTTACTTTTTGTTATATTTATTACTGATTTACCGGATGTTATAAAGAGCTCCGAAATATTCCTGTTTGCGGATGATATGAAACTCTTCCATCCAATTTACACCACTGAAGATTGCACAAAGCTTCAACAAGATCTTACCCATGCAGAACATTGGACATACGAATCTCTTTTAAAGTTCCACCCAGATAAATGCAGCCATATGAGAGTAGGATCATCAACAATAAGAAACGACAGCTACACACTGGGACCTAATCATATAACGCTGGCAAGTACGGATAAGGTGAAGGATATTGGCGTCACTTTTGACTCATCACTAAACTTTGAGGCACATATGTCGGAAAAAATTAATAAAGCCAATTCAATGATGGGGATAATTCGTCGCACTTTTGATTACATGGATGAACAATGTTTTTCTACTGTTTTTAAATCTCTCGTCCGCCCACATATTGAATATGCAAATCAAGTATGGGCTCCATTCTTAATGAAACACATTACAGCTCTTGAAAATGTTCAGCGTAGAGCAACCAAATTAATTCCAGGCTTTAAAGATCTTGAATACAATGAACGTCTGCAAAGACTAAAATTACCAACTCTGTCATATCGTCGCCTCAGAGGAGACATGATTGAAATGTATAGGATTTTAACAGACAAATATGATACAGCTGTGACATCGAACTTTATAACTTTGAGGGATACTGAATCATGTATGCGAGGACATCACCTAAAAATATTCAAAGGACGTTGTCGGTTAAACATTAAAAAAAAATTCATTTATACACCGATGCACGGACGTATGGAACAGCCTCCCACAGTCTGTGGTAGAGGCTCCATCAGTTCAGTCCTTCGAGGGAAAATTAGACAAATTATGGAAAAACCACCCAATTAAGCTCGATTACACAGCCCCACCCCTATTATGGAACAACTCGTCAGACGCATGCGCACCATATAGTTTGACGACAAACATCAGAGCTGGCGTAAGAGGCATCACAGCCTAAAAGCCAGAAGAGGACCTGTAAGAACCTGTAAGAACCTGTTTATTAATTTCTATTTGAAATGTATTTAATAATTTATATATCTTTTAATCCCTAGTGCATCAACTATTATTTTACTAAGCACAGCAGCCCCCCAAAAAGCATCAAAATCTCCGAGCAGACTCGATCTGTTCAACGGATGGTGGCTGCCTAACACAAAGAAGAAGAAGAAGAATTCCAAGTTGTATTCCAGCGTGGTAAGTTGTCTTTTAAAATGTGTAGGCTTTACTTCTGATATTGCTATAACATGTGGTGGAGTTGAGTGTTTTTTATTTTATTTTACGTTTTAGTGCAGTTAGTTCTTCTTTAGTCAGTACATCAGCCTTTGTAAACCATGCAATTATTTCTTCTGTACAGGCACTTTTGAGTAAGAGTAAATGTCACATTTTCAAATTGGCAGGAGGTAATCAGTCGAATACCCCAAGGATCAGTGATTGGCCTTCTTTTTTTTTGTAATATTCACAAATGATTTACCTGATGTTATAAAGGTCTCTCATACTGGATCATTATTCACAAGGAATAAAGCCTATTCATTGGGAAACAACCAGACAACACTTACAAGTACGGACAATGTGAAAGTTATTCGAGTCACTTTCGATCCATCGCTTGCTTTTGAAGCGTATATGTCAAAACAAAAATAATCCGATTCGATGATGGGAATAATCCGACGTACTTTCGATCACATGGATGAAAAGTGTTTTTCTACAAATATTAAGTCCATTCTTGATTAAATATATTACAGCTCTTAACAATGATCGGCGCAGAGCAACCAAATTAATTCCTGGTTTCAAAGAACTTGAATAGAAAGAACGTTTACAGAGTCTGAAATTACCAACTCTATCGTACGGTCGACACACGGGAGATAGGATTGAAATGCATAAGATACTAACAGGGAAATATGATCCAGCAGTCTTATCCAATGTTGTTACTTTGGGAGCCAACGAAGCACATACGAAAGGGCACCACCTAGAAATAACTGATTTATATTCCGAAGCAAAGACGTATGAAACAGTCACCCACAGACTGTGGTTGACGTTTCAGCGATGCAGTCGTTTGACACAAAAATAGATAAGTTATACCAAAACCACCCTATGGAACCTGAATACACTGCCCCTACCTTAGATTGTTCCACACTCAGACGCATACAAACAGTCCGAGCATATGTCAAAAGCGAGAATTGGCACTTAAGAGGCAGATACAGTAATCCCTAGTCAAGCAAGAAGAGGACGTGTAAGAACCTGTAAGATGTTATGCACTTTACTTTTCAGGTCTTGAAAATGGCCCAGAAGCATTGAAGTTAATTTTTCAAAAAAAAAGAGAGAATCCGGAAGTGGGAGACACTGGAGCCGTTACTGCCTATGATACAGAGCTAACTGCACCAATGATCGGCTCGGGACATCTCATTGGTTGCTCCTTACAACCCTACTCTGGAGAGTAGTGTCACAATCCTGATCTCACACAGTTGACCCACACCGTGTGGTAGCACTCTGCAAGGGAGGGTTAAATCGGCCCCTAAGCCATACCGGCGTTCCCATAACCGGTGTGGTCATCCATGCCACGTGATATAACCCTATATATTGAGCGCGTCAAGCTGCAATTAACATAGACAATTTACCTGCCTTTATACCCTGCCAAACACAGGCAGCCGGAATTGTGGTGTGTGAACTTCAACTTTAATTAATCTTGCATATCTACACTTACTAATGTTATTTATTCGTTAAAGTGGTATTAAAACTTCGGTCATATGTTATGTTATATGATATGATGCAGTAGACGTGTGCATACTCAGTATAAATAATATTATAATCTATTATAAGTATTCTGATGTATGCAAATTCATGGATAGTATTGGTTGACGACGATAGGGGGTGAATCCAATATGGCCGCACACAGTGGGGAAACTTCCAGAAATCAAATCATATTTATTGTCTATGTATTATACCAACAACTGTTGTTCAAGTATAATACACAGTGCGTTATTAAAGGTGAATAAATAACGAAGAGAGATGGTGTTCGAATTTGTGTTTACTATTCCGTGGTGCGTAGCATTAAACAATGTTTAACTAGTGCATTAATTTTGTTTGCCTTAAGTGACGATACATTTGTTTCTATTACTTTGATCACTGCCAAATAACATAACTATAATCAGCCAAGCACAAGCATGTGTGTATTTGCATTACGATTGGCAAGATATTCTATGAACGCACTACGCCAGTGCGTATACACGTTTATGTCTATATATGTGTCTACATTAAGGTACGATAAAAAAGTTAAGTCTAAACACAGTAACCATGTTCATTTCGTTCGCGCGCGTGCCTGCCGCCGTGAATAGACTATCAACAATAACCAATTTTCTTGTTGTACCCAAAGGCAATACGTTGAACAGATTACAACTACTTGACGTTCTAAACAAATGAAGTCCTTACCTTCCTTCCCGTTTGAAGCCATCTTGCAATGGCTACCCCTTCACGCTGTCTTTTCCTGCATTTGTTTTCATATCCTATAGTGTGTTCCACTGTTGAAATCACCTGTTAAACGAAGCACCATATCGAGCTTCAAGCAAATATTGTTTGATACATACATATAATGTGCGGTGGACCCACGCAAGTCAACCATCCACCGGTTAAGTCGGTGTTGTACTGAAACCCGTCGTGTGACCTATATTTCAACCACTGTTTTCCTATTGGTCGTTTTACGTTTACCAAATACACGTTTACAATAACTGTCAGGTGAAACTCGACAGCGGTAGTCATACTACATTCAAGCTCAAGTCAAATTAAATTCTCTTGGCATGTAATTAGGAAAGAACCATTGTTGGGCTCGCAAGTAATGCCTATAATGTTCACCGGTAGGTGAATCAATGCTTTGTCTCTGAGGTAATGCACCATGACATTGCTTGTGGACGAAGAACAGTTGGCATGCCTATATGAATAGTGTCGTCAGTCGTGTTAAATGTGCAACGATCCATGACCGTACCCAATTACGAGTGAATATAAGGAGAGAGAGAGAGAGAGAGAGAGAGAGAGAGAGAGAGAGAGAGAGAGAGAGAGAGAGAGAGAGAGAGAGAGAGGGAGAGAGAGAGAGAGAGGAGAGAGAGAGAGAACGAGAGAGGGAACGAGAGAGAGAACGAGAGAGGAAGAACAAGAGAGAGAGAATGAGAGAGAGAGATTGAGTGAGAGGGGGCGATGGCGAGAGGTACGTAGAGAAATAGAGGAGGGAAAGAGGGATTTAAAATGAGACAGACAGACTGAAGAAACATGGAAAGCGACGGGGAAGAGAAGGATGGAGTGGTAGAGTGGAGAGAGACGGAAAGGCGGGGAAGAGGAGGATGTAGGGTAGAGTGGGGAGAGAGACGGAAAGAGAGAGGAGAGGAGCGGACTGGAGACAACGAGAAAGGAAGGAAATGAGAAAGTAGATGGAGGGGAAGATACGCTGAAGGAGATTTACTATGACAATTAGTTTTATTTCCCTACGACCCCATGTGGTGTATGAAAAAAGTGTTCTTCCTAAAGTACATTTTAATAGAACACATTGTATTCTTAAGAACATCTAGATTTCTATTATATAAATCATATTTGCTTGATGTAAAACATAACACACATTACAAAAACATTCATTTATCTTACTATATTAAGTGATTTCAATAATGTTATCATCAGTAGTGCAAACCAAATAATGTAAAATAATATAAAATATAATAACCCACATATTACTCATGTATTGCACAATTTGAAAATATTTACATGTAATTATATAACTAATAAATTAACTATAAGCTACAATGTTTCTTCTATGCAATTCACAGTTTTGACAGGGAATTTGTTAAATAGATAAACTTTGTCATGATTACATTAACAAATCTGGAAAGATCTGTCAACTGTTTTACATTATGTACATTAAATAACTGGTTTATTTTTAAATTATTAGGTCTGTTTCTAAAGTATTTCTATATGTATTGAGAGAGAGGAGAGAGAGGAGATAGAGGAGAGAGAGGAAAGAGAGAGGAGAGAGAGAGGAAAGAGAGAGGAGAGAGAGATAAGAGGAAGAGAGCGAGAGAGAGAAAAAGAGAGAGAGAGAGAGAGAGGGAGAGAGGGAGAGAGGGAGAGAGGGAGAGAGGGAGAGAGGGAGAGAGGGAGAGAGGGAGAGAGGGAGAGAGGGAGAGAGCTAGAGAGAGTGACAGAGAGAGAGAGAGGGAGAGAGGGAGAGAGGGAGAGAGCTAGAGAGAGAGAGAGAGAGAGAGAGAGAGAGAGAGAGAGAGAGAGAGAGAGAGAGAGAGAGAGAGAGAGAGAGAGAGAGAGAGAGAGAGAGAGAGAGAGAGAGAGAGAGAGAGAGAGAGAGAGAGAGAGAGAGAGAGAGAGAGTGTGAGAAAGAGAGAAAGAGAGAGACAGGGAGAGAGGGCGAGAAGGAGAGAGCTATGGAGAGTGACAGAGAGAGAGAGAGAGTGTGTGAGAGAGAGAGAAAGAGAGAGAGACAGGGAGAGAGGGCGAGAGGGAGAGAGGTAGAGGGAGTGACAGAGAGAGAGAGAGAGAGAGAGAGAGAACGAGAGAGGGAACGAGAGAGAGAACGAGAGATTGAGAACAAGAGAGAGAATGAGAGAGAGAGATTGAGTGAGAGGGGGCGAAGGCAAGAAGTACGTAGAGAAATAGAGGAGGGAAAGAGGGATTTAAAATGAGACAGACAGATTGAAGAAACATGGAAAGCGACGGGGAAGAGAATTATGGAGGGGTAGAGTGGAGAGAGACGGAAAGGCGGGGAAGAGGAGGATGTAGGGTAGAGTGGGGAGAGAGACGGAAAGAGAAAGGAGAGGAGCGGACTGAAGAGAACGAGAAAGGAAGGAAATGAGAAAGTAGATGGAGGGGAAGATACGCTGAAGGAGATTGACTATGACAATTAGTTTTATTTCCCTACGACCCCATGTGGTGTATGAAAAAAGTGTTCTTCCTAAAGTACATTTTAATAGAACACATTGTATTCTTAAGAACATCTAGATTTCTATTATATAAATCATATTTGCTTAATGTAAGTCATGACACACAATACAAAAAACATTAATTTATCTTACTATATTAAGTGATTTCAATAATGTTATCATCAGTAGTGCAAACCAAATAATGTAAAATAATATAAAATATAATAACCCACATATTACTCATGTATTGCACAATTTGAAAATATTTACATGTAATTATATAACTAATAAATTAACTATAAGCTACAATGTTTCTTCTATGCAATTCACAGTTTTGACAGGGAATTTGTTAGATAGATAAACTTTGTCATGATTACATTAACAAATCTGGAAAGATCTGTCAACTGTTTTACATTATGTACATTAAATAACTGGTTTATTTTTAAATTATTAGGTCTGTTTCTAAAGTATTTATATATGTATTGAGAGAGAGGAGAGAGAGGAGTTAGAGGAGAGAGAGGAAAGAGAGAGGAGAGAGAGAGAAAAAGAGAGAGAGGGAGAGAGAGGGAGAGAAGGAGAGATGGAGAGAGCTAGAGAGAGAGAGTGACAGAGAGAGAGAGAGAGAGAGAGAGAGAGAGAGAGAGAGAGAGAGAGAGAGAGAGAGAGAGAGAGAGAGAGAGAGAGAGTGTGTGAGAGAGAGAGAAAGAGAGAGACAGGGATAGAGGGCAAGAGGGAGAGAGGTAGAGGGAGTGACGGAGAGAGAGAGAGAGAGAGAGAGAGAGAGAGAGAGAGAAAGAAAGACAGACAGATAAGCAGAGAGGGGGCAGAGATACAGACAGGGGCAACGACCGAGGCAGAGATAGGCAGATAAACCTACAGGCAGCAAACAGGCACCAGATATGCAGACATACTGGCAGGCACACAGACAGGCAGACAGACAGACAGACAGACAGACAGACAGACAGACAGACAGACAGACAGACAGACAGGCAGGCAGGCAGGCAGACAGGCAGGCAGGCAGGCAGGCAGGCAGGCAGGCAGGCAGGCAGGCAGGCAGGCAGGCAGGCAGGCAGGCAGGCAGGCAGGCAGGCAGGCAGGCAGGCAGGCAGGCAGGGAGGCAGGCAGGCAGGCAGGCAGGCAGGCAGGCAGGCAGGCAGGCAGGCAGGCAGGCAGGCAGGCAGGCAGGCAGGCAGGCAGGCAGGCAGGTAGGCAGGCAGGCAGGCAGGCAGGCAGGCAGGCAGGCAGGCAGGCAGGCAGGCAGGCAGGCAGGCAGGCAGGCAGGCAGGCAGGCAGGCAGGCAGGCAGGCAGGCAGGCAGGCAGGCAGGCAGGCAGGCAGGCAGGCAGGAAGGCAGGCACGCACGCAGGCACGCAGGCACGCAGGCACGCAGGCACGCAGGCACGCAGGCACGCAGGCACGCAGGCACGCAGGCACGCAGGCACGCAGGCACGCAGGCACGCAGGCACGCAGGCACGCAGGCACGCAGGCACGCAGGCACGCAGGCACGTAGGCACGCAGGCACGCAGGCATGAAGGCACGCAGGCACGCACGCACGCAGGCAGGCACGCACACAGACAGACAGACTGGCACGCACGCATGCACGTACGCACGCACGCACGCACGCACGCAGACAGACAGACAGACAGACAGGCAGGCAGACAGGCAGGCAGGCAGGCTGGCAGGCAGACAGGCAGGCAGGCAGGCAGGCAGGCAGGCAGGCAGGCAGGCAGACAAACAGACAGGCATAGAGGCAAACAGTCAGATAAACATACAGGCAGAGAAGGAGGCAGGCCGCCAGGCAGCCATACGGGCAGACAGACAGGCAAGCAGACTCAGAGGTTGACTGATGTACGTACTATGTAACAGACTTATGGACTGACGTACGTACTATGTTACTGATTTATAGACTGACATTCCAACAGACAAACATAGAAGATGGAGGAGAGAGAGAGAGAGAGAGATTCGGGGAGAGAGGGAGAGTTGAAGAAGGGAAGACAGGGAAAAAAACAGACACAATTTGTATAGAGAGAGAGATAGGGTCGTGAACACAAGACAGACAGCGTGTTAGTTGCCACTACAACATAGTCAAGCAACCAACGCTACTTTACTAAGTTGCGTCGGCTGTTCTAATATTATACGTGTTAAACCGCATGTAATAATCAGTCAACCTATAGATACTTGTCTGAACTTGTACAGACAACGTGTCGGAGAAACTTGTTTTAGCTAAGTACTTCTTTTAACTAATAACTATCACATTATCTAAAGTCAAACGTATGCATACGACGTACCTATACACCACAATAATTAGTTAAACTGCATGTTACATATGTAAGTAGTCTGTAAACACAATTTAACATTATACGACTCAACACTCCTACAATCGTCATATTATAGCTGGCATGCCCGAAGCGACGGGTAATGGGGCAACAAGAAGCAACTTAAGTTTCGCATGATTCGAATAATATCACTATTATACAGTGCTGTATATGACATATAAACATGAAAAAATTACTTACCAGGCCGTGAATATTGATACTCGTAATACGGAGCCGAGAGAACTGTACGTATATCTTTGTGCATACGTCCATGATCCCTAGCAAACTGCGACTGGGTGTGGCTCGAGCTACACTACCCGCGTCGGGCGCATGACATAACAATAGCCTATGCAACCGCTTGCACGAAACAATTCCACCAGGGTTACATAATATAGTATACTTGTTGTGTTACAGATTCTATGTGGGATCGTACATGTCAACCGGCCCAAAACTCGAACGGATTATATGCCCACGAACATTATTATTTGTAAGTTAACAACTTCATATTTACTCCTTTCCAAACATGTTTTATTCGTTTTATTATGCCATTACATTACACTTTCCAACAATTACCACCTTCGTGAATTGCACTCATGACTTGATTTTGACTAATGATTTGTTTTGATTTGTTTGCTCTATAATGTGTTTCAACCAACATGCAATAAATATTAAATAAAATGACTGCCGAATATTCCAAAAATGTGCATGTGTGTCGTCTACCAATCGAAAACCCTCTGATCGTATCTTTCATACAAGCTTTTTGTGTATTAAAAGATTTGTTTTTTGAAGCGCAGTATCCTGTCCTAATAACCTCTGTATGCACTTTACAATTTACCCCTGGCGCACCTATTTCTTCTTACACCTTTGTGAGAATTAATTATTACTTTTATGAACCAAATATCAAATACATTTTCGAGCACGCGTAAAAGGAAGCGTAATGCAACGAGGCCATAAAATATTGTGTTACCTGTAAACTCGCTGTTAAGGATTAAGGCACAGCTCGTAAAATATCAAAGTGCTTATTGATGCAATATAACATCACAATATTTTGTATATTCATAACATCATAATTGTTAACTCTAACCAAATTGCATACTACCGGACATGAAATCGGAAGACGGGGGAAGGTTCACTTGTTCACCCTTTGTTTTAGCGGAGTGTGTCTCGCTAACTGTGCACTGTTCTAATGGCATATCAGCTCAACATTTTAACAGGCCTAGTATCCACACTGGCACCGCAAGATATGAGCATAGTATGTTGGTAGTTGATATAGACCGTCAGACTCTTAATTAAGATTGCATGTCCGACTCCTGGGAACTGCAAAATAAAGCAACTTGATATTGATCGTTTATCCAAGTGGAAGGTATGCTATTAAGATGTATAGTTTAGAAAGAAGTTATTTTGTTTTAAGACGACCATGAAATGTGATTATGTTTCAAAAATCAGTTTGGCCCTGCCTGAAAGATATATATATATATATATAACCTCAATTATACGCACGCAATCACACACGAACGCTGAATATGTGACATAACCTTTACTTTAATAAGGTATAACGCATATATTCCAGATGGTGATGAACCATTTCTGCTAAAAGGATTTGGCGTTGATAATTAATTTGCATGTTAACAAGTTCAAAAGTCGCAGTCTCTATGGTCAAGCTGAACAAAGGAGTATGGGTCGCAGTCTTTATGGTCAAGCTGAACAAAGGAGTATGGGAAAACAATTTAAGATGCTCACTGAGAACACAAGGATGACAGTCTACCATGCCTGTGTGCTGAGCACCCTTCTCTACGACCGCGAATCGTACGTGGACCGCCTACATGCGCCTCGTGCCGCCTCAACACCTTAATCCACATGCGGTGCCTCAACATCGCATCTTCAATATCACCTGGCAGGACCGTGTCCCTTACACGACATGCTGGACCGTGCTAGGATCCCAAGCATGTAAGCCTACTCACTGCTGAGCCAGAAACGTCCCCGCTCGCTGGAACTGGCATGGACGATGGCCGCTTGCCGAACGTCACGCTCTATAGACAACTCGTCAGTGAGCGAAAACATTGGGACGCACAGCCCTCAGATTAAAGGACGTCTTTAAATTAAGCGCGACCTGTAGGCCTGCAACATATCAGCTCTGAAGATTGGGAGGCAGAGGCCGAAAATCACACTGCTTTATGCCCTTACAAAAATACCACTCAAATACCATTGGATGGTGTTAGGGTGTGTTATGGTCAAGGGTATTTGAATGGTCTTCAATGGTATTTTGAATGGTCTTTGTAATTAACTCTTAATTAAGCTGCCGTTAAGAATCCCTCTAGCTGATATTATATTTCCAGCACTACCTTCCAGAGACCTGACCTTATCCTGAACATATCCATAACAACTCTTGCTGTTATATTTTACATTATAAGCTAATAATTTCTCTGAATTTCTAATTTCAGTTGTAGCTTAGTTAAGTGCTTAATTCTTTATAAATGTTGTAGTCTTCAAGATTTCCACATGATTTCCATATTATTTGTTTGTAATTAATTTTTCTAATGACTTCTTTCTGGATCGTTTCTCTTTTTTTGAACGAAACAAATTTATCGACGATGCACTAAATTTCACTCTAAACACCTTTTGAATGAAATTCAAACGGCATTTATGTGGGCAACAAAACCAATGCTTCTATTCTGGAATATACGGTAAGCTCAAACAATTATGAGGCTGACGGAAACATGAGACTAGCTCTCCAATCCCAGCCTCTCTCTCGAAATTTCCAGAATTAAAAAGGTATATTCGCTCTCGATTTTTGAAGATTGTTTTTTAAAAATACTGCTACGGGGTTGGGGTTGACGCTACATTTTTATTCTGTCTGTTAGACGCTATCGTCGTGATTCTTTTTGACCTGTTGTCTATTTAATTGCACTTGCGATCGCAGTGATGGAAATGATAAACATTGCTATTGTTGGCCATTCCTTTGTCCGCTGCCTTGCGGCTTTCGCGCTGACGCACAGGTCCATGAACCTCGCTTTGGATGAGAGTTATCATGTTACCTTCATTTCGAGAGGGGGTTTGAAAGTGCAGCAACTATACACACTGACGCATGATATTTTAAATGCCAGTAGGGATGTAGTTTTCATCGAAATTGGGACGAACGATTTAATGAATTGTAGACATATTGAAGTTGGAGATATAGTGTTGGCTTTCGCAACGTATTTAACTGTGATGGCAGGGGTCCGTCGCGTTGTAATCTTGCAAATGTTGTATCGTGATGCTAGCGCATCTGTTTCTCCAGTGGATGCCGATTTTAACACCAGGGTTTTTCTATATAATAAGTATATGCACGAGGCCACCAAATGTTTTGACACTGTTGATTTCTGGTCGCATCGTAGCGTGTGGTCTGACTGGAAGCAGTACCTACTTGATGGTGTACATTTTAATGACGAGGGAAATATAAAATATTTCAACAGTGTTCGAGGGGCAGTTGTTGCCGCGGCGAATAAGTTGTAAAGTTGTTAATGCCGGAGGTGTTTTTTTTTGACAGATAAAGTTTGACAATTTCTGACAATTGGTTTGGATTTACTACTGCTTAACAAATGTTTGATGGTGTGGCCGTGTAAATGTTCTGCCACTAGGCCTAGGGCTGTGCCCCTGTGAGCCGTGTACATGTTCTGCCATTATGGCTGTGCCCTTGTGGGCCGTATAAATGTTCTGCCATTATGGCTGTGCCCTTGGGGGCCGTGTAAATGTTATGCCATTCTGGCTGTGTGCCCTTGGTGGCCGTGTAAATGTTCTGCCATTATGGCTGTGCCTCTGGCGGCTGTGTACATGTTTTGCCATTCTGGCTGTGTGCCCTTTGTGGCTGTGTAACTGTTCTGCCATTCTTGGGATACCCTCGGTGGCTTTGTAATTATTTGTTCCGTTGCAATTCCTTAGTTACAGAGGTTGGCATTATTACCCATACGCTTTTATGACAATCCTGGATTTGCTTTTATGGTACAGAACATACTGTTGGTGGCAGTACATATTAATGCAATTACAGTGTGTAACGTTTGTATATTTGTGTTTCGTTCCTACTTTGGCCTGCTTCCATATTAGCTAGTATGAATTTACCTAGCGGTATGGGTTCATTATAATGTTCATTATAATATATGACCCAGTGTCTGCCCGGCTTTCCTTTCTCAATGTTTCAGAATGCCTCCAAAACGTAAACGTTCTACAAAAGCGCCAGCTCGTTATCGCGAGACAGTCGTGGGACCTCCTCGCAAACGAGCCAGGACAGGTGATGGGGACTGGCCCGAGGAAAGGACATCCACAGCCATGGCGATGGTTCCACCAGCCCCAGTGTTGTCAGCACCTCCTCCAACTGGCGAGATTGGCATCCTACGTGACCAGATGCAGTCTATGCAGTAACAGGTGGAATCAATTCGGGAGGCGGTCATGGGGATGGTTGCATCCTCTCAGGTAGCGAGGGAGGCGACCCCAGTGGCAGCTGCATTAGCAACACCAGCAGCAGCCGGGTCAGCAGCAACGGTCACTGAGTCGAGCATGGGTGAGCTATGTGAGGAATTACCTCAATACCCCTCTAACATGAGGGCATTGGCAGCAGTACCGCTTTGTAGCCTGGTGGACCAAAAGATTAAAGACAGAATTTGGTCCAACCAATATATTGATTTGGCTTTACTAATTAGTGACGCAGCGCATGAAACAACATATATGTCTCCCAATCTCACCTTTGATCAACCTCGGTCGCAGGTCATCAAGAAAATTGCTAACATCGAGCAGTGGTCAGATGCTTTTCTCATTTTCATGGCCATATATACACAACACTGCCCATTAGAGACACAGGCTATCATGAAATACATGCAGATCATCCGGACCATGGCTTCCAATCCCCCCCAAGGTTTTTCTTATATATGACAGGGACTTTAGGAAGTTGAGGGCACACTTCACCATGCCGTGGTGTACGTTACATCAGGAACTCCTCCATTTGGCTAGCAAGATCATAGGAAATCAGAGTCGTCCCTTTCCCCAGTTGAGACAGCCCATAGCCAGACGACAGCCCTTTCCCACCGGCTACTGCTTCGCCTACTGCAGTGATGGGCGTTGCACCAATCAGAAATGTACCTTCGCACACCGATGCCCATCTTGCAATGGACAGCATGCAGTGTCACAGTGCCATGGTAGTCGTCCGGCCACCCCATTCAAACGCCCTGCCACCCCCTTCCATCGCCCTGCCACCCCCTTCAAACGGCCTGCTTTCACCGGCATCCAACCTCCCAACGCCAATCCACGCCGCCCGGCTATGGCAGCTCCTACAGGAAAGTAGGTATGAACCAGCCTTGACGGAGGAAATTTGCCAAGGATTTACCCATGGATTTCCACTTTATTTTCAAGGCGATCTAAGCCATAGGACAGTACCATACAACCACCCATCTCTCCTAGCAAACCTTTCAGTGGCAAGGGACATGATTATGAAAGAATGTACTTTAGGTCGTATTGCAGGCCCCTTCGAATTAATCCCAATTTTTAACTTGGTTATATCACCATTAGGGCTTATTCCAAAGGCGGAGAAAGGCAAGTTTCAGATAATTCACGACTTATCATTTCCAAAGGGAAATTCAGTTAATTTTGGAATCCCAAAAGAGTGTTGTTTTGTAACATATGAGGATTATGACTAGTTTGTTTCATTGCTGACATCAGTGGGTCGTGGTTGTTTTATTGCCAAAGCTGATATTGAATCTGCATTTCGGATTATTCCGGTTCATCCTAGAGATTATCATCTGCTTGGTTTTTCATTTGATGGTCAATATTATTATGATAAATGCCTTCCAATGGGTTGCTCCATTTCGTGCAAAATTTGTGAACAATTTAGCTGTGCCTTGCAGTGGATTCTACAAACAAATTTTCACGTTATGCATATGTCTCACATCCTGGACGATTACATTTTTCTCTCACCATCTCAGTCGATTTGCAACTTCTATCTGCAGCAATTTTTCTTGATGGCTAATTGGTTGTCAATTCCGATCAAGCATAACAAAACTGTGTTGCCATCTACTTGTGTGGTTGTTCATGGTATAGAAGTAGACACTGTAAAAATGGAGGCTCCCACAGGACAAACTTGAAGCAGCGAGTAAGTTAGTCAAGTCCTTTAGTCACCGTAAAAAGGTTACCTTGCGAGAACTACAAAGTCTCCTTGGAACTTTACAATTCTGTTGTAAAGTAATAATTTCCGGCAGACCATTTCTCCGAAGGTTGCATGACTTAACCCAGGGCAAAGTTAAGCCTCATTTTCACATACGCCTGGGTAAGGAGGCACGGCTAGACTTAGCTGCGTGATCTATTTTTCTGGAGAACTTTAATGGGTCATCACTTCTCATTAATGATCAGTGGCTGTCTTCAGAAAAGCTTGAATTATTCACAGACGCTTCAGGTCTGGGTTTTGCTGGTCTATTGGAAAGCCAGTGGTTATATAGCAATAATGTTTAGCACTTAAGGTGCCGGTATATACTTTCGTGTGGTTTTCATGTATAGCATGAATGCTTTCTGCTTAGGTGAGGCATTCTAAGTGGCAGTAACACTGTTCGCAGTAACACAGGTTATCTAAGTTCGTGCTAATTGCCATTGGACACACGTGTGGACTAATGTGTTGTTACATTGGATACCAATGTTTTTACACAAAAGCTCATAGTATTAGTAGGTAACATCCATGCTTTCTACTGAGGTGGGGCATGATAGGTACTGTTTTGATGAATAGTTGTTACATTCTGAGTGTAACTGCTGCAATTTTGCTTAGTGACACGGAATCCGGTGGGGTGGGGGGAGCCATTCTGAAAATTAGTTATTACAGAATTGGCCTGGTGTGGTTGGTTCCCCCACCTTTGTTGTCAGTTTTGTGTATTTGTTATGACATGTATAACTAGGTATCGACATTGTATATTATTGTAGTTATGTAATCTAGTTATACATAAAGAGTTGGCTTACTATTAAGCTCTTATACAAACATACATCTGACTTGTGTTATCAGCAAACAAGCCACGTTTCCGAGTCACGGAGTCACAACTTTATTTGGTAGTGTTGTCCTGCATAAAAACACCTTTTGAATGAAATTCAAATGGCATTTATGTGGGCAACAAAACCAATGCTTCTATTTTGGAATATACGGTAAGCTCAAAAAATTATGAGGCTGACGGAAACATGAGACTGGCTCTCCAATCCCAGCCTCTCTCTCGAATTTTCCAGAATTGAAAAGGTATATTCGTTCTCGATTTTTGAAGTTTGTTTTCCCACCCTCCTACCCCGTCTTCACCTGAGTATTTATATGGCTGGTGGTGTTTTTTACTTTGTGTGTTTTTGCATGTAATTTTAAATACACGGTTTCTATTAAGTTACAGTGTATGCATAATTGTGTTCTGTGCCATCATTGTTTTCTGTGATATCTCTTGCAACTATAGCCATGCATTCTGTAGCATAGTTTGTCTTACAAGATTCTGGCTAATGATAATAGTACACAGTATATATGATACATCTTCCAAGGGGTTTTAGGGCAGGGACATGTGCACATGTACCTAATGCTTTCCCCTTGTTTTTGAATCACAGAATTTCACCTGCGTGTGGTTGGTTCCCCCACCTTTGCTGTCAGTTTTGTGTATTTGTTATGACATGTATAACTAGGTATCGACATTGTATATTATTGTAGTTATGTAATCTAGTTATACATAAAGAGTTGGCTTACTATTAAGCTCTTATACAAACATACATCTGACTTGTGTTATCAGCAAACAAGCCACGTTTCCGAGTCACAGAGTCACAACTTTATTTGTCCCGCATAAAAACACCTTTTGAATGAAATTCAAACGGCATTTATGTGGGCAACAAAACCAATGCTTCTATTCTGGAATGTACGGTAAGCTTAAACAATTATGAGGCTGACGAAAACATGAGACTGGCTCTCCAATCCCAGCCTCTCTCTCTCATTTCCAGAATTGAAAAGGTATATTCGCTCTCGATTTTTGAAGTTTGTTTTCCCACCCTCCTACCCCGTCTTCACCTGAGTATTTATATGGCTGGTGGTGTTTTTTATTTATTTGTGCGTTTTTGCATGTAATTTTAAATACACGGTTTCTATTAAGTTACAGTGTATGTATAATTGTGTTCTGTGACATCATTGTTTTCTCTGATATCTCTTGCAACTATAGCCATGCATTCTGTAGCATAGTTTGTCTTACGAGATTCTGGCTAATGATAATAGTACACTGTGTATATGATACATCTTCCAAGGGGTTTTAGGGCGGGGACATGTGCACATGTACCTAACGCTTTCCCCTTGTATTTGAATCACAGAATTTCACATATGTAAGTAAGATGGTGGGTTTCCTCCACCTGTGTGTGGTTGGTTCCCCCACCTTTGCTGTCAGTTTTGTGTATTTGTTATGACATGTATAACTAGGTATCGACATCATATATTATTGTAGTTATGTAATCTAGTTATACATAAAGAGTTGGCTTACTATTAAGCTCTTATACAAACATACATCTGACTTGTGTTATCAGCAAACAAGCCACGTTTCCGCGTCACGGAGTCACAACTTTATTTGGTAGTGTTGTCCCGCATAAAAGATATTCCAGCATTCTAGCTGTTACTGTTTTATTTTTCAGTGTGTTATTCCAGTCTATCTTTGCTAAATATTTCCTTATGTCCTTTTTTCTTCC
>CM034544.1:37505295-37521463 GCA_020002185.1 Paraescarpia echinospica
ATACACACATACACACATACACACATACACACATACACAAACACATACACACACACAAGCACATGCATTCATGAATACATATATACATACATACATAAATACATACATACATAAATATATACATACATACATACATACACACACACACACACACACACACACAAACACACACACACACACACACACACACATATATATATATATAGAAAGAGAGAGAGAGAGAGAGCATTCCTGCGCTGTATAAAAAAAACTTACATTTTTATATGTCTAGATGTGATCAGGACAGTTTTGAAACACTCCTGCATCTACCCTCTGCACCGGTAGTTTGTTGACGCGGACAAAGGCATCTGGTGAGCCTGTCTTACTGCCGGTTCAACAATTGGCACCGATGCGTACCAAATATCCATCCTTTTGAGGATCGTAAAAGAGCTTTTATCTTAAAGTAACCAAACATTTTTGTGAGATCCCAAAAGCTACTTTGAATGCCACGTGTTGCCCGCGTGCGTTCTCTTGTTGTTGCCTTACACAAAAGATCATGTGTATACTTCCGTTGCCAGAGCGGAAATCGCACGGTGAATCGGGGTACACCCATTCTACCACCCTTTTTAGACGTGTAAGGATGATACAAGATTGAGCAGATATACTCATCTGCAATTATTGCGGTCACCATACATACAAACATGCACATGCAAACGCGCACACATGCACAATTGCACTGGCGAGAGAGAGAGAGGGGAGAGGGTGAGGGTGAGGGAGAGGGAGAGGGATAGGGATAGGGAGAGGGATAGACAGAGGGAGAGGGAGAGGGAGAGGGAGAGGAAGGGAGAGGGAGAGGAAGGGAGAGGAAGGGAGAGGAAGGGAGAGGGAGAGGGTGAGAGAGAGAGGGAGAGGGAGAGAAAGAGAGGGAGAGAGCGAGTGAGAAGGAGATGGAGAGGGAGAGGAGAGGGTGAGGGAGAAGGAAAGGGAGATGGAGAGATATGGAGCGCGTGAGGAAAGGGAGGGATGGAGTGAATTGAGGGAGGGAATGAAGGATGGATTACATCGGTATGGTAACGGTACATTCTTATATAGCACAATATCCCCTCTTTAGGACTGGTCAAAACGCTTGATATCTAACTTCCTGTCAGACGTATTCAACCGAACCCTATCTTGACTTTTTTGTGATGCATTCAGCCATGCTGCAAGTAATGCGTGAATATAATTCGTACACAAATATAAACCTCTGTCTATAGGAAATAACGAAGATTGGACGAAATTGCCCAAGGTTCAAGAAAGAACAGCACCGGATTCAAACACTGGTTCTCTTGGTTGACAGTCTTGTGCTCTAGCTACTGAACCATTTTTGCACATTAACTTATTGTCAGACAACTGTCACTAAAATACAATCTATATACATATTTTGTTGCATGTACACAACATTATAATTTGTATTGGACATTAATTGGTAACGTTTTCAAACGTTTTCAAGCACACGTATGTGTTCTATTGGCTGCTTTCATGATTTTTATTTTGTCAATGATACTTGACAGTAACACTGAAATTGTTTATCATTATTGAAAATTTCATTTTTTTAGCCCATCTAACTGTTAAAACTATGCTCAGTCCCTGACAGTTGCAATAAATAACACATTCAAAAATAGTTGTACTAAATTAAGCAGCTTTTATGAACAATAGTGTGTCTTCTGTGTGATCTAAAATTACCTGCCGTTGGCAATAACACATAGAGAAAAAATATATAGGAGTCATTTGCGCAACAATGGCTGCTTCTTATTTGCGTGCGAAAGAACAGTAAGCTTTCACCATTTCTCGTGAGAATATTTCTGGACGGGTGATAACTGGCCAAGACGCGTCGCTGCAAGCGTAAGTGCTCTTTAAACTACCTTGATTTATCGAATTCAGCACACTTGCGCTGCATCATAACGAAGTCAATTTCAGGTATCATTTAAACTGCCCCGTCAATACGCATATATATATGCCAATGAACAAGTAGGTAGAATAGCATAATTCTATATCCAACATAATTCGTCGGATATAAAGTAGTAGTCAATTTCAATATTTGTTTATTAGAAATATGTGACATCAAAACTATTGTGACGTATTAATGTATATATATATATATATATATTGTGCTACATAATGTAGTTGTTTTTTATTGCATGTTCAATGCAGTTATCTTCATGACGTGAGTTACTGCTTACAAGTACACACCGATCGTACTAAGAATGTAACACAATGCAGCGATGAAGTATTACTCATGAATAAGGAGTAAAAACAACACAAATCAAAGGCGAGATCCCATAAAATTCGTCGGAGCACACAACAACACCCTAAAAAGGGGATTTGATAACCCTCACTACAAAATGATTTAAGATCGGATCTCGAAACAAGAGAAAAACCTTCGTAAATGTCAAATTATGCTACATAATGGGAACCACCATTAGGAACGTAGGTAAAATGGAGCAGTTGACATTGTGACGTAAGGATATCTATGATCAGGATCACAAAAGCATCTCTAGTGCTCCAGTGGCGTGGTATCTCATTTACCCGTCATATTCCGCTGGCTTCGTATTGCTCTGAAGTAAGAAATATTGATATAATATTAATAATAATGATAACAATAGCAATAACAGTTACGAAACAATAATAATAATAACAATATAACATCGTTTAAATTATTATAGCGCAGATGATCGTGACGTTTTTTCATTATATTATAGATAATTATCAATAAACTAAAGTACTTATGCTGTGAGAGCCATTGTATTGCACCACAAATTTAATGTTATTAGTATTGCAATTAAGAAGCAAAACATGTTATTAGTATTGCAATTAAGAAGCAAAACATAATTGCAATATGGGACCAAGACGTTTACGTAAAATAAATTTAACACTGCTAAACTACTAATACATTGATATGCACAAATTCATCACAAAACTTAAAGCATTATCGATAACTTAAAATAAATTAATAAACACTTGTATTCTGGTGGCCAAGTCCATGATTGTTTATTTTGGTAGGGCACCCCCCTACAGCAAAGGTTTGACCTGCCAGAGTTGTTGTTTGTGACCTAACTCTCCCTGTTCAGGTGGACGTCACTTGTGAAAATGTGTTTCTTGGCTTGGTGACCTTGAAAAGTGGACACAAAATCATCCTCATATAAAAACAATAATAACTGCTTCATCCAAAACCATATTTCTGGTGTAAATTTTTAGGTTTTAGGGGTTAGTGATTTCAAATATTTCAAACATGAACTTCTGGGACAATCAAATCCGCCATTTTTTAAAGATGGCGGACGCCAATTCAAATATCACCATATCTTAGCAACTACATCACATAGAAAAAATATATTTATGTCCTTGTATAGGCTTGTGGACAACGGTTTTATTAAAAAAATTACGTTTTCCATTGTTTTAAAGATGGCGCCCGCAAAAGCTTATGCATGTAGCCACAACAACTTGAAAGTTGACCCCGAGGAGGTGATGATGCAGTGCATCCTTTGTGGGTGGCAAGTGTTCTGTGCTTCTCTGTTTCTTGGAGAACATTTCATAGCGCAGTTCGTTTACCCACAGGGGAGAATGATTTTCATATAAATGGCTCAAAAACTGGTCTACTGACGCTTCAGTTTCTTTGCTCATTATAAATGTAGTCGAGTTGCCGCCCTTCTATGTTCAGTATGGAACCCGGAAATGGTTGGTAGTGTAAGTTTTTTTTACTGAGTCATGTAGGTTATGGATTCCTCAACTCAAATCAGCGGGATGGCAACGCGCCATCCTTTGGCAACTTGTGGGAGCCAATCAAATCCAAGATGGCTGCTGTAAGCCTAAGTCAAATTAGAAAATGTGTTACATCTTTGCACTGGAGCATGGTAGGAACATGATTTTGGTGTCTACTCACATGTTTTGGCATACGAGGAATGCAATGGAACAATTTCCAATGATGTCCGACTATGTTCACATAACAACAATTCAAAATGGCCACCATTTTAACCGAAAATAGTCAAAATCGAGCATAATGTTTGATTGGTTTACGCTAGAGACACGAGTTTGGTGCCAATCGCTATGTTTTGCCACATTAGGAATTCAGTGGAACCATTTTCAATGGCACCTGACCAAAATTCAAAATGGTCGCCCTTTTTACCGAAAATATACCAGAGACACGATTTTGGTGCTTATACCAATGTTTTAGCATATGGGCAAGAACACACACTTGTACTGCCTTAATTAAAAGTGAAATTAAGTATTGTACAATAAAAGACAATGTTTTCTTTGTCTTGGCATCGGCACTAATTAATTTGGGAAGTTATTTTTAAATTAAATGTGGCGTTGCCATAGGCGATAAGACGCTCTATGACATGGTATCACTATTCAGTCGTCTCACCACGGTAGGGCAGCACCGGCAAGTCGAACTTCAAAAAATGTTTGGCTATGAACTGTGCGCTGCCCCTGCATCAGTCATTGATGAATACGGATGTTTGAGGACGGGAACAAAATCCACTCTTGTCTCTAAACTGAAAGTGGATGATCTTCAACCAGCAGTTCCAGATATAGTGATCGTCGATGGCCAGCAACTTATATATCATATTGTTTGGCCCTATGCTGGGTCTCCTTCAGATCTCACCAACAGTATGAAGGACAGACTCAGCCAGTACCAATCAACAGAAATGCTGGTCATCTTCGATCGCTATGATGACCCGTCAGCTAAGGACCATGAACAAATTCGGCGTGCAGGTGAAGGGGCTGTTGACTACAACATCAGAATATCCAGCAAGATCCCATGCCGCGATGCCATCATGAAGAGCAAGGCAAATAAGAAGGCTCTCATCAGGGTTCTCTCCACATTCAATTTGGGCAATAATGTGACGGTGGTTGGAAGAGAGGAGGGCGTGTACAGCCACAGTGAAGCAGATATTACTATCATTAGTTATCTTGTGGAGGCTGTGAAGAATGGTAAGAAAAATGTACGAGTGATCAACGCTGACACTGACGTCTTGGTTCTGCTTATCTTCTGGGTGTGGAGTACGCAGCTGACAGCCCGTGTGCAACTAAATCTATGGAGTGGGGCTATCCTCAACATCAATGAAAGTTATTTTCTCCTTGGTCCGAAATCCTGCTTGGTATGCATGCACTCTCAGGCTGCGATACTGTGTCCTATCCATTTGGTCATGGCAAAGCGATGGCGCTAAAGGTATTGAAGTCTGCTGACCACTCTGGCCTCTACACTGTCTTCGGTGAATAGGGTGCTACTCTCGAACAGATGATGGAGACTGGACGGAAATTCATCTACTCGCTCTATGGTGTTGCTGAAGGCACAACCATGGCTTCTGCCAGGTATGCGCTCTACTCCAAAAGGGCCAGAGGGAAAGCTGTATGTATCAAAATTCTTCCTCTGACAGATGCTAATCTGGCGTACCACATCCTGCGAGCTCACTACCAAGTCATGCTCTGGAAGGCAGCAGGTCAGCAAACTCCGCAGGTGGTTGATATCGCTGATTATGTATAGGAGTTTGTCACTAGTCCAGGGGGTGTCAACTCCATGCATCGCAAGAGGACCAGCAGCCCCCCGCCCTCATGGACGTCATCAACTGTCAGTGTAAAGCTGTAAGGAAAGCTTGCAGCAGTCATGCATGTAGTTGTCATTTTGAAGGATTGTCCTGCACACCGTACTGCTTCTGTGTTAGTGAAGCCATGTGCCTCAACCCCCGTTCACCAAACATGATGAGCGTGACAATGACATGATATATGATAATGAGGAAGACGGATATACTTCAGAGGAAACAGAAGAGGAGGATGGGAGGGAATGGCGGGACTAAACTTTTCTATGAGAACGTAATGTGAATGGCGTCCCTTTCATATACCGTTGGTTTTGAATTGATTATATAATGATATACACATTGTCAATGTCCAAATGAAACCTGTCATTGCAAAATTGCTCTCAAATTTTGTTTCCTTGTGTTTCAGCAAATTTATAATCGAGTACTTCTTACGTTGAATGTTATACTTTTAAATGTTGTACTTGTATGATACAGATTCATTGGTGATTACTGCATGCCATTTGCAAAGCTTTTGTATGTTTCTTGTCAGAAGTAGCCATATACATGTACATGTATGTATAGCTGTTAGCATACTCGTAGCTCAGTCATAATGATAGCAAATGGAGAACTGTAAATAAATATTTTATCTTACAAACGTCCCAATTTTAACAACAACGCTTTATTGCCATGTCACATCCATACAAAATCATTAGAAAAAATTCCAACGAACTCATTATGCACCAAAAATTCATGTTTCTAGCATCATCCAATCAAAAGTCATTGTCGATTTTGGCTATTTTCGGTAAAAATAATGACCATTTTTGAATTTTGTTTCTAGTCAGGCATAATTGAAATTGAATTCCTGAGATAGCAAAACATAGAGATGGCCACCAAAATCGTATCTCTAGCATAAACCAATCAAACGTTATGCTTGATTTTTTGCTATTTTCGGTAAAAGTGATGACAGTTTTGAATTGTGGTCAGATGTTCATAGTCGGGCATCATTGGAATTGATTCCATTGAATTCCTGATATGGCAAAACATAGGGATGGTCACCAAAATCGTGTCTCTAGCATAAACCAATAAAAAGTTATGCTCAATTTTGGCTATTTTCGGTTAAAATTACGACTTTTTTCACGTGAACATAGTCGGACATAATTGGAAATGGTTTCCTTGGATGCCTCATATGTCAAAACACGTGTATAGACACCAAAATCATGTTCCTAGCTGCTCCAGTGCAAAGATGTAACACATTTTCTAATTTGACCTAGGTTTACGGCTCCCACAAGTTGCCCAAGAATGGCGCGTTGCCATCCCGCTGATTTGAGTTGAGGAACCCATAACCTACATGATTCAGCAAAAAAACCTTACACTACCAACCATTTCCAGGTTCCAAAAATGGCAACTCGACTAATATGTCAAGATCAGAGAGGTCTGTGAGTGTTCTCTCATAATTTGTGTACACTTTCCATGCAGTGGTTTTTTCCGGTTTTTTTTTAAATCCGCTGTCCACAAGCCTATACAAGGACATACAAATATGCTCTGTCTTTTGTACTTGCTACAATATGGTGGTATTTATATTGATGACCGCCATCTTTAAAAATGGCAGATGTGAATGACCCAGAAGATCACCTTTAAAATATTTGAAATCCATGACCCCTAAACCTACAAATTTACACCAGAAATATTGTTTTAGGTGACGCAGTTATTCTTATATGAGGACATTGGATTTGATGGCCATTTTTCAAGATGGCCACCATGCCAAGAAACACATTTTCACAAGTGACATCCACTTGAACAGGGAGCCTATTACACAATGCTTGCAGGAAAACGTGCATATTGCTGATCTGTAGCACTGCTGATCCGTAATCTGTCTAACATCCGAAATAAATATAAAATAACGATCTATAATTATAGTATATAATAAATCACTCAATGTCGCAACTTTGAAGTGATCAAAATGGCGAGTCATGAGCATGAAGCGAAAATCGAGGTCCACGGTACGCTCAACACTTTTAACCAAATAACTGTTTCAACTACGAGCACATCTACCGGAATTTTCCCGGAATTTTGAAAATTCCGTAGAATCTTGCAAAACAGTTTTGTTGGTAGATTTAAATAAGTGTCCAAAATCCGTATAACACAGATTTTTCCGTAGATTGGGCATCTCTGGAGACTGAAACGTTTCATTACTCGCAACTATTTCTTGTTAGGATCGTTTATACACGCTGAATACATATTCTGGCGATTTGGGGAAATGTATGGCTTACGCTTGTCAGATCTAGATGCCGTTCTCCTATGACACACACCGAGAGGACAAATGTGAACAGTTCAACAACGGAAATATAATACAAAAACTAAACTAACTATCTATGTTCGGTCTTCCCACTGAAATGCACATTTCTGATAATTTATGAGGTAGTATTTAAATACAATATTACGCTAACAACAACAATTTGCGACATATGATTTTATATGTTTATAAAATAAAAAACTTTGTTTCCTAAGTCATGCTCACGTATTAGCAGGAATGTTCCTGATAGTCATCTGCAATGTGTCACCATGTGTTTCATCAATACGTATAAGCCGAATAACAACTGGCTATTGAGCCACTATGTCATTGGCGAGACGCAATTTCTGTAAGGGGTACTAGTGTCGCTCGTATTTTTTCTTTGCACGTGACAATTTTAGGAAAAACAAAAACATCCAATGATAATATATAGTGGAAACGTATACCATGCATAATTAAAACACCTATGCGTACTCAATACGTTTAAAAATGTTGTATGTTGGCAAAACCTGTTTTTGTGCAATTGTCAAATATTGACCCATATACGAGTATATCGTCGGCGATTATCACCAATTTTGCGTTCTTCCATTCGGTGGGTATTCGTCTTTCTGAGAAGCATTTAGTATACAGCTTAGCCAGAGTCTTCGAGATGATATATTATCCTGCTTTTAATGTTTCAATGTTTACATGGTCGTTGCCTGATGTCTTCCCATTATTCATATCTTGTAGCGCTGCTTCCACCTCCCGTAGTGTTATCTCTGTTACCTCTTTCGGGTCGGGGTGAATTATAGTAATTTCTTCAATGTCGTATAGTTCGGTGTAGAATTCCTCTATTAGTTCCATGATCATATCAGCCGGTCTGTCTCTGTTTAGTGCCTGTGTTCTTCTGGCTTTATTCAGGCTCTTTGATGCCAACATCGTTTCTCGTATGATATCTTATTTGTACTTCTTCCTGATGTCCTCCTCCGCTTTCGTTTTGGTGGTCTTGCCTATTTCAGTGCGATCTATTTGTTTTTACGGTCGTCGTTATCCACCATTTGTCGTTATTTCATTGGTGCTCGTGTCGTTGACGGTATTTTCATTTCATGATTGTTGGTTGCATTGGCTACACTTGTAGCACTTACTTGGATCATCTCAGTGATGTTTTCGCTCATGGTCGATGTCGTCTAGTTCTTGTAGTGTCTCGAATCGATTTCGTAGATCGAGTTGAAATTCCATTTTTGTTTTTCCTATTGGTGTGTTATCTACACTTGGTGGTCTCTTGTCTACCAACTTCTTCTTTCAGCTTTGACGTACAGTTTGATGTTGCTCACTACCATTCTATGGTCACTTCCGGTGTTAACTTGATTGATGATAGTTACGTCAGTTACCATACCTGGCCTGTTTGTCAGGATGCAGTCAATTTCGTTCTTCGTTTCACCATTTCGGCTTTTTCCACGTTCTTCTCCTCCCTTCTTTCTTTTGAACATGGTATTCATGATTTTGTACTTTTTGATGTTGCCCAATCTACCAAGGTATCGCCTCTTTCGTTTCTCACACCTACGCCAGATTTACCTGTTGCCGTTTTCGAAATGTGTGTTCGTTTCCCTATTTGCGCATTAAGGGATTATTTGCAAAGGAAAGTAAACTGGACATTTAAAAATGTGATTACAAGGTAAGCATGTATGCCAACATCACAATATTTCATGATATGTGACATAGAAAGGTAGTTTTGGTTCGTGTTAAAACAAGGCGACTTCATACCCGGTTCACTGTCGCTGGTCACAATTTTCTGCCTTCAGCTGTTTAATGTACTGACCCGAACCGAACCATGAATTCCTGCGGTAGGAACCCATCACAGACGTTATCCTGATACGACGGGGTCATCAAGGCGATGCATTGCAGGGGCGGGTAGAGAATAATCTGTAGCTTAATCCGCGGCCCACTCAACGGAAACATCGACGACGTTTGAAGCTTTCGCCAATCTCTGCGTGTTATTGTCAGCCACGTCTTTACAAAACATTATTGTGATATTTATTATGGTGATGGGAATAATATAGTTAATGCTGATCGTCACAAACATACAAAATTAATACCGTGAAGCTACGTTTACTATGTAGATACCTAACCCGTTCCTTATCAGTTACAACACATTGTAATGTCACAGTCATGTAGGAAGTGAGTATTTCCAGATATGTGTTGACCATATCATAATATGACTTAACTATATGACCCACCGTCACCACACAATCTCTTAAAGAGCAAGTGATGTCAAGACAACACCCATTAACGTTCTGGTATAGTATGGTACAGATCACAACGTGACAAACGCGTTCTGATTTGATGAGGTCGACACCTCACCGAAAACCTATCGGCGTAACAAGTTCTGGTTTGATGACGTAGACACCCAGTATCGTCGTAACTACATCGTACTGGAAAACTGAGTTATGGAATTTTATCTGAACATCACGGCGCGTCTTGGAAATCTAGTTAAACCAATATGTTACTGTAAAGTTATTACGCAGATACACCACGTGTTTACTATGTAAACTAATACATCATCAAATATAGTCCTTTTCGGTAGATGTAACCATAAATTGGTGGGATAAACTCATTCAGTTGTAACATACGACCTGCCTTAAGACTAGCTCCGATTGCGGAAAATACAGTCTACCCTGGCTACTATAGTCCTACACCACAGCGACACTTATAATAACAACAACAATTGCAGTAGCCTGAGGCAAACCCGTTCATTTGTGTTTTTATTGTTAGCTAAAATATATGCACACATGACACATTTACTTAGATGTAATTGGCTATGTTCCCCTTCACGTCTGTGTTAATGTTTATTTCATTTCAAGTAACCTCTGTGAAAACGCAAACAAACTTCGTAGCCTCTAGAGAGTGTAAGCTCAATTTCTCCTTTAATTGTTTGATAGTGTTGGTAAAGTCACAATATACATAGTTACATTATCATTTGTTATTTACTCAAACATTAAATGCAATCATCCACAAAACGTAAATATACATATTAATGTCCTAGTCGATTCTGAATGCATTTTGCGATGAAGTTATCGATGTTCCTTGTTATATTAAAAAAACAAATGGCTGTCATTTTCAATGGATTGAACGGTAATTTCGGTTCGACAATGGACGTGTATGTTTGCGAAAAAAAACAACGTAATAGCGTTTTGTTAAACCAAATCGGACAATATTTTTTCATTAAAAAGTCATGTCTAAACATAAAACAAATTCAGATTAACGCAGGTAGTCACTCACTAACATATCCTTACGGTTACGCACACACGCACACACACGCATACACACACACACGCACATGCACAAACACACGCACACACACATAGGTAAGTGTGTACACATATGGATATATATATATATATATATATATATATATATATACATATACATATATATATATATTTACCTGCAGACAATACAGCTCAGCCACCGCCGTAAACCAGCCCTCTACGAAGTGTTCTCTGGAGCTTAATCGGCCGGTACACTATGACGTTGCTAGCGTCGAATATCATCCGTGTCACCCGCATGATGGAATAATGTCACTTTAACTTAACTGCACCCATGGAACAACTAACGGAGTAGAGGAAACGCATCACTACAATATATTGCAAACAATATTATTTTCATTTAATGTAACACCATTTGGATAGGCCGTCACCATTCCGTTATTTAAACTTTAAAAAACCATCAAGTAAATATTTATTTATCTCCAAATATATATATATATATATATATATGTATATGAATGAATGAATGAATGAATCACTTTGTTACATAATATAATATTCCGTATACAAAGAATAAGGCAATTGTGCTTCCTATACATACGTATAATACATAATCATACATACATGTTGATTATGCTTTACTAATAAAAGAAACACATTGTTGTGTATCATTATCGTTTTATACCAATATCTCCTTATATTAAACGTGTAGTTTGTATCGTATTTTACCATATTTATAATAATTACGTAGAACTTTTTTACGTAGAACATATTTACGAATTAACATTTAACACATTGGCATATGTCTACTGACAAACATAGTGCTAGCACTACACCATTTAGGTTCATGACATATCACGCGAAACTTATTTTGTTATATGCAACATACAACCTATTTTTGATGTTCTGTTATGTTTCCACCATAGATGACTATTATACAGTGAAGTACAGAATGTGCTGAAAAGAAAAGGTTTTCGCTCCAATACTAACCATACTAAAATTACGGAATATTGTGTTATCCTGAACTACAACATTCTACATCGTATGTATATATCACAATCATTTTTCAAATTATTACATATGATATGTCCAATATATATTGTGAACACTATATATATATATACAATTGTATATATATATATATATATATATATATATACATATATATATATATATATTTAATTATTCATATCTATCTACACCCTTTTTCTAATAAAATAACATGTATTTACACACGAATTGAGTAAATTATGCCAGTTAGGCAAAACGTAGTGTTCGTAAATATATCTACGATAGGGAGCCTATATAAATAGTACAGTGCAATAAAATGTAGCCGTTGTGATCCAACGTTTAATAAACGAATTTGCTACCTATGTTACGAATGCTCAATCCTTTCAAGTATATTCAGTGAGTTACACAAGTTATGGATTATTACATGCAAATTTGACTATATGAATTAACATAAATTGATAAAAAACAATTCCCAATCAATCGTTTATTTCTTGATCGAAATCACTTTTGACAGCAGATACCACTCCATTACAAAGCAGCAAAGAGGCGCTCCTCACTCTACACAAAAAAAGTGACGTCGGTGTAAGGTATATGTTTTTTGTCGGTATTTTGTTATGGTCGTGTCTTTGGGCTGATCTGAACGGTGGGCCTAACCACGGACACTGCTTGTAGTGTATATGCGTGTATGCGTGCATGGTCGCGCCCGTCCGTGTGTGACTGTGTGTTTGTGTAGTGGTGAATGCCTGTTTGCGTGATATCAAAAGCATATATATTGATGTATTACAAGTTACATTTTGTGTTTATAAATAATTTCATAGATAATATATGTGAGCACGTGAGGCCCTCCGTGTTTATCTATGGTTAACCTGACTTTACTAACCCCATCAACAATAACATAATCCTCTAAAACTATGGTACTCATTGCTTCCATCTGTGATATATTGCAGTATTGTGAGAGAGGGAACATATGTAGTAGTCATTATTAATCCTCTAAAACTATGATATTCATTGCTTCCATCTGTGATATATTGCAGTTTTGTGAGAGAGGGAACATATGTATTAGTAATTATTAATCCTCTAAAACTATGATACTCATTGCTTCCATCTGTGATATATTGCAGTGTTGTGAGAGAGGGAACATATGTAGTAGTCATTATTAATCCTCTAAAACTATGATACTCATTGCTTCCATCTGTGATATATTGCAGTGTTGTGAGAGAGGGAACATATGTAGTAGTCATTATTAATCCTCTAAAACTATGATACTCATTGCTTCCATCTGTGGTATACTCCAATATTGTGAGAGAGGGAACATATGTAGTAGTCATTATTCAGCCGAAGTTAAAGACTAAGAGAAAATAACCTTTTTATTCCCAATTTGAATTAAATATAATAATATAATATTTTGCGGTGTAGTACCGGATATACTAATATACCGCAAGAATTACAAAAATAAATACTGCAGAAGCCAGCTGATCAAAGTGAAAAACAAGGTCTGAAGATGAATATTTCGATGTTATGTTAGAAAACGAATAATAAATTGATATGAATTTATATGTAATGTTAACATTGGTTGTGAGCTGAAGAATTCCCAGGTTTGCCTAACCTTTTACAACATGGGATTTTAATATTGGAAGGACGTCAGCATAGGAGATACATTATCAGTCCTCGGATTTATGGAAACGAAGTTGTGTATGTTATAAAAGGTGCACGTATATGATGGCCGAGAAGGGCCATCGCGTTTTTGTGTGGAAATCTGCGCCGCCATGGGGCGATAACGCGATGCGATGAGCGATGCGATGCGCGATGCGCGATGCGATGGGCGATGCGATGGACGATGCGCGATGCGATGCGCGATGCGATGAACGATGCGAAGCGCGATGCGATGCGCGATGCGATGGACGATGCGCGATGCGATGCGCGGTGCGATGCAATGCGATACGCGATACGCGATGCGCGATGCGATACGCGATACGATACGATACGAGATGCGCGATGCGCGATGCGCGATGCCATGGTATAAATTATGAAGATGCCGTAATGAGCATGCGTATGCCGAAAACGAGACTTAGGCAGCCATTTGTATTTTATTGAACGCATTCCTTTTGTGTTCAAAGCTTGTGATGATGGCTGATGACGTATACGGTTACACATATGTTTGTTTTGCACAATTAATTTGTTTTTCGTACTTCTAAATTTTATAACGAAAGTCTGGGGCAAAAATGTCTTATTTTAACATGACATATATGTATCTCTTCTGCCGCTCAAATCGTATTTGTTAAATTGTTTCCGTCTGTATATCATTTGTAGAAAATATAAAACTTATTTTGTATACATTGAATGGGACGACAACTTGAACCTGTTTTTTTACCTTTAGCTTATTGGATTTGCCGTTCCTTTGTGTCCAAATTTTTATTTTAAAAATATTATAAATAGCTACACTATTTGAAGTCGGTTTAATACGAAACATGTACAGTAGTTTAAATGATCGAAAAACCTTAATTTAGTAGTCACTTGCGTCAATGTTTTTCTTCTTGTCTACCGAGTAATTATTTCTTTTTGTTAAGTGAATCGAATTGCTGAGGCACCGTTTACCAAAATGCAGATACGCTACAGTGTAACTGCCTGTCAATCGCAGCGGCATACGATGCCGCCCAATATAGCATGCCCCCCGAAGGGGTAATTATTGAGACTGTCTGGTCGTAGTTGTGTGTAGGCAACTGCTTTGATGTGGTCACACGTGGATACGATTATTGTTTTGAAATAGGTGCCACTAGTGAAACCCGACATATTCATTAGAACAGTATACGGTGAATTTGTACCAAACATGTGTGTGTGTGTGTGTGTGTGTGTGTGTGTGTGTGTGCGTGTGTGTGCGTGTGTGCGTGCATGCGTGCGTGCGTACGTGTGTGATTATAAACTTACACTTATAGCATGCATGTATGTATTTTTATTGTCGTAAATACAGTTGTAGCATCATTGCCAGGTCAAATAAAGCTGCTGTAAACTGCTGCAAACTTGACGCGTATGTTTTCATGAGTGTGTGTTTACAAAAAGGTGTATATGTTCATTTCAGTTCACAGTTTAGTAAGACAGAGTTTCATGGCAGGATACACTAATGTTGTACTCTTTGCGATACTCAGCCACAGTGTAATATTCATCAGGTGTGTTCTTTATAAATATATTATGGTAATTATATAATAATCTGAGTAAAAAGCATAATATGTTCATCCATGACACCTCGCGCGCCAGAGGGCGCTGCTGATTACATCAGTCTCAATAGGCAGATCGTCTTGCGAAATTTGGAATATTAGCTAAGCCAATAATATCGCTTGCCGGCAAGTTCCGGTGATCTTCATTTCATGAGTTTGCTAATGCTATGTGTAATGTTGGGGAAGTAGATGTAATTATTTGAATACACAATACCGCTCAACCCCTCGTTAGAATGTTGTGATTTCATGGAGTCATCCTCGCGCGCCAGGGGTCGCTGCTGCTGATTACGTCAGTTTTGCATGGCAAACAGCCATGGCTTGCGAGGATGCATGAATTGAGGTGCGGGTGGGGCGGGTGTCTACAAGGTTCTCACGGGTTGTACAGTTGCGGGGAAGCTAATTACTAGTTTGAATCAGCTGACCTCCATACATTGCGTAGGATATATGCCAGAGGATGATAGAGGATACTCGTTCAAATTGTATTTGTCAATTAGGCCCCTACTACTAAATTGCTTGGATAACTGTTGCATTTCCATTCGCTCTTTGTAAAGAATGACGGTATGTTGTTGAGTAACTGAGTCCTGAATGCTGAAAAGGTATTGATTACCTAACCGTACATATTGAACGCATTAACGTTACAAACTCAATCAATTTATACGTACACACATGCACTCCAAGTTTGGGCGGTAGGAAGGGAGGAAGGAAGGGAGTGGGGAGGGAGGAAGGGAGAGATGGAGAGATGGAGAGAGGAAGAGAGGGAAAGATGGAGAGATGGAGAGAGGGAGAGAGGGAGAGAGGGGGAGAGGGAGAGAGGGAGAGAGGGAGAGAGGGAGAGAGGGAGAGAGGGAGAGAGGGAGAGAGGGAGAGAGAGGGAGAGAG
>CM034544.1:37522463-37584700 GCA_020002185.1 Paraescarpia echinospica
TTCGTACTACAACGATAACAATTCAGTTAAAGCAACATATACATCCATGTAATATGTATATAAAACGCTCAGTGCAGTCTCAAGACCTGGGGCCGAGTACATTTTCACGAGTACAAGTACGAGTACGAGTACTGTGGTGATGGATGAGTACGAGCACATTGCTAAAAGCTGAGTACGAGTACATTCTCACGAGTACGAGTAAAAGTACGAGTAAATAAAAAAATATATAAATATTAAATAATAACATATTTTAAAATTATTTAATTAATCTAATTTATTTAATTCAGCACAAGTGAATATGCAATGGCAGTTGATACATTTTTGTTGAGGAAAACTAAGAAAAACCTCTATTTCATCAACAATGAAATTCACTTAATTGGCATTCATTTCAGTGGCATCGTATGATCTTATCATCTATTTGCCATTGCACCGAAAGAACATTAGTTGTCCACAGGTTGAGTCTTTCAGGCTGCACCGTTCAGGGCAGAATACTTTCTCGGTTTCAACTGGGGCTGATGGGGCCGGAATGGTGAGATGGTGAGGGACTAACTGAGCCAGAGTTGGTAAACTCAGAACTGCAGTGGGTCACTGTGACGATCTGTACTTGGCTGACTGAGGTATTTGTTCACCTCTACAAGCAGCAATCTGCTGATATTATTATAAGTTTGCAGTTTATATTTTCTGATCGTTGACTACTAATTGTTGATAGGGTTAGCACATGTCCACATAACAGGCTTAGCATCCCCTTTGGACTTTTTAGCCAGGCTGCTGGCATGGGATTATACGAGTGTAGGAGGCAGTCTGACTTGAGCCACCTTACTTCTACAGAGGAAGACTGGCATTTCTTGTTCTTAGCAGTTAGCACTGTCAGCCACTGTCAAGTGGCATGGTCTCCATACTACATTAAAGGCATTTCCTGTCTACCTGGTGGCTCAATTAAACAAACAGGTTTATGGCCTGAACTGATAGCCTACAATTATTGTTTGCTGAAGAGGGTGTTTCTGACTGGGAAAAGATGCTACCTGTTGCCATGTTTGGGTATCATAAGACATGGTTATCAGAGAATGAGGACGTACTATGTGTAGGGATGGTAAGGTGGTATTCTATCAGAATTAACAAAGTATTTAAAAAGTAGTTGAACATTTAAATATTTCAGGAAAGTTTCATTTTATAACAAAATATATTTATTTTCCCCAGTACATATTGATAAAGTACTCAGATGTACTCGTAATGTACTCGTAAAATCTGAGTACAATGAGTACGAGTCCATGACCCATAAGTGTTATGAGTACAAGTACTTCAAAAATGTACTCGTGTACTGAATACTTCAGCCCCAGGTGTGGCAGTCTCGTCTATGAAGTCTGTCATGTACGGGGAGGCTGTTTTTAAGTGAATATTATAAAAGGTGACATAGTGTGGAGTCTCCCATCCCACAGTCATTTGTATTTTGTTGAGATTATGTTAATTGTTATTGTAAAATTTGTATCTTAGTATTTGTTTCCATATCTGTAGTTCTGGTTGTTTCCAGCGCTTGGCAATGTTCTATTAACTGACTGGTCTGTATTATTGTGGTTACAATGTAATGGTGTTATGATGTCTCATTCTTTATATGCTGGCACTGAGGGTGGTCACTACCAGGGTGCTTGTCATCCTCAGTGGTCCTTTTACGTTCCAAATTGAGACGGAACCGTCATTAATGTGATCACCGAGTCACGAGGGATACACAGTCCCCAATTTTGAGAGCCAGATTTTTACACCAACTATCATGCCTGCTCGGTCCAGGTTTCCTTACCTTACCTAAAGATGGGAGGGTGTGTTTCTATATTTCATAAAAACCAGCACAAAACCTTGGAGTAACATACACTATCGAGAGGGATGCGGGGGTACCAGCCCAGCCTGATCACAGTGCTTTCTTCTATATCATGAGCAGTCTTACTCCTAACCTACTATACTTTATCTTAGTCACATATTGAATATAACTTTGGATAATGTCATTGTTTTTAATTATACAGGTTAATGAAAAGGAGCTCGGCATGAAACTGCCGCAGAATAACATGTATAGGGACATACATGGTGGTATGCACCAACTACCCAAATTTACACTGGGGAGTCTAGAGGAATACAAATCCCAGGACGGAAAGAAGCTGGAGGAAAAGATCAAGTCTCTATACAAAGAAAGGTGAGTTATCTTAACATTAAATTAAAACGATTGTAGGATTAAAGGTAAAAGCGAATAACCATATGAGCTTTGTAGTTTGTACATCCCTGTCAAATATGATATTGCCTTGATGAAATAATAGTTTTCTTTGTCAATAGATACCAGCAGGCTTATTTGTAAGAGGTTTGACAAATTTATATGTGTTAAATGTAAGAACAAACATTCGAAACCTAACAATAAATTATTCAGAACTAGTATTCTGGAATATCCTGCTTCATAAACTTAGAATACTCCTGACCATTAACCAGTTTAAAAGAAACCCAACAGCTCCTTGTCCATGAATTATTATTGGTATTACATTATATATGTGTCTGGGTAAATATATTTAGGTGAAGCACAATACTGGGCCAAAAAAGAGGACTGGAAAGCAAAAACAAGTGCAAAAAACAAAAAGTCTTAGATGGTAACCAAGATACATCTACACCTAAAATTAAAGAAGATAAGATATCTTTACTCACTGTTATGTGGCGCAATGCCAAGTGAAGTTGATGATCTAAAATATGAGAATGTGAAACCCTACAGAAATCAAAATTTGCTTGACTGGTGTATGCTAGTACCTCATCAGAATCTAACCAAGACTTTTAAAATGTTAAGAATGATAGGAGCACTCTGGACATGAAATGGTGGATACTGTAACTTACGTTATCCACCACATTGTCCACAACCACAATTTTTTTCAAAAAACAATAAACAGGCAGGATGCGTTTTTTTGTGCCTCTTCTTTCTTCGTGGGCACAAATGTTATCAACAGGAACTATCCGCAAAGAAACTGGTTATGGAGTAAATATAGCGTAAGTTACAGGACACCAATTTGGCTCAGTATTGTGCGACTCCACAATTTATATATATATATATATATATAAATATATATATTGTACATTGTTTTCTTCAGGTTATTGCGGTATATGCGTACCACCACAGACAACACACAAGGAAAGTGGTTTATGTCAGCTGTTGTGTGGGCAGAGATGAGGAAGTCTGCCTCTTATAAAGCAGATGTGTCCATGAACAATGGTGCGGTAGTGTAAGAAGCACAATGTTAATGTGGTGCTGGGCAGGGCCCTACAGCTCACTACAAACATGTTGTAGTAGTTCTGTTCGGCCGGACACTAGTGTCAGATAGGAACTATTTTGACAGAAGTGACATGAACACGGGTAAGACGTTTAAAAAAAACATTCAATGTACTATGTACAAATATTGGGGCAATTGTCAATGCAAAAAAATGGCATTTGCTTTATCCCAATTTTGTACAAGTAAGCTGGGTAGTTTCAAGAATGTGACACGCTCTTGTCAACATATCAGAAGCAATAAATAAATGAAAGGGTTAAAATGCATATCAAATTCACAAATACGTAGCTGACTGTACACTTTGACTTGACCTGCAGGTCCTCCAGACGTTCCATCATGCTATACCTTTTAAAGGAACTCCTATCAAGTCCAGCAGATTACATGCAATTCGTGGAAAGGCCAATGCGGACCTTATATATGATCCTCGATCAGAGCAACTGCAGAATAACGACTCTACTCCAAACAGGTTCACTCTATTTGACGAAACAAATCTTATATTCCTTTTACAGATCAATTGAAAATAGTTACTTGTCAAAACATGGGCATTAGTGCAGTCTCTGGCTTTATGTATAAAGCAAATAATACAATGTTGCTTATATATCTACATATACATATTTCAGGAAAGTCAACCAATGCCAGTGATGCAGCTGTTCCCTCTTGCCAATCCACATGCCCTTGACAACGACCACAACTACTTGAAGTTAACTCCACAAGATCAGTACTTGAAAGATGAAATGTTTAGTAATTTCCATGCTTCTCAATTCAACATACATACATACATCTGTATTTACACAATGTGCTCCATTGAGACAATGCACATGGTTACAATAGAGCGCAGTGGCTCAATGACTAGAACGTTGGACTCTCAATCAAGAGAACCCAGGTTCGAATTCAGTGCTGCTGTGTTAAACCTTGGGCAAGTTCGTTCACTCTACATTGCTCCAGTTCACTCAGCCGTATGAATGAGTACCTGGCTGTAGACAGTGGTGTATATTTGTGTAGTCTTTGTGCATTAATTGCCGCATAGCTGAATGCTTCCCAGAGAAGTTGAGATGGTGCTCGATTGAACAAGTCTGCTAGGGAGTAAGATGTAAAGCGCTTTGAGCAGTCATAAGGACTGGATACTGCGTTATTATATAATATATTACTTTTTATAAACATTGCATCGTCACAGCACAGAGTCCAACTTACAAACCTTTGTGCAATGCAGCTCTAAGCATTTCATTTGAAACTAAAATAACACAAAGTTAAAACTTGAAACAAAAAGGGGATTTGTTGTATTACAATTAATATCAGACTAACTGGTGACAATACAACTATATAGCTTAAAGCTGCAATGTCAGTTAGATTTTTATGCTCCTCGCTTTTCTGTCTAATTTCCTGAAAAAGCAAAGCTATCAAGTATCCACTATAATATCCTAGTTCATTGGTGCACTTGTGCTATTTCGTTTTGTTGAAATTAATAAACAAACTGCGAAATATTTCGAATTTGGTTTCGAGTCGAAGGAGTCGAAACTAGCAACACTTCCTTGAACTTGGACATGCATCTGGAAGTGGAAACTTCATCAGACAGTCATCATGTGATATCCGCTAGACTTGAGCCTAGAGTCTAGAGTTTCAGTCAGAGAGTGACAAAGTCAACGAGCATATTTGATATGTATTGTATTTGGTTACGCAGGATCTTGTTAATATGCTATGTTATTCCGACAATACATATAGAGAGTAGATGACGTGAGGGTTCGAAATGACAAAATAACATTGGTTTGGCAGCAGGCCCCTGTTGATCGTGCGAGTAACTTAGTCAGGGAGCATCCGTAATTTCATGCAACAGAACGTCAAACACGAGATTATTATATTGGTGATCGTAATTATTAAAACATTGTTTTGTGACTCATATTTTGATACTATTACTGCAGAATATTGTTGATTTGCATTGTATTTTATACAAAATAATTAAGATTTTTATATGACAACCATGATGGTGATTTTATTCAATATATTAATGTAAACGTATAAATACATAAAATATAAATACAGCTAGAGTACACCATATATATATATATATATATATATATAAGGATTACATAAGAAAATGTACGCACTTGTTTCCATTGTGGTCCTTGATGCCTGGCATAATCTGCGGCAGGCCCACATTTGATAAATCGAGGTAATTTCAAATTTATAACAATCAACCACGTATAAGTTACCAACACATTTTAATGTGCACATTTAAATATACATTTGTTTTCATACACATTTTAATATTGACTTATGCACTTGTGTATTATACCCACTTGTGTATATATACAGTGTATCAACAAAGACATTAATACACCTTTAAAAAAGTAATTAGCATATGGCGATGACTCTGAAATAAATTTATAAAATAAATTATTCATTCTTGAAGAAGGTAGACATACATATTATGAACCTTTGAATACTTGACGAGGAAAATACACTGTTAGCTTCACAATAACACCTCATTTTGTCATTTCGAAAATTCACCTTGACCATTAAACCTCAGACTTAAAATGTCAAACATGAATATGTGTAGCAGTTACACATGGCAGACACTTACATGAATTTATATACTGAAAAAAAAAATATATATAAATGCACTTTACTGATGCTTTACTGATTAACATAATTCAAATCAGTCTATAATATTGACTAAGATCAAGCATCACTGTAAAGAAATTGAACAATTTAAAATTGATGTAATGACATTGAATACCTAGTAAAGGAAAATAGTTTAAAATGTTCACCGTTTTGAAAAATACCATATTCCACTAATGTCTGCATGCTGTATCAATCCACCCCCTTTCTCCATCCGGTAAACACTGACTGTTCCTAAGATATCAACACGTTTTTCAGCAACATTCTGTTGATACACTAACAGCAGCATTTTACTTGTTTAAATTATTTATGTAGTGTTTGGAGTAAATAATTATGGAGTTGTTCATTGTCATAATTAGCAAAATATAAAATAATATTTCATGTATGATCTGCAGCATTTCACAAGAAAAAAGGAAGCAAGAAATGTTGTACTACAGCTGCATCTATACATGTTGATATCTTAGGAACAGTCAGTGTTTACCGGATGGAGAAAGGGGGTGGATTGATACAGCATGCAGACATTAGTGGAATATGGTATTTTTCAAAACGGTGAACATTTTAAACTATTTTCCTTTACTAGGTATTCAATGTCATTACTTCAATTTTAAATTGTTCAATTTCTTTACAGTGATGCTTGATCTTAGTCAATATTATAGACTGATTTGAATTATGTTAATCAGTAAAGCATCAGTAAAGTGCATTTATATATATATTTTTTTCAGTATATAAATTCATGTAAGTGTCTGCCATGTGTAACTGCTACACATATTCATGTTTGACATTTTAAGTCTGAGGTTTAATGGTCAAGGTGAATTTTCGAAATGACAAAATGAGGTGTTATTGTGAAGCTAACAGTGTATTTTCCTCGTCAAGTATTCAAAGGTTCATAATATGTATGTCTACCTTCTTCAAGAATGAATAATTTATTTTATAAATTTATTTCAGAGTCATCGCCATATGCTAATTACTTTTTTAAAGGTGTATTAATGTCTTTGTTGATACACTGTATATATACACAAGTGGGTATAATACACAAGTGCATAAGTCAATATTAAAATGTGTATGAAAACAAATGTATATTTAAATGTGCACATTAAAATGTGTTGGTAACTTATACGTGGTTGATTGTTATAAATTTGAAATTACCTCGATTTATCAAATGTGGGCCTGCCGCAGATTATGCCAGGCATCAAGGACCACAATGGAAACAAGTGCGTACATTTTCTTATGTAATCCTTATATATATATATATATATATATATATGGTGTACTCTAGCTGTATTTATATTTTATGTATTTATACGTTTACATTAATATATTGAATAAAATCACCATCATGGTTGTCATATAAAAATCTTAATTATTTTGTATAAAATACAATGCAAATCAACAATATTCTGCAGTAATAGTATCAAAATATGAGTCACAAAACAATGTTTTAATAATTACGATCACCAATATAATAATCTCGTGTTTGACGTTCTGTTGCATGAAATTACGGATGCTCCCTGACTAATTTACTCGCACGATCAACAGGGGCCTGCTGCCAAACCAATGTTATTTTGTCATTTCGAACCCTCACGTCATCTACTCTCTATATGTATTGTCGGAATAACATAGCATATTAACAAGATCCTGCGTAACCAAATACAATACATATCAAATATGCTCGTTGACTTTGTCACTCTCTGACTGAAACTCTAGACTCTAGGCTCAAGTCTAGCGGATATCACATGATGACTGTCTGATGAAGTTTCCACTTCCAGATGCATGTCCAAGTTCAAGGAAGTGTTGCTAGTTTCGACTCCTTCGACTCGAAACCAAATTCGAAATATTTCGCAGTTTGTTTATTAATTTCAACAAAACGAAATAGCACAAGTGCACCAATGAACTAGGATATTATAGTGGATACTTGATAGCTTTGCTTTTTCAGGAAATTAGACAGAAAAGCGAGGAGCATAAAAATCTAACTGACATTGCAGCTTTAAGCTATATAGTTGTATTGTCACCAGTTAGTCTGATATTAATTGTAATACAACAAATCCCCTTTTTGTTTCAAGTTTTAACTTTGTGTTATTTTAGTTTCAAATGAAATGCTTAGAGCTGCATTGCACAAAGGTTTGTAAGTTGGACTCTGTGCTGTGACGATGCAATGTTTATAAAAAGTAATATATTATATAATAACGCAGTATCCAGTCCTTATGACTGCTCAAAGCGCTTTACATCTTACTCCCTAGCAGACTTGTTCAATCGAGCACCATCTCAACTTCTCTGGGAAGCATTCAGCTATGCGGCAATTAATGCACAAAGACTACACAAATATACACCACTGTCTACAGCCAGGTACTCATTCATACGGCTGAGTGAACTGGAGCAATGTAGAGTGAACGAACTTGCCCAAGGTTTAACACAGCAGCACTGAATTCGAACCTGGGTTCTCTTGATTGAGAGTCCAACGTTCTAGTCATTGAGCCACTGCGCTCTATTGTAACCATGTGCATTGTCTCAATGGAGCACATTGTGTAAATACAGATGTATGTATGTATGTTGAATTGAGAAGCATGGAAATTACTAAACATTTCATCTTTCAAGTACTGATCTTGTGGAGTTAACTTCAAGTAGTTGTGGTCGTTGTCAAGGGCATGTGGATTGGCAAGAGGGAACAGCTGCATCACTGGCATTGGTTGACTTTCCTGAAATATGTATATGTAGATATATAAGCAACATTGTATTATTTGCTTTATACATAAAGCCAGAGACTGCACTAATGCCCATGTTTTGACAAGTAACTATTTTCAATTGATCTGTAAAAGGAATATAAGATTTGTTTCGTCAAATAGAGTGAACCTGTTTGGAGTAGAGTCGTTATTCTGCAGTTGCTCTGATCGAGGATCATATATAAGGTCCGCATTGGCCTTTCCACGAATTGCATGTAATCTGCTGGACTTGATAGGAGTTCCTTTAAAAGGTATAGCATGATGGAACGTCTGGAGGACCTGCAGGTCAAGTCAAAGTGTACAGTCAGCTACGTATTTGTGAATTTGATATGCATTTTAACCCTTTCATTTATTTATTGCTTCTGATATGTTGACAAGAGCGTGTCACATTCTTGAAACTACCCAGCTTACTTGTACAAAATTGGGATAAAGCAAATGCCATTTTTTTGCATTGACAATTGCCCCAATATTTGTACATAGTACATTGAATGTTTTTTTTAAACGTCTTACCCGTGTTCATGTCACTTCTGTCAAAATAGTTCCTATCTGACACTAGTGTCCGGCCGAACAGAACTACTACAACATGTTTGTAGTGAGCTGTAGGGCCCTGCCCAGCACCACATTAACATTGTGCTTCTTACACTACCGCACCATTGTTCATGGACACATCTGCTTTATAAGAGGCAGACTTCCTCATCTCTGCCCACACAACAGCTGACATAAACCACTTTCCTTGTGTGTTGTCTGTGGTGGTACGCATATACCGCAATAACCTGAAGAAAACAATGTACAATATATATATTTATATATATATATATATATATAAATTGTGGAGTCGCACAATACTGAGCCAAATTGGTGTCCTGTAACTTACGCTATATTTACTCCATAACCAGTTTCTTTGCGGATAGTTCCTGTTGATAACATTTGTGCCCACGAAGAAAGAAGAGGCACAAAAAAACGCATCCTGCCTGTTTATTGTTTTTTGAAAAAAATTGTGGTTGTGGACAATGTGGTGGATAACGTAAGTTACAGTATCCACCATTTCATGTCCAGAGTGCTCCTATCATTCTTAACATTTTAAAAGTCTTGGTTAGATTCTGATGAGGTACTAGCATACACCAGTCAAGCAAATTTTGATTTCTGTAGGGTTTCACATTCTCATATTTTAGATCATCAACTTCACTTGGCATTGCGCCACATAACAGTGAGTAAAGATATCTTATCTTCTTTAATTTTAGGTGTAGATGTATCTTGGTTACCATCTAAGACTTTTTGTTTTTTGCACTTGTTTTTGCTTTCCAGTCCTCTTTTTTGGCCCAGTATTGTGCTTCACCTAAATATATTTACCCAGACACATATATAATGTAATACCAATAATAATTCATGGACAAGGAGCTGTTGGGTTTCTTTTAAACTGGTTAATGGTCAGGAGTATTCTAAGTTTATGAAGCAGGATATTCCAGAATACTAGTTCTGAATAATTTATTGTTAGGTTTCGAATGTTTGTTCTTACATTTAACACATATAAATTTGTCAAACCACTTACAAATAAGCCTGCTGGTATCTATTGACAAAGAAAACTATTATTTCATCAAGGCAATATCATATTTGACAGGGATGTACAAACTACAAAGCTCATATGGTTATTCGCTTTTACCTTTAATCCTACAATCGTTTTAATTTAATGTTAAGATAACTCACCTTTCTTTGTATAGAGACTTGCTCTTTTCCTCCAGCTTCTTTCCGTCCTGGGATTTGTATTCCTCTAGACTCCCCAGTGTAAATTTGGGTAGTTGGTGCATACCACCATGTATGTCCCTATACATGTTATTCTGCGGCAGTTTCATGCCGAGCTCCTCTTCATTAACCTGTATAATTAAAAACAATGACATTATCCAAAGTTATATTCAATATGTGACTAAGATAAAGTATAGTAGGTTAGGAGTAAGACTGCTCATGATATAGAAGAAAGCACTGTGATCAGGCTGGGCTGTTACCCCCGCATCCCTCTCGATAGTGTATGTTACTCCAAGGTTTTGTGCTGGTTTTTATGAAATATAGAAACACACCCTCCCATCTTTAGGTAAGGTAAGGAAACCTGGACCGAGCAGGCATGATAGTTGGTGTAAAAATCTGGCTCTCAAAATTGGGGACTGTGTATCCCTCGTGACTCGGTGATCACATTAATGACGGTTCCGTCTCAATTTGGAACGTAAAAGGACCACTGAGGATGACAAGCACCCTGGTAGTGACCACCCTCAGTGCCAGCATATAAAGAATGAGACATCACAACACCATTACATTGTAACCACAATAATACAGACCAGTCAGTTAATAGAACATTGCCAAGCGCTGGAAACAACCAGAACTACAGATATGGAAACAAATACTAAGATACAAATTTTACAATAACAATTAACATAATCTCAACAAAATACAAATGACTGTGGGATGGGAGACTCCACACTATGTCACCTTTTATAATATTCACTTAAAAACAGCCTCCCCGTACATGACAGACTTCATAGACGAGACTGCCACACCTGGGGCTGAAGTATTCAGTACACGAGTACATTTTTGAAGTACTTGTACTCATAACACTTATGGGTCATGGACTCGTACTCATTGTACTCAGATTTTACGAGTACATTACGAGTACATCTGAGTACTTTATCAATATGTACTGGGGAAAATAAATATATTTTGTTATAAAATGAAACTTTCCTAAAATATTTAAATGTTCAACTACTTTTTAAATACTTTGTTAATTCTGATAGAATACCACCTTACCATCCCTACACATAGTACGTCCTCATTCTCTGATAACCATGTCTTATGATACCCAAACATGGCAACAGGTAGCATCTTTTCCCAGTCAGAAACACCCTCTTCAGCAAACAATAATTGTAGGCTATCAGTTCAGGCCATAAACCTGTTTGTTTAATTGAGCCACCAGGTAGACAGGAAATGCCTTTAATGTAGTATGGAGACCATGCCACTTGACAGTGGCTAACAGTGCTAACTGCTAAGAACAAGAAATGCCAGTCTTCCTCTGTAGAAGTAAGGTGGCTCAAGTCAGACTGCCTCCTACACTCGTATAATCCCATGCCAGCAGCCTGGCTAAAAAGTCCAAAGGGGATGCTAAGCCTGTTATGTGGACATGTGCTAACCCTATCAACAATTAGTAGTCAACGATCAGAAAATATAAACTGCAAACTTATAATAATATCAGCAGATTGCTGCTTGTAGAGGTGAACGAATACCTCAGTCAGCCAAGTACAGATCGTCACAGTGACCCACTGCAGTTCTGAGTTTACCAACTCTGGCTCAGTTAGTCCCTCACCATCTCACCATTCCGGCCCCATCAGCCCCAGTTGAAACCGAGAAAGTATTCTGCCCTGAACGGTGCAGCCTGAAAGACTCAACCTGTGGACAACTAATGTTCTTTCGGTGCAATGGCAAATAGATGATAAGATCATACGATGCCACTGAAATGAATGCCAATTAAGTGAATTTCATTGTTGATGAAATAGAGGTTTTTCTTAGTTTTCCTCAACAAAAATGTATCAACTGCCATTGCATATTCACTTGTGCTGAATTAAATAAATTAGATTAATTAAATAATTTTAAAATATGTTATTATTTAATATTTATATATTTTTTTATTTACTCGTACTTTTACTCGTACTCGTGAGAATGTACTCGTACTCAGCTTTTAGCAATGTGCTCGTACTCATCCATCACCACAGTACTCGTACTCGTACTTGTACTCGTGAAAATGTACTCGGCCCCAGGTCTTGAGACTGCACTGAGCGTTTTATATACATATTACATGGATGTATATGTTGCTTTAACTGAATTGTTATCGTTGTAGTACGAATAAATATTATCATTGACGTTGACGCAATGACGGTCGAATTTACGAAACATCATCAATTATCGCTCACACACAGTACCAACCTACTTGACAATCAATTCGCGTTTTCTGCTAGATTGCTTGGCACTTCGTTTCTTCAGTTCATCTTTGAGTTCTTTTAAAGTCCAACTTTGATAACACGTAGCTCATAACGTGTGTGAAAAACGCTCGATATAAGTATTTTGTACACTGCGTCGTCACGCTGGTGATTGATAGCACAATGCTTTGACAAGGCTTGACTTGCAAGTATTTGCAAGTTGGTGTTGTTCGCTAGGGTCTATATTTGATATGATTATTTCTTGCAAACCGTATTCGGATAGACTTTTGCGTGTCAACTTATTTGACCAAACATATTTAACCAAACGGCATTCTACTGAATTATTTGACAAAAATCTTGCACAATGACAGCGTAAATGGATAATCGAAAGTCAGAATTCGACAATGTCGACGTAAATGGAAAATCGAATGTCAGAATTCGACAATGTAGCATTGTGGAATTATGGCCCTAATATCGTTCCATAGTTTGGTAATAAACAGAAGTTGCCACTGCTAAAGGAGATTCGTATGTTTGAGTAGACTTTGACTTCGTCTTCAAGTGCGCGCAACCTGGGCGTTGTATTTGATCAATCCCTCAACATGACTAACCACATAAGTGCCATTTGCTAAACAGCGTATATACACCTCCACAACATCAGTCGTATCAGGCGATACCTCACAACAGATGCAACTAAATCACTTGTGCGCGCTTTCGTCATGTCTAGATTGGACTACGGGAACGCGCTACTGGCTGGACTACCACGTGACCACATTCACAAACTCCAGCGAATCCAAAACATGGCAGTTAGAATCATTACGTTCACACCTCGCGGTGACCACATAACTCCGGTTCTAAAAGAATTACACTGGTTGCCAATCAAATGTCGAATCGAGATTAAAATACTCGTTGATGTGTTCAGATGTCTGAACGGGACGGCGACGCTGTATCTTGCCAACCTGTTAACCAGGCACTGTCTGGGACGCACGCGTTCATCTGAACAACTTTTGCTTGAACCTGCTCAGTTTCGGGGACAGGTCCTTTCGTGCGATTGAACCTCGATTATGGAATGCACTGCCCATTGCTATCAAGTGCAGTAGAACTCTGTCGGCGTTCAGAAATACACTAAAGACGCACATGTTCAAAGCTCAATACTGCTGAAATTTTTAACATTTAATTTCATTTGATGACATTTTAATACATATCTTACTAGTATACATATAGATATATTATTTTGAGTGCATGTATCAATATTTATTTATGTATGCGTGCTTGCGTGCGTGCGTGTGTGTATGTATGTATAGGTATGCATATATGTAAATAGAGTAATAACAGGTATAACTTATAATTTATCTCAGTTTATTTATTTATAGTCTTTAATTAATAGTTTTAATATAACTAACTTAATTTATTTTACATTTTAGTTTCTTTTTTGCAGGTTTTATTAGTATACATTGAATCGCCTGATTTATTTTTATTGTACAGCGCTTTCGGTATGTTATGGACATTGCGCTCGCTCTATACATATTAAATAATATTATTATTATTATAACCACAGCAAAATACTGCGCCCCGCATCATATATTCATATCCCCTGAAAGTGAAGTGGCGAAGAGTATGATGCGAGATATCTTCAACTTCCTAAATCGCCGACATTATATTTGGAACTGATCTGTTGCATGTTCTAACGTCATAAAGAATCTCGGGCGAAGCAAGCGGCAGTGTTCGTTACTGGTTGGCCGATACGCTCGCAAACACGCACACACACAAACGAAACACTCACACGCACCAGCTCATGGACACACAAGCGTGCGCGCGCACACACTCATCCACAAACACACACTTAAACTGATCTGTCGCAATATTCCATAGAACATTTCCGCGAAAAGTAGTAATTCAATTGGGATGTTTATGATCAAAGGTCATAGAATATTTCGGGTTAAACATGCATCAGTGTTCTGAGTTGAATGTCCCGCCCATGGGGGCAAACAGACATACAGAGAACGCGAGGGGTGAGTCTTTGTTTCATTCTGATATACCAGAAGCCAGCCACACAGCGATGGCACCGACACACTCTCTCTCTCTCTCTCTCTCTCTCTCTCTCTCTCTCTCTCTCTCTCTCTCTCTCTCTCTCTCTCTCTCTCTCTCTCTCTCTCTCTCTCTCTCTCTCTCTCTCTCTCTCTCTCTCTCTCTCTCTCTCTCTCTCTCTCTCTCTCTCTCTCTCTCTCTCTCTCTCTCTCTCTCTCTCTCGCTCTCGCTCTCGCTCTCTCTCTCTGTCTCTCTCTCACTTATCCATACCATAGTAGTACAACTTTAGTAACTAAATGATGATTATCATAATTTAAGTCCACTCCACATTCCGTAACAATTTAATTTCATAATTCATACTCTTGAAGAACACATTTTTATAACGTTTGATGAAATTTCAGATAGTAAATAAGTTTTGTCCCGATGATGATTTAAAAGATTTCACAAAATCCTCATTCGAGGGATGTACTTGTTTAAGTCAACTTGGTAGGTGCGATGACGACCCTGAATATTGTAGAACATTCTTCGCCGTGTGGTGTTAAATTTCTCCCTTAAATAATTAATACATTGATTCCCAGTGACAGCTGAACTCTTTAAATTTACAGGTGACATCAGATACAACATGTTCAGCCAACTTTTTATCCGAATATATTTTCCGATTTTTAACTTTGAGTGTTGCCATCTTATTGTACGTGTTTTTATTATATAACTACATATAGCTTTTGTTTTATTCGCATTGTATGTATATATATATATATATATGTATATATATATAAAAAAAAAATATATATATATTATATATATATTATATATATATATATATTACACACACATACACAAATCGCACCCACACACACACACGCACGCACACAAACACAGCATCAACACACACAAGCCTACGCATACATACGTACACACACACACACACACACACACACACACACACACACACACACACACACACACAAAAGGTATTGGTCTAATATTTTATGTTGGCAGAGATGTCAAATTTTTTCTTTTTTTATGTAGTTTGCAGCACATACTAATCACACATCTAACAAACACATATCACGCAAACAATGCGTCAGTACACCCGAAAGATGAGACGCTTAATAGGGAATGTATGTCTTATCTAACAGTGACGCATTCATGGCTATTAAAATCCACTGATATATAAGCGAAGGAAAGACCAGTGGATTTCGCTCCCATTGCAAGTACCACCTATGTATTAAAGCAATATTTTGTGACCTCACGTTGCCACGTAACTGGTTACGCTGGTTCGAACAGAGAGTATCACTTGCTGAAGTGTAATAGAGAAGTGCGTGTAAAACTGTTTTTCACTTCGCCATGTAAATATAATTGTGATATTCTCACAGGCAACTTTGATTAATTAAAAATATAAACACATGCATACATACATGTATACATGCACAATGCACACATGCACACACGCACACACACACGCACGCACACGCGCACACGCGCACACGCGCACACGCGCACACGCGCACACGCGCACACGCGCACACGCGCACACGCGCACACTCGCACACACGCACAAACGCATACACGCACACACGCACACACGCACACACGCACACACGCACACATACATACATACATACATACATACACACACATACATACATACATAATTATATACAAACATAATGTTACATACGTACATACGTACATACGTACATACGTACATACGTACATACGTACATACGTACATACGTACATACGTACATACGTACATACGTACATACGTACATACGTACATACGTACATACGTACATACGTACATACGTACGTACTCCGGCCTCTACAGCAATGTTAGATGCTCCCACATCCAGCAATGGACGAACTTTTAGCACGACCGGTTAATACGCGACGTATCAGGTCAGGTTTATGTGCAGACCCAGACATAAAAACTGTAAATCCCGTCAAAAACTATGTTGCGTATTTAAAGAAGTTTTACAGGAACGTGTCACTGTTTCTCACAATGTTTATAAAATGCAAGATGATTCACACTACAAAACACGTGATACATAGTCGGAGTAATAATATTCGGAGCAGAACCAATCAGTTTACCCCAACTGCCCGACAATGGATAACACAATATGTATACTAATTCTTATTTGAATGAAACTGTATTTATTTAACTACCGAATCGAAAAAAAATTATTTGTCGATTAGCACTGCTATTAGGAAAGACAGACGCGCGCCGACCTTGGAAACAATATACCTTTCTATGAGGCACTACGTTTAGTTTATTGCCCAGTTCACCAACGATGGCTGGAACTTGCTGACCGACAAGGAGTCGATTCTGCACCTATTGACTGGAGCAAGAAGCCTCCATCGCAAATATTCGGAAGCAAAATGTGAAGGTGGACCTTGACAACCCGCCAACACAAGAAATAGGTCAGTTCTGCAATTACAAACCTGAAGTGCCACATAGGTCCGGGCATCAACTATATTCTAGCAGAGGTATACAAGCTGGGAGGGGACATTCTTCAAGCTCACGGACCTATTCTCTCTGTGTTGGGATAATTGACTTTGCGGAATGTTGTTTTAGGCATCTTGTTACAATAATGCGATCTGTTAATGTTATTTCCTTCTGCAACTATACACCGTCGCAATCACAAGTGGCAATTGTGTACAATGGGTGTGTGTTGCATATTGAGGATTTTTCTTCTTCTCATTCTGATAAATTATGTAAAGTGATACATGCCATCGAGTTATTTAATATGTCTTCAGGATAATGCCATTACATTTGCCAACGGAAGTCGGTAGTATGTTTTTGTAACACCACCTTTTTTAGCAGATTATTGTAGATTCGATGGCAAGTTTAATGCGTATACTCTACATACATGACTGATGTGCATAGTCCTGTTCGGAGGTGTAAAATAATTGTTTTAATGTAAGTTTGTTCTACCTTCATTTCTTACATTTTTGCCTCGAGCAACGCTTCACGGCTTAACATTTTAGTATATATTTTACTTAATATTTAATTTTCAAAGCATATATAGGGCTTGGGCTAGCATATGGTTCATCACATAAACTACATATATAATTACCTCTATTCTAATAAATTTTACAGCAGTTTGAAGCTAAGAAGTCAAAAGAAGTTAATTAGCAGAGGTTATATGACAAAGCAGGCATATAATCATTAGATGAATAAAGCACTGAAAACACAGGATTCACCCTTTTATCTGCTTAGAATGAAAAATGACGTAATGCAATTTATAAAACTAATTGATTGGAAATTGCATAATTACTGCAATCTTATAGCGACACCTTGTCACTCCATAACTAGTCACTCGGTAACAAAGAATTCATGTTTACATTTTTAAAAATTCCAATTCACGTAATAAATAATGATATTTAAAAAGTACATTTTACATTTATTATTTAAATAACAAAAAATTATTTAGTAAAAAGGGCAGACCATTCCCACTTTAATTCCAAATTCATAATACACAGGTGATACAACATTCTTCTGTAACATTTACAAAGACACTAAATCTTAGTAGTGTCTAACTGATTATATTTATTTTTCAATTTTTTATGTAAGGCATAATTAACATGATATGTTCACCTATGAAAATATATCATGTCATTAATTAATAAATATTCAAGAAATGTACACTTCAAACCCCACGATTAATGTTCAATTGAAAGATACCATCAACATCCCTCTTTTTTATGTGTGGAAGTACATAAGTTAACGCTTATATTTTCGATCAAGGATATTCAGATGAAACCATTCAAAAATGAAACGGGGAGGGGTAGAATATGTACACACCTTATGCTATGAATGCATTCTTTTTTGGTCTCCGGTTTTGGTGCGAGAACCTAGATTACATTATATAAAGTGATCGCCCGCATGCCCGGTTTATCTTAGGCTAAATTCAATCGCATTAGGCTTCTATCACAATATTTAGAAGTACGAACAATTCTGTATGCAAAATAAACAGAAGTGTAGCCGTATGCGTACACTCAGAGTCATCAACTATGGACACATGCGTTAAACATATAAGGCATTCAGTGCTGCCTACATTCACGAATCTATTCAAACTCAGAAAACAAAGCCAAACCCAAAACACTGGCGTCGGAACATGATGGATATATAGTCGGTTGAGGCTCTCCGAAACCTCGATTTGCACAGCCCCTCTTGAGGCTCGCTAAAACATTCACTTTGAGGCTCTCCAAAATGACAATTTGCACCCCCACTGAGGCTCGCCAAAATAACTCCATATTCAGGCTCTTAAAAAATCTCGATTTGTACCCCGATACCAGAGGCTCAACAAGTTAATGCACTCCACAAACATTAATTAATGTGAACTCCATGTATATCCCTATATGTCAGGGGTGAAACTGGCCTCCATTCCGATGCTCCATTTCTGATCTCTTTTCTTTTCTTTCAATGACCCTGCACAGCTTTCTCAACCAGTCGTCTCCATTCCTCTCTACCGCTCGTTCTCGTTCTCCACCCTTCTCCCAAACCTTCAGAATCTCTCTTTACACAGTCCTCCCATCGCAGTCTAGGTCTTCCTCGCCTCCTTTCCCCCTCCACTCTCCGTGCATCTGTTCTCTTTGCCATCCCTTGTTTTCCCATTCTCTCTACATGCCCTGCCCATATTAGTCGACTCATGCTTATGCTTGTTCAGAAACAATTGTATTCACTAGTCACATCAGATACACAATTAACCGCAGGCGCTGCTATGACCATATGATGTCAATAAGTAGTATCATTCTAGTTCACTCCCTGCTATAATTTTGGGAGGTGATGTCGTTCTAATTATAGCTCCTGGCCTAAGGAATGTCGTCTCCACAGATCGACGCACCGACTTTGACACATCATGTAATCCACCTGCTAGACAAGAGATACAATTAACCGCAAGTGCTACTTAACCACTTTAGTCCGTCGGCAGTTCCAGATGTAATTGAATTTTTTTTGTTTTTGGACATATTCGCTTGTACTGAATCATATAGAAAACTGTATTGCTGGAAAATCTCAATATATTTAGCTGTGTTACAGCCGTACTACGGTGTAGCAGAATGGGACGAGGAAAGGCGAATGTGTTTTTGGAGGACGATCGTTCAGATGGGACCACCTTGATGATATGTTGCAAGACAACAGTGTGGTCTGTGGAAGTTCCCATATAAACCAGGTGTATACGCACCAACAATAAAATATTCAATGAGTATCGGTTTAGATAACTTAGTAATTAAATTGTTACAAAAGTAAGTACGGTATTAGTTGTATGTATAGTCGTAGTAATTAGCATCACACGTTTTGACTTCGTAAACACATTATATCATACGTCAATAATATATGTACACACACACACACACACATACACACATATGTATATATATATATATATATATATATATATACACATATATTGTTGTACAACAAAAACAAATATATATAGTGTATCATTCAGATGGCTTTACTTTAATGTGGTAAATCATTAAATCGATGAATTATTCTTTACTCTCGTAAGGTATACGCTATACACAACAAAGCGCATCAATTTAACTAGTTGTTAAGGTATTGATGCAAATTGCATAAGCAAGTTAGCACATTCAACAAGACAACTATTCAACTGTGTATATTTCTTGGTAGACATGTGTGATATATTTCATAATTTCATAGTGATGATTCAACTTGTTATTCCGGAATATACACTAACACACTGTGCTACTTTCTTTGACATGATGCCCAACAGAAACGAAGATCACATCGAATTTATTTAATACTGAATCGCTACTCATATTTATTACGTATTCAAGTACCTGCATTGCTGCTGCAACCCTAACGTAGTCAATTATTTGTCTGCGCTTAGGCCAAGTCTTTGTAGAAGGCGTTTTAACGTCCGAACAGTGCACAACATTAAGTCGTTTACACACACATATTGCAGTAAGCCCGCTTGCCATTAAGTAATTTTATTGAATGCATTATTTCTTTTACAATAACTCTCTCCCCCTCTCTCCCTCTCTCCCTCTCTCCCACTCTCCCTCTCTCCCTCGGAAACGCCCGTCTGATCCCGTCCGGCAACGTCCGGTCCGGCAACCGCAGCGTCCGATCACGTCTGATCCATCAAAAAAAAAAAAAAAAAAAAAGATTTGAAAAAAGTTCTTGATTTCAAAAAAAAAAAAAAGTCGGATGATTGACGATCGAATATCCATTTGGTCCACCTTTGACAAATACAATTTGAACGAGTATCCTCTATCATCCTCTGGCATATATCCTACGCAATGTATGGAGGTCAGCTGATTCAAACTAGTAATTAGCTTCCCCGCAACTGTACAACCCGTGAGAACCTTGTAGACACCCGCCCCACCCGCACCTCAATTCATGCATCCTCGCAAGCCATGGCTGTTTGCCATGCAAAACTGACGTAATCAGCAGCAGCGACCCCTGGCGCGCGAGGATGACTCCATGAAATCACAACATTCTAACGAGGGGTTGAACGGTATTGTGTATTCAAATAATTACATCTACTTCCCCAACATTACACATAACATTAGCAAACTCATGAAATGAAGATCACCGGAACTTGCCGGCAAGCGATATTATTGGCTTAGCTAATATTCCAAATTTCGCAAGACGATCTGCCTATTGAGACTGATGTAATCAGCAGCGCCCTCTGGCGCGCGAGGTGTCATGGATGAACATATTATGCTTTTTACTCAGATTATTATATAATTACCATAATATATTTATAAAGAACACACCTGATGAATATTACATTGTGGCTGAGTATCGCAAAGAGTACAACATTAGTGTATCCTGCCATGAAACTCTGTCTTACTAAACTGTGAACTGAAATGAACATATACACCTTTTTGTAAACACACACTCATGAAAACATACGCGTCAAGTTTGTAGCAGTTTGCAGCAGCTTTATTTGACCTGGCAATGATGCTACAACTGTATTTACGACAATAAAAATACATACATGCATGCTATAAGTATAAGTTTATAATCACACACGTACGCACGCACGCATGCACGCACACACGCACACACACGCACACACACACACACACACACATGTTTGGTACAAATTCACCGTATACTGTTCTAATGAATATGTCGGGTTTCACTAGTGGCACCTATTTCAAAACAATAATCGTATCCACGTGTGACCACATCAAAGCAGTTGCCTACACACAACTACGACCAGACAGTCTCAATAATTACCCCTTCGGGGGGCATGCTATATTGGGCGGCATCGTATGCCGCTGCGATTGACAGGCAGTTACACTGTAGCGTATCTGCATTTTGGTAAACGGTGCCTCAGCAATTCGATTCACTTAACAAAAAGAAATAATTACTCGGTAGACAAGAAGAAAAACATTGACGCAAGTGACTACTAAATTAAGGTTTTTCGATCATTTAAACTACTGTACATGTTTCGTATTAAACCGACTTCAAATAGTGTAGCTATTTATAATATTTTTAAAATAAAAATTTGGACACAAAGGAACGGCAAATCCAATAAGCTAAAGGTAAAAAAACAGGTTCAAGTTGTCGTCCCATTCAATGTATACAAAATAAGTTTTATATTTTCTACAAATGATATCCAGACGGAAATAATTTAACAAATACGATTTGAGCGGCAGAAGAGATACATATATGTCATGTTAAAATAAGACATTTTTGCCCCAGACTTTCGTTATAAAATTTAGAAGTACGAAAAACGTTTAATTCTGTGTCATCGGCATATCTCAATTCATATCCTGTCCATTAATTTTCAGTCCATTAAAAAACTTGCTTCTCGTGTCAGTCTCGACTTCTCTCATGATATTCTCTCTGTATAGACTGAATATGTGGGGGGACAAAATGCACCCCTGCCTCACTCCCTTGCCGACTGGGAACCAATCTGTGGTACCACACTCTAATCTCACTGCAGACTGCTGTCCAACATATACATTTTGGATAAGTTATGTAATTTTCAAGTCAAATCCAATGCGTATCAAGGTTTTCCAGAGTTGTTGATGACTACCATTATCAAAAGCTTTTGAATAATCTATGAAACATATCCTAAGGTCATGGTTTAATTTTCTGCATTTCTGAATTAACATCTTCAGGTTGAAAATGTGATCTCTTTTTCCTCTTCCAGTCCGGAAACCAGTTTGTGTTCTGTTGACTTCACATTCTCTGTTATTGTCGCTGACTTCAACGTGCATTACGGTGATGATCTTGCCAGCAATGCTCGCGATCTCACTGACGTTCTCCGTGAGACTCATTTCCAACAGCACGTGACTGAACCGACCCACGTGGGTGGTCACATCATCGACCTCGTGATAATACGAAACAAGCCCGATTGTATCGTATCTGCCGCATTGGTTGAAACTCTGTTAACTGACCATCGTGTGATAAAATGTGGCCTTGTAACGGTCGGCCGAGAACAAAGATCAGCTACAGGAAATACGCGACTAAAAACAAGGCTGAGTTTAATGCAGACCTGGCAACATCACAACTGCTAACCGACCCTAGCAACAGCATCGATGAACTGTCTCTTCAATACAACACCACCATCGCAGATCTGATCAACAAACATGCACTGCTCACCAGCCGTGTTATAACCATCCGCCCCAAGACACCCTGGTACAACAGTGAGCTGTCAGATGCCATACGCAGACTTCGGCGAGCAGAGTGGCGGTTGTGCCTAGAGACATTTTCACAACTATGCGAGGCCACTACAAAAACAACATATGACGGCAAAGTCCGCGTTTTACTGTCAGCAAATCCAAGTCTGCCCGTGACATGAAAGCTATGTGCCGGGTCACGACCAACATCATGGGGCGCAGATTACCGCCGATGCTTCCTGAAAACAACGGCCCGAGTGCGGATTTGGCGGAACGTTTTCTAGTACATTTCTTCGACAAGACTGCGAAAATGCGCCGCTCGCTGAATCATCATGATGCACTTGCACTGTTGCCGCAAATCAACAATCACGAACATTGTACTCTGACAGCGTTCATACCGACAATATATACAGCTATCACCAGACTAGTGAGCAAGTGCCCTTGTAAAACTTTGCTTTCTCGATCCTTTGCCGACCGCGCTGCTGTAGACAAACATTAACATCAACGCACCCACCCTAGTCAACATCATTAACCTATTGCTGGAATCTGCGACTGTGCCATCCGATATGAAACATGCGCTAGTCACGCCACTGCTGAAGAAGACCGGTATAGATGCAAATTACATTAAGAACTACCACTCAATTTCAAATATCAGCTTTGTTTCAAAGTTGGTGGAGAAGCACGTGGCGACTGACCTTCGGCGCTACATCGACGAAAACAGACTTCTTGACCCCTTCCAGAGTTCATATTGCCCGCACCACAGCACCGAAACTGCTCTTGTCCGTATTTATGACGACATCACCCAGGCAATTGATCGTCGAAATGGAGTAATACTCATTCTACTCGATCTTACTGCGGAATTCGACACCGTGGATCACACCTTGCTGCAGCAGCAGATGCATTCGATCGGCATACGAGGCCGGGTACTAGCATGACTGACGTGTTACTTGTCCAACAGGCCGGGTACTAGCATGGCTGACGTGTTACTTGTCCAACAGGCCGGGTACTAGCATGGCTGACGTGTTACTTGTCCAACAGGCCGGGTACTAGCATGGCTGACGTGTTACTTGTCCAACAGGCCGGGTACTAGCAAGGCTGACGTGTTACTTGTCCAACAGGCCGGGTACTAGCATGGCTGACGTGTTACTTGTCCGACAGGCCGGGTACTAGCATGGCTGACGTTTTACTTGTCCAACAGGCCGGGTACTAGCAAGGCTGACGTGTTACTTGTCCAACAGGCCGGGTACTAGCATGGCTGACGTGTTACTTGTCCGACAGGTCGATGGCAATAAAAGTCGACGATGCCATATCTCGTCAACAACAGCTTTGTTGTGGTGTGCCGCAGGGATCGGTTCTTGGGCCGCTGCTCTTCACAATCTACTGCATGTCAATCAACGCCATATTAGCCAAACACAACGTTAACTACCACATGTAAGCTGACGATACACAACTATACGCCGGATTCCAACGGGACTAACCCTACGATGTAGACGATACTATCGAAAGAATCGAGCGGTGTACCGTCGACATCAAACTGTGGATGATTGATAAACACGTAATGCTAAACTAGGCCAAGACAGATGCAATTGTCTTCTGTGCCCCTTACTCTAAGCCTCTACCCACTATTTACACAATCGGCGTGTGTGGGTGTGATATGTCACGTAAATCGTTTGTTTGGGACATAGGCGTCTTCATGGAAAGCACTCGCACTTGTCAGTCGGCGTATTTCCAGCTCCATAAGATCGCTAAAATCAGAAAGTGTTTAACAACCCATGCGTGCAAGACGATCGTACACGCACTTGTTACTTCCAAAATGGATTATGGAAATGCTGTGCTTTTTGAAGTGAAAGTGCGTTTAATCGATCGAGAAGTGCAAAATTCGGCTGCTCGCCTAATAACGAGACAACGCCGTCGCGACCATTAACACATCACGCCCACGCTCGTTGCGCTTCACTGGCTCCCGGTGTAGTAAGTTGAAAACACTACCCCTCGAAAACACTGCGGTGAGGGTAGGCTCAAAACACTACCGTAGTATTTTGGGCGTACCCTCAAAACACTACCGTAGTGTTTTGAGCCTACCCTCAAAACACTACGGTTACGCTCAAAACACTACCCTTGACGTTTATAAAAATGTTTACTTTCTTTGTGTTAGGGGCCATCCATAAAGTACGTCTCGGTTTGGGGAAGGACGGGGGTATCCGAGCAAGCGCTATGAAGCTTTACATGGGATGGAGAGGTATGTAGGTAAGGGTTATGTAACATATAAAAACGAAAATGTGTTATATCGTCGGGCTGTTGACATCAGACAGATAGTATCGATTCATACATCACTTATAAAACAATATGGTTCTCTTCCTGTCTGTGTGTATGTCCGTGGTCCCATGTCTCCGTTTGTTTTGCATGTATGGCGCTTACATTATTTTGTGTGCGATCTAGCGGGCCACTTCGGGTGGTTCATAGATTTGATTTTTTTTCGAAATTGGTCCGGGAGTGGGGATCCTGGGATCAGGTGTTATATATATATATACACCTGATCCTGGGATCTGGTGTTGATATATATATATATATATATATATATCTATATACTTGCATGCTCATTTTGAAAGAGTTGTTGCGTTATATATACACTTTGTTTCCATTTCAGCACGCCCAGTACATGACATAGGGGTTTATGCGGAAGCCACGTCTATATGGTAATAGGATATGTGTACACCAACATCGTTGTTTGTAGTAGAGTAGCTATATTTTATTATTTTATTTTACTATGTTATTTTTCTATATTATCAATTAATTCCTTTTGTATTCAAGGAAAATATAAATACCATAAAAGCAACATATTTAATTAATTTCGACAAATCTAAGCTAAAAACCTATTGTAGGTCTATGCGACGAATACTTTTATTATGATTAATAAATGTGTCTTTTACGTGAGTACGGATCACCCGATGCGCGGGTGATGCTTTAATTAGCTATCCATTGTGGCCAAAAACATTTAACAAGCTTGCATTGATGGTCTATATGTTTTTATACCTGTCATTTATGGCGGCGATTGAGGATCGGAGGTTGTATACCCTATTTGCCTTAAAGAAGCGGTCTACCCTACGCTGCTCTTTATGCATAACTGGTCTGCGTACGCTGGATACTAATATACTACATATTATTGAACCAACGTAAATAACACATTTAAACAAAATAATTAAAAACTGAATAAAGCAAATAAAACAGACAATAATTACCTCCAGCACTGAGCCGACGGAGCCAGTGTTTGAAGTATAACTCTCCACCACGCACAGCAAAATTGCTTGCCTGGCGCTTAAAGTTGCGTTTTCTTCCCGCAGTCATTCTTCAAACTTCATGGATATTTTCCAGTGGTCAGATAAAAGATTATGCTATCAAATTGAAAGGTCGACACTCCCCGTGGACGTCCCATGTTTTCGTGATCTATTTCACTAGATGCACGATGTTTTATAAGGTTTCTCAAAATCGAATGGCGGGAAAATGAAAATTTTTTTTTAACAAAACAATCGTTAGTTACAAAAACTTAGTTACAAATTGCCGCTTGGTAAAATGAACGCCAACGGTCACCAAATTAACCAGATGCATGATGTGCAGTATGTTTTTAAATAATCAAAAGGCACGACAAGTTAGCATTAGCCACAACAAATTCGTTCGGCGCGAAAACTTATTAGTTACAAAGTGAGGAATATATATATGGCATAAAATGTGTATTTTACGCGAGCACGGATCATCCGATGTGCACGCGATGCGTTGCGACAAAAATCAATTAGATCTGTCAGTTAACGCGGGCGATTGGCACGATCCTAAAGTCTACGAAAGTTTGGTTTCTCTGTTAATTAAAACAATTACATTTTTCAGTAAATAAACAGCAGAATGACGCTTTGCCATTAATTGGAATAATAAGTTGAGGTGTTTAACAATAAGAAAAGTCAAACAAATAATTGAAATCTGACAATAATTGCTAAATAATAAATATCCTGAACGTATTGTCGCCCGTCTACCAAAATTGTATAATGACCATTATATGTTTGAAGTAATAGAATGGCGCGAAAACAAGAAGTTGACAATTGTAACAACAAATTCGATTGGCGCAACAACGTATATAATTAGCTACAAAACGGGTGCCAAGTAACATTCACCACAAGCACGACATGTTTTTAAATAATCCAATGGCGCGAAAACAAAAAGGTGACGGTTGTAAAAAAAAATCCGATCGGCGCAAAATGTAATTAGTTACAAACGCTTGCCAGATGAAAATCAACACATATACGACATGTTGTATGTGTTTAAATAATCCAATGGCGCAAAAATGAAATGTTGACACTGATACACACACACAAATTTATCGGCGCGAAAACTTATCTTTATTTGGGTACAAATTGGTGCCTTTTACGGTAACATTGAACAGCATGTGTAATATATATATATATATATATGTATATATATGTATATATATATATATATATATATATAATATAGATATCTAATTTATATAAATTATTCAAATTCTTTAGTAACAACTTCACATCGTCGATTCATTCGGTTTGTAAAACTGCAAATGCGTATTTTTGATCAGTGATGAATATCTACTTGAACAACATAGGCATTCGGCGATTGTTACTCCAAAACCTGAATTCCCACCCAAAACAGGGCATAGTAATGCCACCACTGTTCAACAGATGGCATTACATGTTCAATTTAACTATGACGTATCGTTGAGTGTTTGTGCTTATTGAATTAAATGATATACAACCGCTAAGGCAACTACGTACGAGTGATGCCAGTCGGGACGTTGAATTAAATGATGTACAACCGCTAAGGCAACTACGGACGAGTGATGTCAGTTGGGACGTTGAATTAAATGATGTACATTCGCTAAGGCAACTACGGACGAGTGTTGCCAGTCGGGACGTTGGATTAAATGATGTACAACCGCTAAGGCAACTACGGACGAGTGATGCCAGTCGGGACGTTGAATTAAATGATGTACATCCGCTAAGGCAACTACGGACGAGTGATGCTAGTCGGGACGTTGAATTAAATTATGTACAACCGCTAAGACAACTACGGACGAGTGATGTCAGTCGGGACGTTGAATTAAATGATGTACAACCGCTAAGACAACTACGGACGAGTGATGTCAGTCGGGACGTTGAATTAAATGATGTACAACCGCTAAGACAACTACGGACGAGCGGTTTCAGTCGGAACGTTGAATTAAATGATGTACAACCGCTAAGGCAATACGGACGAGTGATGCCAGTCGGGACGTTGAATTAAATGATGTACAACCGCTAAGGCAGCTACGGACGAGTGATGCCAGTCGGGACGTTGAATTAAATGATGTACATCCGCTAAGGCAACTACGGACGAGTGATGCTAGTCGGGACGTTGAATTAAATTATGTACAACCGCTAAGACAACTACGGACGAGTGATGCCAGTCGGGACGCAGAAAGAGTGATTGGACTGCGTGTTATTCATGAGATGTGATGTGACCGTTGTACGAAAGGGATGAGGTAGGTCTAAAAGAGACAATGTAAAACAGACACATCACATAAATGCGTAATAAGTTCAACAAAGTTTATATGGGACTCTGTTACATTGCTTCGCGAGCGCACGTACGGACTTAATCGCTTAACTGCTGACGAATATGCACAGGTACACGATCACGTTCACCCCATAAATGTATAAGCAATATACATTTATCACATACCCTTAAAACTCACGTGACTTGAATATTGTTTTTAATTGTGATCATTGTCAGTTATAATCGTGAATATAAGTTAAGGTATTATTGATATGATTATATATATATCATGGTAATCGTATAATTAACGTGTAGCGGACCAGCAGTATCGAATGTGTACACAATGTTATATTTAGGAAATAGTAAAATGACTCATGCGACAAAACTGCTTTTATTGCAACGACTGTCAATTACAAGCTTGGATAACACGTTTTATCCACAAATAAAACAAGAAAGTTGTTAATGATACATTAATTTACTGTGGACCAGCTTTCATGTCAGTTCAACCTCAGCAATCAAAACTAGCCAGGTTATTCATAATTCTCGTGCACTTGTTCATCGCGCTATAGAATGCGACCTCTCCGGAACCAGAGGCCCGGAAAAGACCAATATTGTAGATGTATCGGTCTTAGTTCCTGGCTCGGACGCGGGCCTGGTAGCTGCTATTGCCGCGGGAGACACACTTCGTGGCACCATCTCTCACCCCAGGATCATAGTCAATTTGAGTGTAATCTGTGTTAGTGAGCTGAGACGATCTAACACAAAGTAAACCTGTATGTGTCTGCTAGCCCACGTAACCAGTCCAGATAACCATTGCACTGCTAAACTACGATGTTATTAGTGTGTTTTTATTAATGAATACCTTGTCATAAATTGAACAAACGCAGAACATAATAACTGTCTTTGATAATTAAGTTGCGTGTTTTGGCACTTTACAGTTAACAATGCATGTGGCTGAAATGGATATCGGAGTGAGTGTGTCTGTGTGTGTGTGTGTTTGTGTGTGTGTGTATGTGTGTGTGTGTGTGTTTGTGTGTGTGATGCGTGCGAGTGTTCGCGCGCGCGCGCGCGCGTGTGTATGTATGTGTGTGCGTATATATGTGGTGTGTGTAGTGTGGAATGAGACTGTGTGGGCACGCGCGTGTACGAGTGTGTCTATGTGCGTGAGTGTTTTTTTCAGGAGCAGACTATTTGTAGAAGACAGTTTGTTGCCATGATGACAAAATCGACAACAAGAGGTTTATATGTATGTTATATTGCATGCGTGCTCCGGTACCGCGATTCCCACTTGAAGGATGCACACTTCCCGCTCGTCGGCCGGATTGAGGAACTAACTGTTTTGAACCAAGAATGCATATCAACCGCTTTCAGGGACCAATAGAGTGACAGACGAACCGGTGGCTTAGCAAGCATGAAATGGTATGCTGGGGAATTGGCCGAGTACCAAATGCTTTTTCTTGCCCGATATAGGAACAAAGGTCCGTTCAGATTACCGTTTTCCCTTGTAAGAGGTGTTGCTGTGAATGCGAAACCGTCGATCATGTTAGTGAAGGAGAACCCTGCATGGAGGAAATTAGTGGGATGGACTATCACACTCACATCAAGGGATTCGAGTCTATCTATATGATGCAGTCCACACGTGACAAGCAGACAGGCCTGGACAGTGTAGCCAGAAGTACAGCCGGTGAATCGTCCGTTTTCCTTGATAAAGCCAGTCAATAATTTCCCCTGTAGCGGGACGGAGAAGTCGCCGCCGCAATACACGGATACAATTATGGAGCAAAGGCGACCTTGGAGGATATATCTGTGACAGTTTACGTAGGGAATGTCACATGGTATTTCCGTCTTTCACTCCACGATGTTGCCTGTTCTGGCTGCTTGTCTTCTGCGTCTTCGACTGCCGCTGTAGGTCAAGTTCCCGACTTCTGCCTTTCTACACTGGTGCCATCGAAGCTCGAAAGGAATACATACTCGGTACGGTCGATTCCCAGCGCATCCTCGTCGTCTTGCCACTGAGGAAGACTTCTTTGCCGTTTGTATGTTCCGCCAGCGAGGTGACGACGCCAAACGCCTTCAACTGCCTATTTCCCCTTCTGAATCTTTGAAAGTGAACTGTCTCGGTGACATGTCAAGACCGTTGGGTGTTCTCGGATCGGAGAAAGACAAGAAGACGTTTACTTTGCCAGATGCCGTGTTACCGTTTTTTGTCAAGGAAAGAATTAGATGCAATGTTGACTGATACAGCAGACGACAACCCTGGAGTGTCCACTTTTAGTTGCCCGCCAATGGGAGCATCGACGACGTCAGGACCCGGCTTCTCTACAAGGGTAACATCGACATACATTTCAGTGACGCCTTCGCAAATGTCCAAAGTCACCAGTTGTGTCATGAAGATATTCGACTTCACCCGAAATAGGATTCGTCCAGCTCGTGGCTTTGCTTAAAAGAAAACCTATTGTTAAAGAGAGGATACTGCATATTTCCCTGCACGATCTCAACACCAGATGCTGATGCGCTTGTGCTCTTCACCCTTCCGCTCATAGTAACAAGGTTGTCATTCTTACACTCTGCGCATGTGCATGACATGACCTGGTTGACTTTGTGCCTGAAGCCGTCACATTCCACCTCCATTTGGCGCCGGCTGCTCGGCTCTCAACATAAACTGGCCGAGTTCTGAGACGTTCTCGCCACGCACGGCACGCTGTTACACCGGCCGATATTGACTGATTTGACTTTGACTGCACCTTCGTTGACAGTACTTGTCGGTGGAAGTTCGACCGACACGTGTCGGTTGCGCTGGCACCTAACAAATGTAAAATAAATTTTATATAAACAGATCAACACTAATGCACATATGATGTATCACTTGGGAAATATACACCATTTTATACTGATTTCGAAACATAAATATCTGCATAATCTAGGGATTGGAATACCAAAAAATATTCGATATATATAAAACAATAGCCTTTAAATATATATATTTACTTTTTATAAATATAACGAGTATCACACACGATAATGAATAATCCATAGTTGTTGGGAATTACGAATTATGGATCCTCGAACATTCGCTTATTTGGACAACACCAATATTGACACACATACTAGAACAATTATCTATGACATTCAATTTGGACAACACCACTATTGACACACATACTAGAACAATTATCTATGACATTCAATTTGGACAACACCACTATTGACACACATACTAGAACAATTATCTATGACATTCAATTTGGACAACACCACTATTGACACACGTACTAGAACAATTATATATGACATTCAATTTGGACAACACCACTATTGACACACATACTAGAACAATTATCTATGACATTCAATTTGGACAACACCACTATTGACACACATACTAGAACAATTATCTATGACATTCAATTTGGACAACACCACTATTGACACACGTACTAGAACAATTATCTATGACATTCAATTTGGACAACACCACTATTGACACACGTACTAGAACAATTATATATGACATTCAATTTGGACAACACCACTATTGACACACATACTAGAACAATTATATATGACATTCAATTTGGACAACACCACTATTGACACACATACTAGAACAATTATCTATGACATTCAATTTGGACAACACCACTATTGACACACTTACTAGAACAATTATATATGACATTCAATTTGGACAACACCACTATTGACACACGTACTAGAACAATTATATATGACATTCAATTTGGACAACACCACTATTGACACACATACTAGAACAATTATATATGACATTCAATTTGGACAACACCACTATTGACACACATACTAGAACAATTATCTATGACATTCAATTTGGACAACACCACTATTGACACACATACTAGAACAATTATCTATGACATTCAATTTGGACAACACCACTATTGACACACATACTAGAACAATTATATATGACATTCAATTTGGACAACACCACTATTGACACACTTACTAGAACAATTATATATGACATTCAATTTGGACAACACCACTATTGACACACAAACTAGAACAATTATATATGACATTCAATTGGAAAGTTGTCAGTTATTATAAAATAAAATACAAATGGCATCAATACTTTTCAAAATGAACGTTCTCAATATGTAAACATGTTCATGACGGCATAGTGGAGGAAAAGATAATGTCCTTTAACCAAAGAAAGAAAACAAGTTACATAAACATTCAACCAAAACAAATGTTTAATGTTTCACAATCTTACTATAGTGAGTTAATATGACAACGTTATATGTTCGTTGCCTATATGCCGTAATTTAATTACGGAGAGGAAATCATATAAAACATATTCACCTTTTGACAAGAAGGTTGGCCAGACGAGAGAAGACCTTCCCGCCGAGAGATACTGCCCGACAAGCGTATTGACCTTCATCTCCCTTCTTTTGTCATAGGTGGCGCCACTGTTTTAATTTGCCGCTGATTGAGTCATTGCGTAGGAGGTTACCGTCTTTAAACCTAAACAAAAAATATCACATGCATGTAGAATATGCCGCAGTTGTAGTATGTACATTAGTAAATGTTGCTGCAGCAGTACCACCAGACAGAGGCAGCAACAGCAACAACAGCAGCAACAGCAGTAGCACCAGACAGAGGCAGCAACAGCAACAACATCAGCAACAGCAGTAGCACCAGACAGAGGCAGCAACAGCAACAACATCAACAACATCAGTAGCACCAGACAGAGGCAGCAACAGCAACAACATCAACAACAGCAGTATCACCAGACAGAGGCAGCAACAGCAACAACATCAGCAACAGCAGTAGCACCAGACAGAGGCAGCAACAGCAACAACATAAACAACAGCAGTAGCACCAGACAAAGGCAGCAACAGCAACAACATCAGCAACAGCAGTAGCACCAGACAGAGACAGCAATAAACAACAACATCAGCAACAGCAGTAGCACCAGACAGAGGCAGCAACAGCAACAACATCAACAACATCAGTAGCACCATACAGAGGCAGCAACAGCAACAACATCAGCAACAGCAGTAGCACCAGACAGAGGCAGCAACAGCAACAACATCAACAACATCAGTAGCACCAGACAGAGGCAGCAACAGCAACAACATCAACAACAACAGTAGCACCAGACAGAGGCAGCAACAGCAACAACATCAGCAACAGCAGTAGCACCAGACAGAGGCAGCAACAGCAACAACATAAACAACAGCAGTAGCACCAGACAAAGGCAGCAACAGCAACAACATCAGCAACAGCAGTAGCACCAGACAGAGACAGCAATAAATAACAACATCAGCAACAGCAGTAGCACTAGACAGAGGCAGCAACAGCAACAACATCAACAACAGCAGTAGCACCAGACAGAGGCAGCAACAACAACAGCAACAGCAACAGCAGTAGCAAGATACACAACATTGGCTAGATACGTTGGGGTTGTTGTGTTGTAGCAAAATGTACAACAGTTATAATAAATAAATGTACACTGTATTCCTCACCAGTCGTATTGTGAGACGTTCAGCTCAGCCGTGGCCTGGCATCTGAATTCAGCTGTACTCGACGGCTCCACGCTGAATGCCGGCTTCTCTACAACGCAATTAAAAAGAAACGTACAGTTATCCTGCATACATAGCATACCTTTTTTTAACACCGAACACATTATGGAAAATAATTGAATGGACAGCAAGGATTGACACTTACTTTGGAGCGTTTAGTTGAAACTTGCAACGTTTTTATCCACATGGATTCTGATCACGCACTGATGTCATGTGACGTGGCATTTTAGTGGAATGATCTGTTTGTAGACGGCGGGCTGGTGGTATCCCTGTCTCGGTTCATGATGGGGGCTCTCTTTTTGATGTACATGGTCGTGGTTGATCGAAACGCTGACAATTCCAACTAAACGCTCCAAAATAAGTGTCAATCCTTACTGCCCTCCGAACACATTGTTTGACACAACTACCCTCTCATCATTTTAATACACATATTTACTACGTGTCCCCTTTCGCCAACTGATTCTCTGTTCATACATATTTTCATAGTTCGACTATAAAGACATTTGCTAGGCATTCAAAGATGAAGGTGTATTTAATTATTGTGAAAATTACATCCTTGATACTGGTGTTAGGATTGACGATGTACTCGCCAAATTTTGGCATGCCAAAATTACAAAGCTGTTATCATCTGGCGATGTTCTCACATAATGTGTACATGACCACACAGACACTGCTGCCTGCACTAAATATGTACTCACCACGTTTGTACATGACCACACTGACACTGTTGCCAGCACTAAATATGTACTCACCACGTTTGTACATGACCACCCAGACACTGCTGCCAGCACTAAATATGTACTCACCACGTTTGTACATGACCACACTGACACTGTTGCCAGCACTAAATGTGTACTCACCACGTTTGTACATGACCACACTGACAGTGCTGCCAGCACTAAATATGTACTCACCACGTTTGTACAAGACCACACTGACACTGCTGCCAGCACTAAATATGTACTCACCACGTTTGTACATGACCACACTGACACTGTTGCCAGCACTAAATATGTACTCACCATGTTTGTACATGCCCACACTGACACTGCTGCCAGCACTAAATATGTACTCACCACGTTTGTACATGACCACACTGACACTGTTGCCAGCACTAAATATGTACTCACCACGTTTGTACATGACCACCCAGACACTGCTGCCAGCACTAAATATGTACTCACCACGTTTGTACATGACCACACTGACACTGTTGCCAGCACTAAATGTGTACTCACCACGTTTGTACATTACCACACTGACAGTGCTGCCAGCACTAAATATGTACTCACCACGTTTGTACATGACCACACTGACACTGCTGCCAGCACTAAATATGTACTCACCACGTTTGTACATGACCACACTGACACTGCTGCCAGCACTAAATATGTACTCACCACGTTTGTACATGACCACATTGACACTGTTGCCAAAATTAAATATGTACTCACCACCTTTGTACATGACCACCCAGACACTGTTGCCAACACTAAATATGTACTCACCACGTTTGTACATGACCACACTGACACTGCTGCCAGCACTAAATATGTATTCACCACGTTTGTAGATGACCACCCAGACACTGTTGCCAGCACTAAATATGTACTCACCACGTTTGTACATGACCACACTGACACTGCTGCCAACACTGACGATGTACTGCTGGGACGCGGTTTCGTATCCATCTTTTCTCGATGTCAACTTCAGGCCCTCGATACAATTCAGGATATCGTGAACCTGACATCGATGCTACTGAGAGACGACGGCGTCCACACTCATCCGGCAGGGTAGATGTTGACTCATATGTCTGTCTGTATTTCACCCTGCCAGAGACGGTGTCACCAGAGTAGAGACATCGAGAGCAGTCTGAATCGATACTGTCTCCCGGCGGACAAGTCCGAGCGCAGTCTGAATCGATACTGTCTCCTGGCGGACACGTCCGGGAGCAGTCTGAATCGATACTGTCTCCTGGCGGACAAGTCCGGGAGCAATCGGAATCGATACTGTTTCTTGGCGGACAAGTCCGAGAGTAGTCTGCAAGTCAAATACACATATTGTATTGTTTCAAATGCAGTGCAATCGTAATGCTGTTTCAAGAAACACGTTGCGAAACATCAGCCTAGCTAAACATACGAGGTTGCGAACTAGCAGCCTACACAGCTAGTTTATCCAGAACCTGGCAACCTTCATAAACGAGCCACTGAGTGGTCGCATGCATCCCAGTAACCACTATGATCGGAGACGGAATGGCATTTGGTAAAAGTACAAAGTACGAACATTGTCAACGTGTACAAATCGCCACCAACGAAACTGGAAGCAACAACACTTCCAATAGTCAGTTCTCCCTACATAGACGCCAGGGATGTCAACTGTTAACACGTCGAGTGGGGATACAGACGCAATTGCAGCGACGGCAAATGTCTGCAGATTGGACATTTGCCAATAACCTGACTTTACCACACAACCCGAATGAACCACCGCTTGTTTTCAATATTTATCTGATCTGACTGAAACAACAAAATGTATGGATATACGGTTGACCTTGCAATCCTTTTGAGACACAAACAATGGACCTATGTTGAAGCTGGTCTCACACAAGACATGGGCATCCTCCTCACCTACCTGGAACAATGGACCCATGTTGAAGCTGGTCTCACGCAAGACATTGGCATCCTCCCCACCTACCTGGAACAATGGACCCATGTTGAAGCTGGTCTCACACAAGACATTGGCATCCTCCCCACCTACCTGGAACAATGGACCCATGTTGAAGCTGGTCTCATACAAGACATGGGCATCCTCCCCACCTACCTGGAACAATGGACCCATGTTGAAGCTGGTCTCACACAAGACATGGGCATCCTCCCCACCTACCTGGAACAATGGACCCATGTTGAAGCTGGTCTCACACAAGATATGGGCATCCTACCCACCTACCTAGAACAATGGCGACTGAAACTCAGTGAGACGAAAATGGTCTCTGCCGTTTTCCATTTGTATAACAAAGAAGGTAAACGCGAAAAGGAATGTCTGTGAACAATACACGTCTCCACTGTCAAGCATCCGCTACATACATGGGAATCAAACTAGACAGGTCATTGACTTACAAGCAACACCTGGAAAACTAAGAGCAAATGTAGCATCACGGGGAGCGCTGATACGCCGACTAGTTGACACCACATGTGGAGCAAGACACTACGTACCTCCACTTTGGCGTTAGTGTATGCGCCGGCATTTTTACGAATAGTATTCGCGCATTAATTGCAGCGTGACTGAATGCTACACATATAAGTCGAGATGGTTGTCAATTGAATAGGCTTGCCCGTCTGAGTAACGTGTAAACTGCTTTCAGTAGTCCCGAGGACTGGATAATGCACTATATATGAACTTACCTTTATTACGCAGCTATTTTGGTTGAGTGTGGCTGACTCTAAATATTTATTTATATTGTTTAACAGATTCTTACAGTAAATTAATCTACTCACATTGTTTTTTATTGCAAACATTGCATAGACATAATATTTTGGTCACACATCATCAAGAAACAACTCACTGGTTGCAAGTCCTACTCTCAGTAGACATCCCGACGCACGCAGAGCCGCCATTTTGTGACGACGGATCGCCACAGTGCCACATGCGTCGTTGCGTGCCTCAGTGACACGTGGCTGAACATGAAGTCCACGGGTCCCAAACGGACCACTGTCCGTCAATCACCGCACCAGAACTTAACCCTGCAGACGTGCGTAATGAATACATCAGTAGCATGGTGGCGTTAGTTAAACTTATACTTTTGAAAGAGGAAATTTAACGAAGCAAATAACAGCGAAACTTGGCGAGTTTAAACCAATTTACAAGTTACGTTTCAAGGTGCAACGAAGTGGTGAGAGAAATGGTTAGAACGTTATATCCGACAGACACCAACGGTACATTGGAGACATACAATAAACTAGTCGACCATACTCTGGTTTACCTGATAACGATGATTAAAAAACTGTTGCTGTATTAAAACATAGCAATCGCGGAAGAAAAGTCAGTTTATTGATATCGCTCAATAAGTGTTTGATTTTACTTACTTACCCTTGCACTTGCAGATTGGCGATTTCCAGTCGCAAGTTTTTATCTTGTCTTTCCAAACAAGCCCATCCGCGAGACCCTCTTATCATATAATAGGTTGCATCTATTTAAACTAGATTCGCAGGGGGGACTCACAGAGAAGCCTGAAACTGGAGGAACAGATCAAGACAGCTCACATAAATAAGCAAAGATGTGTTTGTTTAAATGCAAAGAGCATAGTAAACAAAACAAAAATAATAACTAAATATTATGGTAGAAGATACTGACCCTCACTTAATAGGTATAACCGAATCATGGGCCACCACCGATATATCAGATGCCGAATTGGGACAAATAGGATATTTAGAAAAGATAAAATAGGAAAGGAAAGATAAAATAGGAAGAAGGGGAGGGGGAGTTCTTTTATATAGTAAAGAATATATCCAGGCTGATTAAGTAACATTAGAAAGATAAGCATATTACGAAGAAGCTGTTTGGTGTAACATAGTTACGGAAATTCTACGTCAGCGGTTGGGATAGTTTATCGAAGTCCAAATATAAGCATAGAAGAGAATGAAAAAGTATAAAACGTTACATGGGAAGTGAATAAAGGGGACTGTGTTATTATGGGGGATGTCAACCATGGGCATATACAATGGAAATATCTACAGAGTATGGGGAGTGAGGACAACACATTTTTAGTTTTAGTACAAGATAGTTTCCTTTCTCAACATGTGCTAGAACCAACCAGTGATGAGAACGTGTTAGACATAGTTTTGTCCTCACAGAATGAATTATTTGACAATGTCAATACATGAGAGCCACTGGGTAGTAGTGATCACAACCAGACACATTTTACCATCAAGTAAAATCAGAAAGGAGTACTAAAATACATTTCCAGAAAAAAAAGATATAAGGACATGAGGAAATATTTAAGAAATAAAGACTGGAATAATACACTAAAGAATAAGACATTAATATTATGCTGGAATATCTTAAAAAGTGAAATTGAGTGCATCATCAATAAATTATTCCCTAGAATAAAACTAAGGAAACGGTCCAAAAAGAACCACTTATCGAAACAAGCCATTAGAAAACATAAGTACAAAAAAATGATGTGGAAGTCATATAGACGTACTGGAAGACTACAACATTTATAAAGAAGCACTAAACCAAGCTATAGCTGAAACTAGAAATTCAAAGAAAGGCTATGAAACAATATTAGCTTGTAATGTAAAACATGACAGCAAGAGTTTTATGCGTATGTTCGAAGCAAACAGAAAGTTCAGGATAAGTTCGGTTCTCTAGAAGATAGTGCTGGAAATATAATATAAAAGGGATTCTTAATGGCAGAAGACTTGCATGACTATTTTAGTTCCGTGTTTACCAGAAAAATATATTACTTCACTGCCAGTACCAGAGGCTAAGTTCAAAGGGGCAGAATCAGACTATTTAGGACAGTTAATTGTAACCAAGGAAATGGTTCCTAAGAAAATAAGGGCTATGAAGGGTAATAAATCACCTGGAGTGAATGGGATTCCTCCCAAATTACTATTGAGAATAGTAGAACAAATTAGAATACCGTTTGCAACAGTTTTCAATTTGTCATTAAAAGAGGGAGTGGTTTCATTAGAATGGAAATATGTAATCATAAATATACATTTATAATATAATCTTGTATACATATAGATCAACGATTTGGATGATGATCTAAAAAGCAAGGGGTTGAAATGTGGTGATGATGCAAAAGTGTTTAGAAGAATAAAAAATGTTGGAGTTTGACAGCATTTACAAGATTATCTTGACAGGTTTATCAAATGGTCTGAAAAGTGGCAAATGTATATATATATATATTAAGAATAATGTAAGTATATATATTTATATATATATTTAAATATGCTGATGATACAAAAGTGTTTGGAAGAATTAAAAGTGGTGGAGTTAGACAGCATTTACAAGATTATCTTGACAGGTTGATCAAATGCTCTGAAAAGTGGCAAATGAATTTTGTAAAATGTAAGTGCCTGCATAAAGGACGTGGAAACGAAGATGTAGAATACATAATGGGGTACTGTAGTAAGTACTACTGTAAAAGAAAAATACTTAGGTTAACCATTAGTGCTGATATGAAGGTTTAAGATCAGTGTGGAATTGCAGCTTCAAAACGAAATCAAAACCTTGGAATAATTAAGCGAAATATAGCGTATATAGAAAAAATAACTAATAATACCACTGTACACAACAATAGTGAGGCCTCATTGAGAATATTGTATACAAGCGTGCAGGCCATATCGCAGGAAGGACATATATATATGCTAGAAAGAGTACAGAGGAGGACGACTAAAATGATACAAACACTGAGGAATCTTAATTATAAAAAAAGCCTAAAAGAATGTAATTTAACAACACTAGAGACCAAGAGTTTGAGAGGAGATCATATAGAAGTGTTAACAATATTGAATGGTTATGACAATATTTATATAAATATTGTTTTCTCAGTTACGAACGATAGAGAGACTAGAGGACATGAAGTCACTTTAGTGAAGGAGCAGTGTAGATTAAATAATAATAATAATAATAATAATGTATTTATTTCAGACAATCATCATGTCCATATATAAAAATACATCAATAAAAGTATGTAAATAAATATAAAAATACATAAATAAGAGCAACTTGTTTAAAAATTATATAAATCCAGGACCCTCTGGTGCCGCAGTTTCGAAATACAATACATGACGCTAGTTTTAATGCTATAAACCGACCGATCCATAAGATTGACATTGCCGCATTAATGACAGACATTCTTAAATCCGACCTCATCAGTAAACCCAAAGAACATCTGTCAGATCTGTGGCGACAGCACTGTCAAGTACTCAAAGATTTACTTAATAAACATGCAACCCTGAGATCTAAATATGTGTCCCAAAAGCCACATGCTCCATGGATGACTCCTGAAATTCTACAATCTAAAAAGCGCCGGCGCTATCTTGAACGTGTATGGCGCAAATCACGCTCGCCTTTGGACAGATCACGATATTCTAAACAGTGTCACTACTGCAACAGACAAATGGCCAAAGCTAAATCAAATTATTACACAAACATGATCTCGAGTAACTCTGATAACCCACGTCAGCTATGTAACTACATAACTCATATTTTACATAGACGGCCGCCTCCATCTCTACCTAGTCATGTGTCAGTCAAATCTGTGTGTGATTCGTTTTCTAGTCATTTCAAAGATAACATAAGTCTTATACGTTCTGCTTTTCCATGTCACACTTTAAGTACTGTAAATGTGGACTCCCCACAAGTAAATTCTCCACTTGTATCGTTTGAGCCAGCCACAGTTGATGAAGTGAGGAAAATAATAATGTCCTCCCCAAATAAGTCATGCGATCTCGATCCATTACCAACCATACTACTAAAAGCATGTCTTGACTCTTTACTTGGTACAATAACGAATATCATAAATTTATCACTAAGTTCGGGTAAATTCCCAGATGAATTTAAACACGCACATGTAAATCCTGTTCTCAAGAAGACTTCTCTGCCAAAAGATGATTTCAAAAATTATAGGCCAATTTCTAATCTTAGCTTTATTTCTAAGATACTTGAGAAAGTCGTAGCAAGCCGTCTAAGGCGTCATATTAGCTCAACTTGTTTATCCAGTGTGCTCCAATCAGCATACAAACAATTTCATTCTGCTGAGACTGCTCTCCTAAAAGTACACAATGATGGTATATTAAACATTGATAAAGGCAAAGTAACTGCACTTACCTTGCTTGATCTGTGTGCCGCCTTTGATACCATAGATCACAACACTCTTGTCAAACGTTTATCATTGTGGTATGGCATATCTGGCACAGCTCTGACCTGGTTTTCTTCATATCTAACCAATAGACATCAATGTATAAAGATAGATAATTACTTTTCAACCTCACTCCCCACTTCATGTGGCATTCCCCAAGGTTCCGTTCTTGGGCCTTTGCTTTTCACTCTCTACACTACGCCACTCAGGTCTGTAATCCAAAGTCATAACTTGGATCATCACCTTTATGCAGATGACACACAAATCTACATTTCCTTGGCCACACCCGATACAAGTCATTCTCTAAACCGACTCAATGATTGTCTCCAAGATGGTTTTTCATGGATGACCGATAGTAAATTAAAGTTAAATGCAGACAAAACTGAATTCCTCATCATTGGTACTCCAATGCAGCGAGGTAAACTAAATGACTTTTTTTCAACATGCATCCTGAGTCAAACTATCACACCAGCAGCATCAGTACGGAATCTAGGAGTGACCTTTGATTGCGACTTCAATTTCAGACAACACATATCCCAAACGTGCCGTTGCTGTTTTTATCATATCCGTGATCTTCGCCGCATTCGCCGACATATGTCGCTTTCTGTCGCTAAGACTATCGCAACAGCTCTTGTTAGCAGCAGATTTGATTATTGCAATTCCCTCCTTCATAATATTGCTATCAAGGATATTGCAAAACTATAACGCGTCCAATTTTGTTTAGCAAGGGTAGTCACACAATCTCCTCGATTCTCCCGCTCAGTGACACTTCTAAAATCAGTGCATTGGCTCCCCGTGCGACATCGCATTATGTTTAAGATCTGCACAATCACCTACCAAGCCCTTTCATCCAAACAACCTAGTTATGTACGCTCAATGCTCACACCAGCCAGACAATCCAGACAACTTCGGTCGTCTAGTTCGAAGTTGCTATCTGTTCCTAGAGTTAAGACAAAGGCTGGAACTCGAGCTTTTTCAGTTGCCGCGCCAACTATATGGAATTCGCTTCCCGTTAATGTTAAATTAGCAGAAAATATTGTTACATTTCGTCGTCACCTCAAAACCTATCTTTTCAATATCGCCTATCCTCCCTAGCTTCCTAGCACATCCATCCATTTGTTGACGAATTTCGCCTAGCACACGAATACGAGAATGCTTAATCCTTTGGTTTTGGTGTGCCACTGAGCTCGGATTGTCTGAGGATATTGGCGCTTAAGAAGTTATTTATTATTATTATTATTAAATAATGGGATACCAAGACATGTCAATCATATTCATTAGGCTAAAAATAGCTTTTCTGATTACACATTTACCCGAGCTGACATTAGCTGTAGCAAACATGTGGCTAGCGCTACATCCCATGGGCATATTGTTCAATATCCTGAAAGAGTTGTTATATGCAACAACGAATTGCTGAAACTTAACTTTTCTAAAATTCACCCATAACGCACACATATAGATATTACTAAAATACGCCATAAATAGCTTATTTTTTACAGCAGTGAAATTTTTGACGTCATATATTACTCTTGGCATACAAAAGTCTCACTTTCGCTTGCATGTGAGACACATATGACAAGTTATTAGAAATTACATGTCCTAGATATTTACAAGAGGTGGCAAAGTTTAACTTCTTTCCTCCTAATGTCATTTCTTTAGAAATATTTGACTTTGTAGATTCAAAGTACATGACCAGGGATTTACCCGCATTGTATTGCACGTATTGCTCACATCCATATGAGTAACACATGTCTAGTAGTGTTTGTAATCCTTTAGCTGAAGGTGCAAACAGAAGTAGATCATTGGCGTATACAAGGTCATTAACAACCACGTTACCAAGACTACAACCGATTTGTTTTTTGTGCAGTTGTATTTTTAAATTATCCATATAAATGTTAACAAGTAAAGGGGATAACTTCCCACCTTGCTTAACAACATTGCCTACAGAGAAGATGTCCGAGTAGGTATTCCCCCATCGTATGCATACACACTGATTGTTGAATTCATTGCTGAGTACTCTTAAGATATATTTCGGTACATTTCGTTGTTCTAGTTTCGTTAAAAGTTTATATCGATTGACACGATCAAACGCCTTTGATGCATCTAAAAACGCGACGTGCATAGATGAACCATGTTCAGTGTAGAACCTTAATAATTCCTTAAATGCAAACACGTATGATTACGTTTAATGTTTAGGCTTAAAGCCTAATTGATTAGGAGTGGTTTCCAAGTACATTTTCATTCTGTTAAAAAGAACAGTGTCAACTATCTTCCAAAATATGTTCGATAGACGTATTGGCCTATAATTACCTATGTCGTTTATTCGTCTGTTCTTGTCTTTAATAATTGGTACAATAACAGACTGTGTAAATTTATTTTGGTATATAACCATGCACCAAAATTGAAGACAAAAGGATAGACAAAAGCACAGCGAGTTGAGAATCAGCGAACTTAATATGTTCTGCATTGATACCATCCTGACCCGGTGACTTATTTTTGAGAGTTCATTAATAACATCCAACAGTTCAACTGCGCCAACAGTCATTCTCTTATTGCCAGTGGAACAATCATAACAAACTTCATCACATCGGCTATCATTAAATACATTTTTATAATGATGCTTCCACATTGACCCGATGTTTACAGCACCGTGTATGTTATCAATGTTTGTCGGAAGATTTACTTTACTGTTCGTGCAGTGCTTAATTTCTTTCAAGAATTTGCGGTGTTCTTTTTGACACAACTGTTCTGCAATGTTATCAGCAATGATAGTTTCTTTCTCCCTTTTACATTTTTGATCGCCTGCTTGAATTTCATTCTGGATAATTTCATAGCATTAAACATGTCACCTTGGCTAGATTTACCAATCTCTTTCCATTTACAGTAATTAAGGGGTTGCACAATGAAGCTCTTTCACTCGCTCGTCCCAACCTGGTACAGCATTATAGAGCTATTTATAAGCACCTTTGCAATTTGACAGAAGTGTGTGACCACACCTCTTCAATGTAATCGCGATAGAATTGTAAAAGTAATCGAGATCATCATGATGATTACAGTTATGACAATTGTGATCAGTGCATCTAACACCCAGTGGAATATTCAGTTTTCTCAATTCAACGTTCATGCATTCTCTATATGCATCAATATCTTGTGGGTGTAATCTGTCCCAGTTTATGCCTTGCTTAATTTCATTAGTATTGACACTACCACTAACGCATTCTGGTACAATACCAATGTCTATGTTGAACGATATCGGGTGATGATCAGAATAAATAATGTCATAAAGTATGGACATGTTAGATAGGCATTCCTTTGCATCAACGGTACATATGCCATGGTCTAGCCATGATGTAGTTCCCCAGGCAGAACTAACGTATGTATATGTGTCTATCGGGAGAGTATCTTGATCACATATAGCCAGAGTAAATTCTTTGCAGAAATCAAGTAAGATATTCCCCAAAACTGATTTCTTGGAAATATCCGCATTAAAATCACCAACGATATTGATACATAAGCTATTATAATATTATTAACATATACAGCAATTTGAACCTATCATTGTTTTCCTCGCATTCATCAGGTAAATATACGTTTAGTAGATAATGCTCCTTATTACCCCAGCAAATTCTTATGCCGCATAACCAGTCATAGCATTGGTCAAGAATACGGCCTACCGGTTAAAATACCACAAGATGCATCTACAAGAAACACCATAACCCACCTAACCATCGTGACAGGTGTTTAGTATATGGCAATCTTGTTTAATGAGCATAATCTCTTGAATGCACAGTATATCACATTTCGTTAACACTTTATTTAAGAAGGGCATAAAACCTTTAAATCCATTACAAATAAAATATGTGATGTTAATTTCCATAACTTAGTTTTTGGTGTTAAAGAATTTCCTCAAGTATACACCAGGTGGCCAGTTGTCCGGGTCATAAAACTTAGATGCGTCATTGCACATAACATCAACCTTGAATGAGGCATAACTATCATGCTTAGTTTTTAGTGTCACACATTTGGCCTCGAGCTTATGCACATACTTCACATACAAAGACATGTAATCAACAGTGACCGTAGGATCCAGCCGTGAGATAAAGGCTGTCAGGAATCGTCCATCCTTTTCTTTGAGCTATGGTTATCTCGTTGTATCTGATATCCAGTAACGTTATTTGTAGGTGAGCCTTAAAATGCACGTTGTTCAACCTGTATCGCAGCGTATTCTTGGTGTGACTTATCCCCGTCAACCCCAGTGCTACAGGATGTTGTTTTAGTAGAGCTTAAAATGGACATTTTTACTACGTCAATATGTTCGTGAGGTTTGCAGTTTTATGTGATTATGTACTGCGTGTTGGTGTGGGTCTGAGTCGGGATCTTCCCGGTCGTTGACATTCCTTGAATTTACCTAGAATTTACCTTGAATCCTCCTCTTCTACGTAGTAGTCAAGGAGTTGCCAAGGATGGGAGTCAACCGTTGACTCGTGTAATCCTCCGCCCTGCAGCGGAAATAGCCTCAACATTTTACGGCTCATTTGCGATGCCACTTCCTTTACAACGTAAAATACAGCAATGTCTGTGTTTACTGGCGGTCAATACGTTCCTTCGTATCGGAGACATTACTGCACACTCACGCTATCGGGCTGGTGGTATTTTGCAAGTGACGGATGTTAATTTTTCTCCTTCTGGTCTTTTTCTAGTAACGTCTCATTTTACATCAGAAGACAGGGAGGAGGTGCTGTCAGATCATGACATCGGAAGACAGGGAGGAGGTGCTGTCAGATCATGACATCAGAAGACAGGGAGGAGGTGCTGTCAGATCATGACATCAGAAGACAGGGAGGAGGTGCTGTCAGATCATGACATCGGAAGACAGGGAGGAGGTGCTGTCAGATCATGACATCAGAAGACAGGGAGGAGGTGCTGTCAGATCATGACATCGGAAGACAGGGAGGAGGTGCTGTCAGATCATGACATCGGAAGACAGGGAGGAGGTGCTGTCAGACCATGACATCGGAAGACAAAAAGTAGGTGCTGTCAGATCATGACATCGGAAGAGAGGGAGGAGGTGCTGTCAGATCATGACATCGGAAGACAGGGAGGAGGTGCTGTCAGATCATGACATCGGAAGACAGGGAGGAGGTGCTGTCAGATCATGACATCGGAAGACAGGGAGGAGGTGCTGTCAGATCATGACATCGGAAGACAGGGAGGAGGTGCTGTCAGATCATGACATCAGAAGACAGGGAGGACGTGCTGTCAGATCATGACATCGGAAGACAGGGAGGAGGTGCTGTCAGATCATGACATCAGAAGACAGGGAGGAGGTGCTGTCAGACCATGACATCGGAAGACAAAAAGTAGGTGCTGTCAGATCATGACATCGGAAGAGAGGCAGGAGGTGCTGTCAGATCATGACATCGGAAGACAGGGAGGAGGTGCTGTCAGATCTTGACATCGGAAGACAGGGAGGAGGTGCTGTCAGATCATGACATCGGAAGACAGGGAGGAGGTGCTGTCAGATCATGACATCGGAAGACAGGGAGGAGGTGCTGTCAGATCATGACATCGGAAGAGAGGGAGGAGGTGCTGTCAGATCATGACATCGGAAGACAGGGAGGAGGTGCTGTCAGATCATGACATTGGAAGAGAGGGAGGAGGTGCTGTCAGATCATTACATCGGAAGACAGGGAGGAGGTGCTGTCAGATCATGACATCGGAAGACAGGGAGGAGGTGCTGTCAGATCATGACATCGGAAGACAGGGAGGAGGTGCTGTCAGACCATGACATCGGAAGACAAAAAGTAGGTGCTGTCAGATCATGACATCGGAAGAGAGGGAGGAGGTGCTGTCAGATCATGACATCGGAAGACAGGGAGGAGGTGCTGTCAGATCATGACATCGGAAGACAGGGAGGAGGTGCTGTCAGATCATGACATCGGAAGACAGGGAGGAGGTGCTGTCAGATCATGACATCGGAAGACAGGGAGGAGGTGCTGTCAGATCATGACATCGGAAGAGAGGGAGGAGGTGCTGTCAGATCATGACATCGGAAGACAGGGAGGAGGTGCTGTCAGATCATGACATCGGAAGACAGGGGGGAGGTGCTGTCAGATCATGACATCAGAAGACAGGGAGGAGGTGCTGTCAGATCATGACAACGGAAGACAGGGAGGAGGTGCTGTCAGGTCATGACATCGGAAGACAGGGAGGAGGTGCTGTCAGATCATGACATCGGAAGACAGGGAGGAGGTGCTGTCAGATCATGACATCGGAAGACAGGGAGGAGGTGCTGTCAGACCATGACATCAGAAGACAGAGAGGAGGTGCTGTCAGATCATGACATCGGAAGACAGGGAGGAGGTGCTGTCAGATCATGACATCAGAAGACAGAGAGGAGGTGCTGTCAGATCATGACATCGGAAGACAGGGAGGAGGTGCTGTCAGACCATGACATCAGAAGACAGAGAGGAGGTGCTGTCAGATCATGACATCGGAAGACAGGGAGGAGGTGCTGTCAGATCATAACATCGGAAGACAGGGAGGAGGTGCTGTCAGACCATGACATCGGAAGACAAAAAGTAGGTGCTGTCAGATCATGACATCGGAAGAGAGGGAGGAGGTGCTGTCAGATCATGACATCGGAAGACAGGGAGGAGGTGCTGTCAGATCATGACATCGGAAGACAGGGAGGAGGTGCTGTCAGATCATGACATCGGAAGACAGGGAGGAGGTGCTGTCAGATCATGACATCGGAAGACAGGGAGGAGGTGCTGTCAGATCATGACATCGGAAGACAGGGAGGAGGTGCTGTCAGATCATGACATCGGAAGACAGGGAGGAGGTGCTGTCAGATCATGACATCAGAAGACAGGGAGGAGGTGCTGTCAGATCATGACATCGGAAGACAGGGAGGAGGTGCTGTCAGATCATGACATCGGAAGACAGGGAGGAGGTGCTGTCAGATCATGACATCGGAAGACAGGGAGGAGGTGCTGTCAGATCATGACATCGGAAGACAGGGAGGAGGTGCTGTCAGATCATGACATCAGAAGACAGGGAGGAGGTGCTGTCAGATCATGACATCGGAAGACAGGGATGAGGTGCTGCCAGATCATGACATCGGAAGACAGGGGGGAGGTGCTGTCAGATCATGACATCAGAAGACAGGGACGAGGTGCTGTCAGATCATGACAACGGAAGACAGGGAGGAGGTGCTGTCAGGTCATGACATCGGAAGACAGGGAGGAGGTGCTGTCAGATCATGACATCGGAAGACAGGGAGGAGGTGCTGTCAGATCATGACATCGGAAGACAGGGAGGAGGTGCTGTCAGATCATGACATCGGAAGACAGGGAGGAGGTGCTGTCAGATCATGACATCGGAAGACAGGGAGGATGTGCTGTCAGATCATGACATCAGAAGACAGGGAGGACGTGCTGTCAGATCATGACATCGGAAGACAGGGAGGAGGTGCTGTCAGATCATGACATCGGAAGACAGGGAGGAGGTGCTGTCAGATCATGACACCGGAAGATAGGGGGGGAGGTGTTGCTGAATATGTTTCCAGGTGATGTTCAAATTCAATAACTTTGATTTGCATAATCCCTTGAGCAACGTTCGACATCATTGCAGGCCTGGTTGTCCGGGGACTGTGAATCTTTTGTCAGGCCCCCAACTGCCGCAAGTCACAGGCCCGGTTGGCATCATTTTCCCAAGCCAAGGGTGGTAATAATATTAGACTATCCCTGATGTACTGCCAACTCATATGTACAGATGGCTGTCGAATCAACTGTATTCGCCTGTCTTGATTACGGGAACCAGACGACATCAAAGAACAATTCCAGGAATGTGTGGATAGGTTGTTTTTATTTATAACATGCATCTTCATAATTTTAGCCTTGTGTCAAACACTGCCGTTGAAGCCCGCCAAAATACCAACCTTCAGGCTCTCCAAAAACATCAATTTGCATCCCCTCGTGATGCTCGCTAAAAATCCCACCTTCAGAATCGTTTAACACACATCTTGAATTTAAATTTACTAGGGTGAGGGACAAAACTATGTCTGTCCCCCAGCGAAATTCCTGGGGGACAGCTGCATCCTTTGCCCCCTGTTCCCACACACATGTGTTCAAAAGTCACTCACAACACGGTGGATTAAGAAGGCCATTTGGATAAGGAAAACAATGCCACCAATATACCAAGACAAAATTTAAAAAATTGCCACCAAGAGAATTAACTTCCAATGGCAAGTGGAATCTGATTTTGTCAATGTGTGTCTCACTTTTCTAAGGTATCTGTCAATTTGTTAAAACATATTCATGCTGCAAGCACCGAAAACAGTCATAGCTTTGTGAACAAATACCATCTGAAGGTAGTGAAATCTCGTTCAATCTTTTCCATACCAACGCTGAAGTTGAAGTTTCCTCAGTTGACCTTTTTTTAATTTTGTTTTGTGTGGAACTTTATCTGTTGTCGGCATCTCCTGCCACCAATCTCTGTAGGATCAAACACATCTCTACAGGAACAAACACATCTCCACAGGAACAAACACATCTCTTTAGGAACAAACACATCTCTACAGGAACAGACACATCTCTTTAGGATCAAACACATTTCTACAGGAACGAACACATCTCTACAGGAACAAACACATCTCTTTAGGAACAACCACATTTCCACAGGAACAAACACATCTCTTTAGGATCAAACACATCTCTACAGGAACAAACACATCTCTTTAGGAACAAACACATCTCTACAGGAACAAACACATCTCTTTAGGATCAAACACATCTCTTTAGGAACAAATACATCTCTACAGGAACAAACACATCTCTACAGGATCAAACATATCTCTACAGGAACAAACACATCTCTACAGGAACAAACACATCTCTTTAGGAACAAACACATCTCTACAGGAACAAACACATCTCTACAGGAACAAACACACCTCTACAGGAACAAACACATCTCTACAGGAACAAACACATCTCTACAGGAACAAACACATCTCTTTAGGAACAAACACATCTCTACAGGAACAAACACACCTCTACAGGAACAAACACATCTCTACAGGAACAAACACACCTCTACAGGAACAAACACATCTCTACAGGAACAAACACATCTCTTTAGGAACAAACACATCTCTACAGGAACAAACACACCTCTACAGGAACAAACACATCTCTGTATGAATAAACACATCTATATAGGAACAAACACATCTACAGCTGCAATCTGAGGAGCGAAGGTCATATGACAAAAAACAGTTGATTTCTTGGTAAACAGTTTTTTTTTTCAATCACGAATTAATTGCAACAAACTGCCTTAAAAATGGGAACGTTAAATAGCTATGAGACACCCCATGCAATTTTGGCAAAAATTATGCAAAGCAGAAGACCTTTGACGGCCTCCTGATGAAAGTCAAAAAACGGCAGCTAAAGTAGTATGATCATGTTACAGGATCGACTGGCCTTACAAAAACCATCCTGCAAGGCACTGTGCCAGGAGCAAGAAAGAGGTGGGAGACAACATTCAGGAGGGGACTGGGCACTGTGCCAGGAGCAAGAAAGAGGTGGGAGACAACATTCAGGAGGGGACTGGGCACTGTGCCAGGAGCAAGAAAGAGGTGGGAGACAACATCCAGGAGGGGACTGGGCACTGTGCCAGGAACAAGAAAGAGGTGGGAGACAACATCCAGGAGGGGACTGGGCACTGTGCCAGGACCAAGAAAGAGGTGGGAGACAACATTCAGGAGGGGACTGGGCACTGTGCCAAGAGGAAGAAAGAGGTGGGAAGACAACATTCAGGAGGGGACTGGGCACTGTGCCAGGAGGAAGAAAGAGGTGGGAAGACAACATTCAGGAGGGGACTGGGCACTGTGCCAGGAGGAAGAAAGAGGTGGGAAGACAACATCCAGGAGGGGACTGGGCACTGTGTCAGGAGGAAGAAAGAGGTGGGAGACAACATTCAGGAGGGGACTGGGCACTGTGCCAGGAGGAAGAAAGAGGTGGGAAGACAACATCCAGGAGGGGACTGGGCACTGTGCCAGGAGGAAGAAAGAGGAGGGAAAACAACATCCAGGAGGGGACTGGGCACTGTGCCACGAGGAAGAAAGAGGTGGGAAGACAACATCCAGGAGGGGACTGGGAACTGTGCCAGGAGGAAGAAAGAGGTGGGAGGCAACATCCAGGAGGGGACTGGGCACTGTGCCAGGAGGAAGAAAGAGGTGGGAGACAACATCCAGGAGGGGACTGGGCATTGTGCCAAGTGGAAGAATGACAGGGAGACAGAGGAAGAGGTGGGAAGACAACATTCAGGAGTGGACTGGGCACTGTGCCAGGAGGAAGATTGACAGGGAGACAGAGGAAGAGGTGGGAAGACAACATCCAGGAGGGGACTGGGCACTGTGCCAGGAGGAAGATTGACAGGGAGACAGAGGAAGAGGTGGGAAGACAACATCCAGGAGTGGACTGGGCACTGTGCCAGGAGAAAGAATGACAGGGAGACAGAGGAAGAGGTGGGAAGACAACATCCAGGAGTGGTCTGACTTGACCTATGGCACCTCCTAGAGAGTGGCAGAAAATCGAAAGAGACGGCGTGAGCTGTCAGAAAGTCAGCACCAAACAACCGCCTGGTTACGAGATCGAGATGCAAACCATAGAGACATGGTCTCAGGTATTAAAACTAAATGTAAACTTTCAGAGAAAAGTCTCACCTGAATCGTTCGAGACATTCAACGCTGACTCCGGGAATCTGTGCAAGGATCTCCATGGCAGTGACAGCCCAACCACCGCGATCCCCTCTGTGTAGTCACTGCCACACAGCAACGCCAGGCTGATACACTGCGCACGGTCCAACACTGCAAGTATGAAAGACTAATACTCTGTGTTCAACACTGCAAGTATGACAGGCTAATAAACTATGCACGGTCCAACACTGCAAGTACGACAGTCTGATAGACTGGGTTCAACACTGCAAGTATGACAGGCTGATATACTGCGTGCAACACAGCAAGTATGACAGGTTGATACACTGCATACAGTCCAATACTGCAAGTATGACAGGCTGATACACTGCATTCAACACTGCAAGTATGACAGGCTGATACACTGCGTACAGTCCAATACTGCAAGTATGACAGGCTGATACACTGGGTTCAACACTGCAAGTATGACAGGCTGATACACTGTGCACGGTTCAACACTGCAATTAAGACAGGCTGATACACTGTATGCAACACTGCAAATATGACAGGCTGATACACTGCGCCCGGTCGAACACTGTAAATATGACAGGCTGATACACTGGGTCCAACATTGCAAGTATGACAGGCTGATACCCTGCACCTGGTCCAACACTGTAATTATGACAGGCAGATACACTGGGTCCAACACTGCAAGTATGACAGGCTGATACACTGGGTCCAACATTGAAAGCATGACAGGCTGATACACTGACTTCCCATCTTGCTCCTTGCAGTAACTGTCGATTGTACCTTGGACAATTTCAGTCATACAGGTGATACACAGTAGTAGATAATTGCCAATTAGTAATCCATAACAGGAAATGCAGGTGTTTTATTGGTTTTTGATATTGATGGCCATGATTAGGCTGTGTGTGTGTGTGTGTGTGTGTGTGTGGGTGGGTGTGTGGGTGTGTAAGGGCTACTTGTGGTGTATAACTTATTTCCCCAGCTTTTGATGGTTGTGACTTATACTGATTGGTGATTGTTAGTATTTGTTTGTTATCGCACTCTATTACAACTATACTAGACCATGAGTATTTATCTATAGATCGATGGTGTGTGTCTGTGTGGTCAGTGTGGTCAGTGTTCTCAGTTACACATGTTTATTTATGTATTGCTTTCTTAATAGCGAACACCACAAGAGAATTTCCACATGAGGGAAAATAAAGGTATTTGAATTGAATAAAATGTATTTAGTTCTGAATAAAATGAGAGCAGATATATTACAATTTTTATTATATCCTGCATGCTATTTATATCAGTATTTATTAAAGAGAGGCAGTCTGTTTCTCTACCCTGAATTAGCCAGCATAATAATGTGTTGAACGAGGGAAAACAGGAAATTGTTGAACACCAAATGGCATTGCCGTTAACTCAGCCCACCTTAGAAATATTACTAATAAAGCTTGTTTTTGAAACTGGATGTTTTGTTTACCGTTTGAACATGGTCTTGGGCCGTATTTTCGAAATTGTACATGTTTCTTACGGGCTTGCTAAACATAATTTGGCGGGCAGTATACCTTCAACATAGTTAATATATTCTTAAGAACATCATAATATTAATTAATAAATGAAAACTAAGAACTGACTGCTTCCTTTTATAGGTTACTTTCTCACTAATAAATATTGAAATGTACAGTGGAACTGTGGAACGTCACTATAAAGGTCACCCCACTGTAAAGGTCACCCCACTATAAAGGTCACCCCACTATCAAGGTCACCTACTATAAAGGTCACCCCAAAATTAAGATCACCCCACTATAAAGGTCATCACCCCACTATTAAGGTAAACTTTGGAACTGGCCAAAAATGACCTGAATAGCGAGATGATCTTATTAGGGGGACTAACATCCTATTCTTTACTGAATGTGGAAATAATCTGGGCCTATTTTAGGGTGACCTTAACTGCAAGGTGGCTGTATTAGCAAGGTAAACATAATGCGATGTTCCACTGCATTGACATTGGAACAAGAGGTTTAGGACATATTCAAGTGTGCAGTGATGTTGTCCATCTCGTAGAATTCAACGTCTCGGCTTTGGTTGAAGAAGTTCCTATAAACTCGCTGGCCGCCAAACAACCAGATGTCACTGTCATCTCTGACGCTGCCTTCTGTCTGCAGAGTCATGTCGAGGTAGGCACACTGTGCCTCTGCTTCCAGAGGACTCGTCATGTACGGCACGCCGAACAGTTCCAGCAACTCCTAGAAACATAGAACTTTAAAAGGTAAAGGCAAGTCATTTGAGGGTGCTTGCAAGTGCCACAATCTCATTGTCCATCAAACAGCAGTCAGACACAGCAGGTCATCATCATCATCATCATCATCATCATTATGCAGCCGTTGTGTCCTGTGGATGGGTGAAGGCCTCAGCATGTCCTTTCCAAATATGCCTGTCTTGCACTACCTTCTGCCAGATGGTGCCCTTCTAGTACTCGTCTAGTTCGTCTCTCCACCGTCTCGCCGGTCTTCCTCCATAAGGTCTCCAGGTTGTGATATGTGATGTCCATCGGTTATCTCGTAGTCTGCTGATGTGCCCTGCCCAAGGCCACATATGTTTTCTGATTTGTTCTATCACGTCTATGACCTTTGTTTTCTCTCTTACCCAGCAGATAGATAGGATTATTTTTTAATTGATGCAAATATTCCAATTTGTTATGCAAATTACAGAGAAGTTCTTACTGAGTAAAAAATATATTGAACTTTTTTTCAGCCAGATCCCACATTTACACTGAGTCTATATCAAGTCAGGTTTCAAATCAGGTTTAATTCGATATAAATCATTCAACAAGATCATACATACAACTCTTTTTGACAGATTTTACACCTCAGTTTAGTTTCCAGGGGCTTCATGTGTCACATCGATTAGTTTTATGTAAACCCTTTTCGTGAATAGCATTTCGCATGTAGACGGTGTGGTACGACGATTCAAATATCTGTCTTACACGTCAGGAATCACAAAATGAATCCCATGGCATCAGCTACACCAAATGTCCAGATGAAGTGGACAGACTGTGTAGGAGATATAACATTACTGTGTAGGAGGTATAACATTGGCAAGTGTTTTGACATGCTTTTTAATAAGCTACATTCTAACGGCGATTCACGTAAACACTGCCTAGTTCCTGATGTCAAGTAGCGGGATTGGGAAGATAAATGTGATCTGGACATTTGCAAACAGATGTCATAGCATTGTGTGGTATACAGTCCTTAGGACTATGTTGGCATATGTTTATTTTTTTATAAATGTAATATTATTTTTAAAAGGAGGCAGAATGTTCCTAGTTTTTAATTAATTAATTAATATAATGTTCTTAAGATTATAATAAAATGTTGGTATACTGACCGCCAAATTATGTTTACTAAACAAGTAACAATGGTTGTAATTTGGAAGTTACAATCCTGCAGCACGTTCAAATAGTAAACAAAACGTCCAGTTTCAAAACAAACTGTATTGGCAATATTGCCGAAATGGGCTGCATTGACCGCAATAACCTTCAACAATTTCCCATTTTCGTACAACGCTGGTTAATTGCGGGTAGATGAATTGACTACCTCCCATGAAAATAATGCATTTTACAGGCGTTTTGACTCATTAATGGGGCAGTAATCTCAGATACAATGGTCAACATATACAACAGCCATGCAGACAGTGGTCAGTGAAGATTGACCAGTGGTTTACTCAGAGGCATAGACAGCGGGACACATCCTACGCCTACCAAGAGAGAGAATAGCACATGTAGCAATGGAGTGGGTGCATGAAGGTGGAAACAGAAGGAGAGGAAGGCCGAGTGAGACCTGACGCAAGACATTTAAAAAAGATCTTTGTATTACCTGGAATGAGGCCAAATAAATTGCGAAAGACCGTAATAGATGGAGAAAGCTCGTCACCCGATGCCCAGAAAGGAACAGGGGAAACTAAGTCTAAGTGAGACTGGGAGAATATAACCTCACTATTACAGTCCCCCTTGGGACTGGGATAATATAACCTCACTATTACAGTCCCCCTTTGCACTGGGAGAATATAACCTCAATCTTACCTCACTATTACAAACCCCCATGGGACTGGGAGAATACAACCTCACTATTACAGTCCCCCTTGGGACTGGGAGAATATAACCTCACTATTACAGTCCCCATTCCGACTGGGAGAATATAACCTCACTATTACAGTCCCCATTCGGACTAGGAATATAAACGCCTGCTGAGATGGCTGTACCCAGGAAGACCAGAAAATGTGCATACACCCCTGTATGCTTATTGGAATACAAAACTTGACATATTTCCAAGTCTTGAATATTTGTTAAACGTAATGTATGCTTAAAGACAGACACTGCAGCTAAAATGACACTTTTTGACGAAAATACTCAAAATGTGATTCTGCTGTATTCTGATAGCATTTTATGTTTGCTATTAATAAATATCTCTTTTATAACATTGACATACTTCTAAATAACTTATATTCATGTATATAGTGTGTTTCGTTTCTATCATGTAATAAATCCCATTACCGAATCTTTGACAGCCATTTACACCCGTTTGCTAAAACCGGTGTTTTTTCAAATTTGGAAAGATCATATCTCTAGAAGTAATGATGCTATATTAATTACATTTTTACTGATGTGTTCCTTGCTATATTGTCTATGCAATGTCAAGCATATATATTTTTGTTTAGTTACGGGGTGAACATAGAAGTCATAATAAAAAAATGTGGATTCTTTTACCAACAAAATTTAAATATATTTTTGTAATATTAAATAAAAACCCACAATACATACAATATCCCTTTGACATTGCATAGAGTGAGGTGTTGCAAATAAGAAATATAATTTATAAAGAATTACATTGATTACTGCATTATGGAAGGAACTACAATGTTTCCAAATTATGCTATATTTTCCCTATCCGGCGGCCATCTTTGATTGTTGCCACGGAAACGGGGGGTCTGGCAGAACAAATTTTAATATATATTTTATTTAATTAGACCTACTCTACAATTTGGGCACAAAACATTGTATTAATTATGCATTTAAAAAAATGTCCTATCTAGCTGCCATATCTCTCCTTAACAAGATACAGTGCTAATAATTTTACTCAGACTTCATGTAACGTACTGTACCAGTTTCTAAATATTATAAATCATACATAGTTTACCTCTGTGGATACTACATAACAACGGTTCTTCCTATTTCCCATAATATGTCGTCGATGCTAAAATGTCTATAAAATGGACAACTAGCAGGCAGTTTAGTAAGTGTAAACAATCAATGTCAGTATATTCCAAAATATATAATTACAAAGTATTAAAATAAAACAATCATATAAATAATGATAAAATAATGATACTAGGCAGACATCATCTTTAACAACATCTACAACGCTGTTTTATATGAATGCAATTACGACAACAAAGTACAAACTTTTCTACCTGATTCTGAATCTTCATTTTTCCCTTCTTCCATATCTCTATCTGTGTATCTCTCCATCTTGTGTTCTTCTTCCTTCTGTCCATCCTGACATGTGCTGCCTTCTGTGACAGTTTCACATAGAGATGCTGACTCAGCAGAAACTGAATCACCCATTGTCACAGAACTATCATTCATTTTTAACTTCATGCTGCTATACGTCAATTTCCTTACGTTCCTTATTTCCATCATCTCGTTGTTTTAACGTATCATTCCCCATTTTCGGTCCATCGTGTAATATAATTTCTTTAGCACCAATCCCATGTCCGATTTTCTTTTCTTTGACTTCTACATCATTAGTGTCAGATTCAACATCGACCCCATCACCGATCACCAAATCCACGCACTCTACATTCTATAAGTTTCCGATCGGTGACACCAGCTGGTATATCATACCCATCACCATGGCGACCATTGTGATGCATCATGTCATCCGAGTTGACATATGACGTCTGTCTGTCTTGTGTCACAGTAGTGAGTCTGTCACACAGTGGCATGACATCACCTGGCATGTCACCAAGTGTCTTGGCTGGGTTTGTGACCTTTGACATGCCTTTGACCAGAATATAGTGAGCACCATCCTCTGACATGACTTTGTGTGACTCGATCTGTGATGCAGACACATTCCCGGCCAGGGACAGAGCAATGTCACCTGCAAATAACACAAGAGGAAACATTCACCGACTACAAACGTTTATCATTGGTATCTTATCGAGACATGTGACCCGCCGTCGGTATCTTACTGAGACATGTGACCTGCCATCGGTATCTTACTGAGACATGTGACCCACCATCGGTATCTTACTGAGACATGTGACCCGCCGTTGGTATCTTACTGAGACATGTGACCCGCCGTCGGTATCTTACTAAGACAGTGAACCAGGTAGTAAGTCCCACAGGTCTACTCTACACATGAGCTAAAAATAGCCATCTACATCACGTCTGATCAATCTTGTGATTAGGGCAAATATACATATCTTATAATTGTCCAATGTCCAGTTTATTATTGTCTCAATAAATTACCCTAAACTATCAGATCTAACAGAATACACGCATTCATAAACACACAAACTAAAAATATAATAAACAGCAACATTCAAAATGACACTGTTTATCAAAACTTGCCTTTTACAGTCTGCTTCAAGTTTGGCAACAAATGAACAACTACTGAATGTTTCAACAAACGAGGAATCATTTTAAAACTCAATATCTCTGTGTCCCAAACACGTATAAAACTCCGTCCATGACGCCAGTAACACCCACTGGGCTGTGACTGGTCACATATTGTTCTAAATGTATTATTCCTCTATTTGTTGCAATAGACCATCAAAATGAGACTGATGAGGTGTGCGTGGTCCAGCGCCCCGCCCTCCTGGTCCCTCAGGCCTTTCACCGCCTGATGCAACCACACACTCACATCTTGACCATGGTCAAGTATAACAACACCAAGGATGATGACACCACATATTTGACCTGCTAATCCTGTGTAACGTTCCTTTGATAATTACACTGCCTATTTGACAAATGTAATCGAGTGTGAGGATGTTAAATAGCAGATTATTCAACTTTGTAAACAAACATATACCATTGTGCTACCTCTGCAACATGTCTCTGTAGATTCCTTCATCAACCCCAGACCAGTTCTCGTGGCTAATAATTGATGTGTACCATAAGTATCACATTACTACACTCGGGCAGGGATCACCACTTTTCCAGCTGACAGTTGTTTCATGAAATCTATCCTTTTCGGTAATTATTTGTGTAAATATCAAAGCGACCGACATTTACTCAACCCAGTTGTGTTGTGGCGATGGGGGAGAAAGGATACCAACTCCCAGCACCTTCCTGTCCAGGGACTCCAGGGTGACGGGATGACCGGTCGACTGCAGCAGCTGCCACAGACCCTTCACCCCCATTCTTCCTTAGGTTGTCATCCCGATGGGAAACATCCGACAGCTGTACACTGAAACATGTCAACAGACAACACCATTATTCATAGTTTTAAGCACCATCATGTAGGTAGATGTTTGTGTTGTCACGTACACAAGCTGTGTGTAATGCTTCCCTTCCTAAATCTCTAAATCTTTGGCTGCCCATGCTGTAACGTTGAATTCTGAGTTAAACTATGATTTTAAACTGTTTTTAAGAAACTGTATGTACAATATTTACTTATTTGATTATACTTTGGCATTTGATGTTATTTGATAAATTGGGAATTTTGTAAAATTACCAGTCATCAGCTGTGGCCAACGGAATAATAAACCATAATGGTACAGTTATATTTCATTGTTTGCACCATGTTAAATGAAAGTGCATATATTATGTAAAAAAATGTTTATATGGTGTTGAGGAAAGTGATATAATATAGTGTATGGGCCCTATGGGACATGTTAATTTACTGAAAATTGGTATCGACAGGTGGACAATCTCAAACTTTAATGATGACCCTTGCACATCCCTATTCATGATTATACCTGGTGATTCATGTTTTATTGCGCCTCTCAGCTCAGGTTTCTGATGTTATAAGCATCTAATAAGCAGACCTCGGGTTGATCCCACATCACCAATTCCGATTCCAACTAATTTTTTTGATTCCATATCTGATTCCACCCACACTATGGCGATTCTGATTCCAACAAACTAAATTTTATTCCAATTCTACCCACACTATGGCGATTCTGATTCCAACTAATATTATTCAATAACAAATGATGGCTTCGCCCAGTGATGTTTGTCTTGCTTTGCTTCCTCAACTCCACATTATACTTATTTTACATAACACACCATTTTAAGATAAAATGCCACAAAAGACAAAAATCATATCCATATGCTATCCGATTCCAATACCACTACATTCATTCTGAGTGATTCTGATTCAAGAATTTGAGTCACAATCTGCCTTTGATTCCGATTCCGGAATTGTCCCGGGTCTGTTAGAAGTACACTATTATTATATTTGCATATGTTTTGTTATGGTACAAAGTATAGTGTAAAGTCTTAAACCATGATAGCTACATGTAGATGATTGTAAGTTCTGTGCCAGCCCTGACTGAACTACTGCCCCCTCCCCTCCACCCACCCACCCCTCAACCCTACCTTCCATCTCCCCGACATACCTCATTAAAATATACCACTAAATCCCATCACTACAATATTTTTCTTTCCTGCGGCAAAGTTACTGCAATATTCAGCAAGTTGAAAGTAGCTAAATATAACAAAAACAGCAACTGTCAATACGCAATTTGGGATGTAAAAGATCCACTGGCACTGTCCAGTGAGTACGACAAGCACCCTGTCAGTGACCACCCTCAGTGCCAGCATAGAAAGTTCGGCCTGGCGATAATGTTCTAAAAGGCTGATTAGTTGAATGAGACCTCATTAGATCATAACATTGTAACCACAATATATACATATTAGTCAGTTAATAGAACGTTGCCGAGCGCTAGAAACAACTAGAATTAGAAGAATGTAACCTATTATCGCCCATAAGGCATAACAAAATCTATTGCGTTAAACATTGTGTATTTCATCAAAAAGTTGTTGCCAACATTCATGTACAATGACATCTTAATTGAATTATCGACACTGTTCTAAGCTAATGTATCTACATAGTACACGTTTAGAACTGCTCAAGTTTGCATCGTCCTCTTAGTCTTACTTTATTTACATTTTGACAGATGTCAAAATCGAAGAGCGCGCCCTGTCGGCGCATGGTGACATTTCACAATGCGGATGTGACCGTGGCCTAACAACGGACTGAACGTACAAGTGGTTGATGTTTGCTGCATAAAAAACAGGTACGATGTATTTAAGTAACAA
>CM034544.1:37585700-37645700 GCA_020002185.1 Paraescarpia echinospica
TAGCACTCAAGTGGGCCGTGTCTGAGAAGTACCAGGACTATCTGTACGGACACCAATTTGTGGTCATGACTGATATCAACCCATTGGCCTATGTCCTGACTTCTGCAAAGCTGGATGCGACAAGTCACCGGTGGCTAACAGAACTTGCAACTTATGATTTCAGCATCAAGTACCGATCGGGAAAAAATAATGCTGATGCCGATGCCCTCTCGAGAATGCACACCAAGCCTGCACAAGGAGGACACTTACCTGAACCTGTGGTACAGGCTGTGTGTGAGATGGCAGTAATGGAAGAAGATGATGGCACATTTGGCCTGATTGAGGTGATGTGCTGCAGCCAAGCAGCTGTAACCTACGAGGAGGAACTGGTAGATGCCGGAGGGACAAAGATCAATGACCCTAATTTGGAGCTCATCCAAAGAAAAAATCCGGTGATCAAGAAGATGCTAATGTTGCTGAGACAGGGCAGGAAACCCAGTCTAGATCAACAGCACAAACTAGAGCAGGAATCACCAGAGTTCAAGATATAAATGAAGGAAAGGATAAGCTATGTATACGAGATGGTTTGTTTCACAGAAAGAGAGTACACCAGGACGGTAACGAATCGTTCCAGCTAGTTCTTCCAGCGACAAAGAGAGACGAAGCAATGATGGGTCTGCATGATCAGTTAGGCCACTTGGGAAGAACTAGGACCCTAGACCTTGTTCGTGCCAGATTCTTCTGGCCACACATGGCAGAAGATGTGCGCAAGAAACTGCAAACATGTGAAGCCAGTATACGAACAAAAGTCAACCCAGATGGAGCACCACTTGTGAACATTCGCACACATCAAAATGAGGGATTGAAAATGTATTAGTCATGACTGACCACTTCACTCGGTATGCCCAGGCTGTTCCAACACGCAATCAGACTGCCAAGACCACAGCAAAAGTTTTGTATAACACATTTCTACACTATGGTTTTCCACAGAGACTCCATTCGGCCCAGGGTAGAAATTTTGAGAGTCATGTCATCAAAGAATTGTGTCAACTTGCAGGGATTGAATAAAGCCGAACTACACCGTTTCATCCAATGGGAAATGGGCAGTGTGAAAAGTTCAATTCAACACTGATGAACATGTTAGGTACATTAAGTGTAACGAAGAAGGCCAACTGGAAGGCTTATGTACCAACATTGGTGCATGCATACAATGCTACCAGAAACGAAGCAACAAGCTTCTCGCCATTCTACCTGGTATTTGGCAGACACCCACGACTGCCAATCGATCTGGCCATGGGTGTAGAATCAAGTGAACGTCAATCAGAAGTGGCAGACCACACTGATTACTCCAAGCAGCTGCGGGAACGGTTGGAATCTTCTCATAAGATTGCTACAACAGAAAGCAACAAGTCTGCCAGGCGTCATAAAAGGCACTACGACAGACGTGCTAGAGGAGGAACAGTTGAAATTGGTGCTCGCGTGTTGGTACGGAACGTTGGTTTGCGAGGCCGCTATAAGCTGGCAAACCGGTAGGAAGAAGATATATATGTAGTAAAGGGGCAGCCGGAGAGAGAGATTCCTGTGTTTGTGGTGCAGCGAGAAGGAGGGCGTGGAGTCAAGAGGACACTGCACCGGAACATGTTGCTACCAGTAAACTTCCTTCCACTGTCTGCGAATAAGAAGGAATCTGTGGTGAGAATGCAAAGTCGGCCGGCGGGTGCAAGGACAGAGAGGCGCGGTGGTGTGTCTGTGCGCGGCTCTGAGAGAGAGAGGAAGAAGAAGCGACACTTACCGAGTACGAGTCGGAGGATGACGACTGTGTTAGAGTGGTCATGGGGAAGCCACTTGATCCAGTGGCTGGAGAGTTTGTGCCTGCCGCATTAGAACGTGCGTCAGAAGGAACACCTGGAGACATGGATATTCCCGATCACAATTGCGAGATGGAACTACTTGATGAGGATGGATGCAGGGAGTATCAGATGTCAGATGAGGAAAGGGACGAAGGAGAGTTTGCTGAGGATGGAGACGCGGAATCTGAAGTGTCAGATGAGGAAAAGGGCAAAGGACAGCTTGGTGAGAATGCAGAGATTCCGGACATTGTTGAACGCTCACCGTGTCGGGTGAGGTTGCCATCACCACCTGTGCGTAACCGGCCAAAGCGGGAATTACGGAAACCTGCTCGTTACACTGACTTTGCACAACAAGTACTGACTCCTGCCTTAGAACTTTCCATGTTTAATCAAGGATTTTGTGATGTACTTGCTAAATTGTCATAGACAACATTTGAACATGTGTTCAAGAGTAATATGTATCATTGTGTTTACTATTGGAATGTCGGGACGACATAAATTGATGGAGGGGGTAGATGTAGCAGTTACTATAGTTAAACACTATAGTTGTCATAGAGCTGCCACACTGTGGCAGGTATTTAATAAAAGGGTATACTTGACACATTAGCCATCAAGGGATTGAGGTGTCAACCTTGACAGAGTCCTGGCACTGGCTTGTAAAACCACATGTTGTTACATAGACTCTGCAATTTAAACAGAATTACACCTTTTTACAGGTATGTTACATTATCTACCTTTATGTTATTGTAAACTTAAAGTGCATAGTCTACTTATATGTTATTTTGAAATACATGTTGCGTTTAATTGTTACTTGTTATATTAGTGTTATATAGTCATTGACAATAACTAATTGTCACCTATCATATATGTCAATAACACTATGTCTACAAGTGTTTTACTTAATATGTTCTGTGTTTGATACAAGGCATTGATACAGTTGTAGCAGTTGTTTCTTGTATCTATTGTATTGTACATGTACTGGACAGAGTCCTGGCACTGGCTGGTAAAGCCACATGTTGTTACATAGACTCTGCAATTAAAACAGAATTACACCTTTTTACAGGTATGTTACATTATCTACCTTTATGTTTTTGTAAACTAAAAGTGCGTAGTCTAAAACAGCATTACACCTTTTACAGGTGTGGAATTGTAGTGATTCTCTCGAACTACCGAACTGAGCGAACCGCGAGACTTGGTATGGTAAAATACCTCTCACGATTTCTGCCTGATCTTGCATGTATGATTTACCAGTTGAGAGTGCTGATGAAATCCGATGTGCACTTCCAATCGGGTCAAGAGTAGCAAGTTAGGTACAAATCGTCAGGTAGAATCCGTTATCCGTCGGCGGAAGGTGGACAAAGTAGTTCCGGTTTTCCATGTTAAACGATAGGGAGGCAGTTCCGATTGCTCCGCTCCGACAAATAACGGATTCCAACTCCCAAGAGGCACCTTACGTTTCAGTAACGTCATTGAATATCCTTGGGCCAAGGCTTAGCCTATGGACTGAGCCGCTGTATGATCGATGACGACATGACTAAAAGTAGGCCGAATCATTGCCTATGGACTGAAACCTTATTTGATTGATGACGACTTGTCTAAAATGTGGTGTTATAAAAAGGCGTAATTTATAATAAAAGCATTATCAATTCAACGGATGCTTATTTATCAGAAGTACGTGTGCCTCGGTGTAGCGTGCTCGGAACTCTTCTGTTCACGATCTACTGCCTTGGACTCAACCATGTTTTTTGAACATCATCAACATGCTATCATATGTATGCTGATGATTCACAATTATATGTGGACTTTCCCGGTGACCAGCCACTTACAATGGCCACCGATCGAATATATCGTTGTACCACCGATGTGAAAGCGTGGATGTCTTTCCATAATCTCCTGCTTAACGAGAATAAAACCGAGGTCATATCTGCAGTGAACAATCGGACACTTGTTCACCCGCCTGTTGACCACGTCATTAACGTATGTGGGTGTGCTGTTTCGCCGAAGCCGGTTATCCACGACATCGGCGTTCTACGCGACAACACTGTTAAAGTTTGTTGAAAATTGTGCTGGGGTGTAGTATTTACATTGCGTAGGCAAATCGTTATACAACAAACAATCAGTATCAATATCGTGTTTGTAACAGTGTTCATTATAATCAAACGGTGTATCACACGGAGGCGTTAACTCGTCATTTTGTTGTGTAGTTGACGCCATGGTTAAGTCATCACAAAATCGTTTGCCAGGATAGTCAATAGGTACTTGGTTATTTAACCACGGTTTGCGACATCATGTCGCTCTCTTACCACCAGTTTGTCAAATGACAAATATGCGACTTTGCCCACTTCCCTGGCCTTCATCATTTTTGGTAGCAGTTCTTTCCGCCTCGCCATGACCCTCTGCGAATAGTCCTCGTTCACGTAAATGCCACGAGGCCGTTTCTTCTTCGCCGCCTGCAGAACCAGCTCGCGGACCTTGAACGACTCGAACTTGACCACGATGGTCCGGGCTCTCGGCCCCGTGCCGCCAGTTCGGTGCGATGTTGATGGCGCGCACGTGAGCTTCGGGGAGTTCTAAGGCGGTTGTCATAACCCTGCGCGCGCACTTATCCGTCTGCTCTCGCCGTCGACCTCAGCAACGCCGTCGAAACGTAGATTACAGCGTCTTGACTGGTTTTCTTGGTAGTCAATAGCGTGCTCGACTTTCTTGATCATTTCTTCAAATTTGATCATCTTCTTCGACAGATCGTCAATGTTTTCCTTCGACTGCTTCTCTTTGATCTCCTCGAGTTGGGTTTGCGTGAACTGCAGGCTGACTCGGAGTTCGGTCAACGCGGTGGTTGTCTCACGCATAAAGCAGTCCATCCTCCTGTTGGTTTCAGCTACCGCGCTTTGCAAGCACGCTTGGTACGCATCTTGTTGTATTTTCAGGAGCTTCTCAACGAATGTACTGTAGGTCTGGCTTCGTCCGCGTCAGCGCTTATTTCTAGGTGGATATCGGCAGCAGGGGTCTCGGTGGCACCACTTACGCCCGTTCCGGTCTTGGGCGGCTTTGCCTTAGCCTTAGGCATCACGGTTTGTGAGTGTCAGACGCGTAGCAGCAAACAATGGCTTACCGTTAACGCTCATGAGTGGACACTTCAGCGGCCATTGTTCGTCATCAATGTGTCCAGGTGAATGTTATGACTCCGTGTCAGCGAAGATGAAATTTCCCGCGCCGTATTGTCCAGATGTTCACGTATTTGGCTGTACAAGTTGTGAATTTCTTCACATATATGAAGATTCACTTACTCGCCTGCGCAAAACTCAATCTTTATATTAATCGCACGCATACAACCGGACAAAAACACAATTTATTGCGAAGCTCGTAACACACGTCTTATCAATCTAACATAATTTAGTAAGTAATTTAGAATACACATGGCTTTGGAAAATTACGGGAAAAAATACATGTTGTACCATAATATAGACCGACAATATCAAGTCGTATCTACTAAGGCAATGACTGTTCAGGCATCCGTGTAACTAGTCCAACTTCACTACGGGGGTAATTGATTAGCCTTCATAAAATAAAAGAGAAAAGGGCTAATGTAGCAATCATTCAAGCAATTGCTATTGTTCTCATCCACAAATTGTAATAAATATGAAATGACATCTAACGTGTTGTAACGTCCATTCAGTAAATCAGTATAATCAGCACACACGAACACTTGCACACACGAACATATGCACACAGGCACTTATACACACATCACACACATACATACATATATACACATACACACATCCATTCATATAGAGACACAAATACACATACGCACGCACATAATTACACACACGTACACGCATATTCGGATACGAATACACACGGATATGTATATTAAAACATGCTTATATGCATTCATACATGCATCCGTGCTCAAATACATTCACTAATACGCGTATACAGACACATGCATACGCACATGCTCGCATTCACGCAAACATGCATTCATACATGCACATGTTGCGCGCACTTGCTGGATCTGCATGCGCTACTATCCATTACACACACACACACACACACACACACACACACACACACACACACACACACACAATTCGCACTTATCTCCACATCGCGCGCACATTTGCAGATTGGGCAATCCGAGCGAGTTTTATTGATTTGCGCAATTTACATAAATCCACCTATGGGGCATCTATGGGTTACCCCTCCAGCCTTGACTAATGTCATATTATTTTATTTTAAATAATCTGCCTTACACGAGACGCAACCAATCGATGTGTGCCATACGTAAATATAGCGCCAAACATAAAATGTTATATCAGTCACTATCCGAAGATGGCGCAGCGAAATCCAACGCATTCTGCATAATGTGCATAATCAGCAAATGCGTCCAACACATACGTGCACATATGCATCCATGCATACACGCACACATGACGCATGCACGCATACACGCATGCAGTGTGCACGCATACTCGCAAACATTCATACTATTAGGTGACTTCGGGTAACATAGGCTTCATATCAAGCTACGTGGTTCAGGTCCAAACAAAAGCAAGAGCAAAACTTTGTGTTGTATCAAAAAGAATAGAAGGAAAGACGCACCACTCACCCTAAATATCGATCGAAAAGTGAAGCCAGGACAATTAGTGGCGCCACCCGGCGGCTATCTAGGAGAAGTTCGCAGTGGAGCTACCTTCACTAAAACAGCGCACAAATCATTATACCTGTACGTATGTACGTATGTATGTATACAAACATACGTTATTTTGAAAGCAATTATTTATTCTTCAAATTGGCTCTCGTATTTACAATTTTAAAATAAAGTATATTGGACGCAGGTGCCCGCCGAATGCTGATGTCACGTCTGTAGGTGCCCGCCGTATGCTGATGTCACGTCTGTAGGTGCCCGCCGTATGTTGCGCCTACTTACCTGTTTACATATGCGACAACTTCAGGACATTCATGTCTCACACTTGAAGTTGTAAAGTTGTTGTTATTTGTCTTCAACAAAGCATGGATGGAAATGTTGATGAATAAGTTGAACACATAATCTTTCAGCGTGCACATTCCGGCAGACAACTGGGTCTTTGGGTATTTCTTTGACGAGATGACGGCGCAGTCTACTTCGGACTTTATCCATATGTAGAGCGTGGCTTGTTTTCTTGAAAGCACGCTCCATGTTTTCGACTGTTGACGCTAGTTCCGTACGTGGAGTTACAAGTCCATATTTTGCATTCTCTAGCTGTTTTTAAGTAGCAGCACTTCTTTAGATGAACTTGTCGGTGAACCAGTCAGGGTTTGATGACACTATTGACATACTTTGTCACGCAGTTTCCTGGCCATGTACCCTGCTATGTATGTCAAGGTGTTTTCTTCCTTAATGGAGATGTCTTCCATCTCAACGTTGAAATAATGACTGTGATCATTTATCCTGAATTGAGAGAAAACGGGCAGAGGATCATTTTCATCGGCGGCGATGTGTTGACACGCAGTACTGAAAGACTTGAGGTTGAGAAGAAAAGTGTCCCCGTCTTCCCTGCAGTTGCTCTCTTTGCTCTGCAGTAGAGTAGAATCAAACATTACCTGACGAAGATAGAGTCGGAATTGCTCAGCTGAAAGGTTGGCCACCTTTACCCCTGATCACAGCAAAGAGGTTCTCTAAGCAATCTTGATTTAGCCGGCTAGTTAGGAGAACCTTTGCCTGAAAATTGATGTGAAATCATTCCACAGCGACAGAAGATTACGAATGGTCATCAACAATCAGGATAGACAGGACAGTTTACGCGGGCTTCCAGACTCAACTGACAAAAGCCAGAAAGAAACTCCTTGTGCCCAGATGTGTTTGACAAAGCAGGTCTCAATTGTTGTTAGTGCTTGAATATCTTGCTGTTGAAACAGTTGAATAGACGGTCCATACGTTCCAAGAACAGTTCTATTTCTTCTGCATCCTCCGGGAGTGACTCCAACGTAACCTTTATATAAATACTAGCAGCCACAGAGTGTGAGAAAAGACTTGGGTAGCATATTTAACTCGCAAAGCAGAAAATGGGGGCAAGTAAATGTGCGTGTGTATCAGTATACGAGCCCTAAGCACAGCATTTCTGGAATCGATCAGGGATAACAAACGAATGTAGTTTCACTCACTGCGTTTCCCATCTCTTTTGAAGCCTGTTTTCTTGAGGTTATTCCTGTTTTTAGCAGATGAGGTGGGTCGAACGTGACATATATCTTTTTCTCGTTGTGGAGGAAGAAAGGCTTAGCCGCACTGACTCCTAGAAGTGCCTGAAGTGTATTTCGATTATTTGACCCTTGGTCACATGTGACCACTTTGATGTCCAAACCAACGCTGGTCATCTAATTCGTAACGGATTCTCGTCCATTTCAAATAATGGCACTGTTTGTTGACATTCCCATAACTTAAGTTGAAGTACACAATTATCTAGATTATAATTTATCACAAACGCCCTAAATATTTTACGTAAACTACACAAACAACTTGTTAATCTCTCTCTTCCTCCACCAATGATTACACATAGGTGAATATTCAATTCTTCTGTAGTCTAGTGTATTCGTAGGCTAGGCGCGTTGAGCAAGTTAATTCTTCGATTTATTTCATTAGTTATAAAATATAAGAATGTCAACAGTGATCTATAACACAACCATTCAGCATCTTTCGGAAACCGAAAACCACACTTATTGGGACATTTACTTTTATAACTGGAACAGTTCGGTGCGTTGCACCAAGAGGTACTGTCGTGTCTCTGTGCCATCGTGTAGTTATTCTAGATAGCCGCCCGATGGCGCTGTTGCATGCCGGCTTCACTAAAAACAGCGGAGTGGTGCCTCTTTCCTTCTATTCTTTGTGATTGTATGACGACATTTCAGAGTGCATAAGCCTTCCATTAGTAAGCTCGCAAACAAAGGTGTTTATTTGGTACAACCTTCAAGTAGGTCTCACAATAGTCAATTAATAGTATTTAGTTAGTTTTACCTGCATTAAGTATTTAAATTCGCTACCGTACATGATGTTATTAGTTGACGCAACAAAACAGTTATGAGTTTTGCTTTACTACTAGCAATTAAAAAATTACCGCGGAATCTATTTGTTTCTCATTTTCTGGAGACCTATTAAATATGGGAAAACTTAACGCACATATATGTATGTGTCTACGGAGAAATAAATAAAAAACATAATACGTTTTAGATAATACTGGCAACAGCGTTGACCTTCAATATGGCGGCGATGACGTCATAGGACACGACACCAACAAAGGCATTCCGGATTTGAGACAGACCATCAGAAAGCGAGGACATGAATTAGTGCATTGCACGGTGTTACCCGGAGCACGATCGCCTCATCGAATACAGAGTCGGTCAAAACCATGCGCGCAATTGGTGTAGAATGAACACGATCGACATACGCCGGACATATATTCAGACTTGTGGAATGACGTTTGAGAACATTATCATCTAGTGAAATAAGAAACGAAAATAAACAAAATACTCTCCTGAAGAAAGTTACATGCAGGGCAGGAAAAACAAAAAGGGGAGGAGAAAAAAACAATGAGAGAGAGGGGGAGGGAGAGAGAGAGAGAAACCGAATGCGACTAAAAATACGTGTAGTTATATAATAAAAACGCGTACAATAAGATAGCAACATTCAAAGTTAAAAATTGGATAATGTATTCGAATCAAAAGTAGGTTATAATTCAGGTATACTGTAACGAAAAAAAAGTTCAGATATCACTGGAAACCAATGTCTTTATTGTTTAAGACATACATTTAAAACCACACAAACAACGAATTCTACCATATTTAGTGTCGTCATCGCACCAACCAAATTGACTTACACAATTACATCCCTCGAAAGAGGAACTTGTAAGATTTTTGAAATCATCATCGGGACAAAAAGTTTATTTACTATCATAAATTTCATAAAACGTTATAAAAAGTATGTCCGTGAAGAGTACGAATTATGGAATTACATTGTTACGGAAAGTGGAGTGAATTTAACTTCTGCTATTCATAATTTAGTTACTAAAATTGTACTAAACACGTATGTTTAATATTGACATTATGCACATGTTACATTGATGTTGGGGGAAAGTGCTAATAAACAATTTGCTTCAACCTTCTCTTTTGTAGATCTTCTAAAATGTATCATGTGTTCATATTTTGTATATATACTCATTGTTCTTTGTGCAATTGGAAATCAAACAACTTAATTGAATTGAACTGAGTTGAAATGCGACAGCATAGTGTGAAGGACGGGTTTTATATATTCACAAGCTATCAATTTATATAGTAATAGTGTGTTACCATAGTGCAGTTCACGTAAAAATAAATGTCGGTCTCGTACGATTGAACATTTGTTTTCAGAGGCACTAAAGGCGGATAATATTTCAGCACGTTTCTTTTATTTATGTGACAGGGGGCCGGTTTAATGAAGCGGTTATGATAGTTCTTAATTAACGCTAAGATTATTGTCTTAGGAAATGACGCGTTTTCTAAGTTACCGAACATGGGCCTTTTTCCAAATGAGTGACGCTAAGTTATTGCGCTACTATAAGAACGTTTCATGAAACCGTCCTCAAAGAGTTATGTTATTTAAAGGAAAATATACTCTGCTAGACGTGCGTGTGCTAGTTTCATGTAATCAAACTTGATTAATATAATACCAGGGATATATACAAGTGTATATGACCACTTGTCATCTGGGGTGTATCCTTGGGGGGCTATTTTATTTTAAAACGTTGATGACAATTCTGTGCTAACAAAGTGTGTGCATGTGCGTGTGTGTGCGTGTGTGTGTGTGTGTGTGTGCGCGCGTGTGTGTGTGCGTGTGTGTGTGTGTGCATATGTGTGTGTGTGTGTGTGTGTGTGTGTGTGTGTGTGTGTGTGTGTGTGTGTGTGTGTGTGTGTGTGTGTGTGTGTGTGTGTGTGTGTGTGTGTGTGTGTGTGTGCTATGTTTCTCCGGACCATAACTTGACGACAAGAGCAGCTAGAATCTTGAAACAACAGCACTAAGTACTTTAATAGTACATACATTAGCCTTTGTTCTCTCTTGTTCCTACGAAAACTAATAATGTACCACCGTTGAAAGAAAGCTAGTTGTTTACCAGACTCCGACAGAAAGCTGATTACTTTATGTAAAATGTAGACCAATTGTCAATTTAGTGTTTGACTTTCACATCATAAAGTTGCGGTCCAGAACTCTGAAACTCAAGACGGACCTCAATTATGCTACGAAATTAAAAGTACAAAACTGAACTTTAAACTAGTTGTATAATTACAACTACGATGATTCAACATTACGTGCTAAAGTTTCTTGTCTTGTTGTTAGGCCTCACTGATTTCAAATCAAATAACATTTGAAATCTTTATCCAAAGAGTTCTTCTCAGAACATGGAACACTTCAGCCCTGTAATTATATTAACTATAATCATCTCTCTCGTTGAATGGTAACATCAGTGTCGACCTATTTAATACAATTGGTGTGTTTGCAAGATGGGTGAGCACAAGATAATGTTGTATTCTACATTGTGACATGGAACCATTACATTCACCTGGACACATTGACGACGAATAATAGCAGCTGAAGTAGTATCCACTTAAGGCAAAGCCGTCCAAGACCGGAGCGGGCGTAAATGGTGCAACCGTGACCCCTGCTGTACGGTGCTACAGTACGTTCGTCGATAAGCCACTGAAAGTACAACAATATGTGTACCAGACGTGCATGCAAAGCGCGGTAGCTGAATTCAACATTCAACCGAACTCCGAGTCACCCTGCGAGCGCAATATCGCAATGATGTAATGATGATGTGTTATTTCTTACAGTTGTTAAATATTACATTTTTGACTGTCAACTACTAAGGCGTCCCGTCAGGTGAAAGGCGTTGTTGATGGTATAGCAAAATTATAAAACACATTGTGACAGGCAACCTGCCTGACGAGTGTGCCTTCTCAATCTAAAATTGTATTGAAATGTATTATACACACATAGTAGTGCAATATTGCATTGTGTTTATATGTATTATTCATACATAGTAGTGCAACACTTCATTGTGTTGATATGTATTATACATACATAGTAGTGCAACACTTCATTGTGTTGATATGTATTATACATACATAGTAGTGTAACACTTCATTGTGTTGATATGTATTATACATACATAGTATTGCAACACTTCATTGTGTTGATATGTATTATACATACATAGTAGTGTAACACTTCATTGTGTTGATATGTATTATACATACATAGTAGTGCAATATTGCATTGTGTTGATATGTATTATTCATACATAGTAGTGCAACACTTCATTGTGTTGATATGTATTATACATACATAGTAGTGTAACACTTCATTGTGTTGATATGTATTATACATACATAGTAGTGCAACACTTCATTGTGTTGATATGTATTATACATACATAGTAGTGTAACACTTCATTGTGTTGATATGTATTATACATACATAGTAGTGCAATATTGCATTGTGTTGATATGTATTATTCATACATAGTAGTGCAACACTTCATTGTGTTGATATGTATTATACATACATAGTAGTGTAACACTTCATTGTGTTGATATGTATTATACATACATAGTAGTGCAACACTTCATTGTGTTGATATGTATTATACATACATAGTAGTGTAACACTTAATTGTGTTGATATGTATTATACATACATAGTAGTGCAATATTGCATTGTGTTGATATGTATTGTATATTAATAATAATAATAATAATCTTTATTCATACATAATGTTCAGTATAGCACAGATGTAGCAGTAATATGAAACATGTATACATTACGTAACAATTGGAACAAAGCAACACATTGCTTGTGTTCCTTATTCATGTCATATTTGAAATGTAAACTATAATTCGTGTCAAAAAACAACATAATACATAAACATAAACATATTCATAATAAACTAACTAATTATTTAATAATGCATTATACGAGAACCGTAACACTGAACACCGGGTACATCTTAACATGACAAAATTACATTAAAGCAGAATTTAGCATATGTTTGCTAGAATTAGACACTTGGTCATTTGTTAGTATTCACATCAATGAATTTTTTTATTATTATTTTTTTTTTATTATTTTATTTATCTTTATTTTCTTTGAAATTTATGATGTACTTTATGTTTAACTACAGGTAGATTATTATTATGTAGTATTTAGGGCGTCCAGTTGCTTCAACTAGTTTATTTATTACTGGCGTCCTGGCATTCATTGTTACCACATGCACCTTGTTCTTTTCAGTATTTATGCCAAATAAATTCATTCATTTTATATATCGTGATTATTTGTAGAAAATGCGTATATTGTGTTAATGCTTAACGGCATAAGTTCACATAAATAAATTCAAGTTACTCACAAGTATTACAACAACATTTACTGAACGTGTACGGTCGTAATATTTAAGTATTTATTGATAACATACCACAATACTAGAGTAGCTGTGCAGACGGAAATATGTCCTCTTAAATTACCTTTAATAAACCCGAATCCGTGTTCACAATTAGGCGTCGCTAACATCATGTTAAATTGCCCCTTTCAAGCTGGGCGCCATCGAAAATCAAAGCTGCAAGTGTTACAAACCTCACATACCACCACCGGCTACCAAAGGTGATTGCACGTAATAGAACAGCCAGAGGAGTTAATTTGCCCTTTTAAAGCTGAGCGACATCGAAAATCAAAGCTGCAAGTGTTACAAACCACACATACCACCCCCGGCTACCAAAGGTGATTGCACGTAATAGAGCAGCCAGTGGAGTAATACGGGAAACGAAAATTGTATTTATTGGAAATGCTTTGCCGACCGCCACCAAATCATTTATAGCGATTGAACTGCACGGTCGCATCTCTCTGGTGCCTGACGTAATGTGGTCCATCAGCTAAGCGCATCAGGGCAGACGTATATATCCGGATGTGACGTGCGTTTAGCCAGACCGAGGTAGGGCTGATATACGATATGAGGGAGCAGCGCGATACAGTAACGCATATCCGATCTTGGCCAAACATCATGGAATCGAACTTCGACAACGTATCTTTTGGTATTTAATATATACGTGTGTGTTGTGTGTGTGTGTGTGTGTGTGTGTGTGTGTGTGTGTGTGTGTGTGTATGTGCGCGTGTGCTTGTATATGTGCGTGAGTGAGCGTGTGAGTGTGCGTGTGCGAGTGGTGTGTGTGTGCGTGCGAGCGTGCGTGCGTGCGTGTGTTTGTGTGTTTGTGTGTACTGATACACGTTCCATATAGTTTGCATATTTAAACAAAAATATACCACTTCTACTGTGTCAATACGTTTACGTGTGTGTGCATGTGCTTGCAAGTGTGCGCGTGTGCCGGTGTGCTAGTGTGCGCATGTGTAAGTGTGTGCATGCGTGTATGCATGCCAGCATGAATTCACGTACGCACTGTGTACGTGTTTTCATATGCGCCTGTATTTCATCATGGGTTTGTTTGTGTATAGATATCTTTCGTAAAAACTTAGTACTTATTTATTTTCAATTGCATTCCCACCCTAACCTTCTGGAGACCCTTGTTCTAAAAACATTCCCACCCTAACCTTCTGGAGACCCTTATTCTAACAACATTCCCACCCTAACCGTCTGGAGACCCTTGTTCTAACAACATTCCCACCCTATCCTTCTCGAGACCCTTGTTCTAACAACATTCCCACCCTATCCTTCTGGAGACCCTTGTTCTAACAACATTCCCACCCTAACCTCCTGGAGACCCTTGTTCTAACAACGACTCTTGCTTATTCATGTCAACGATTTTGTCCAACGATTATTGTATGTTGCGGCTCTGCACCCGTATTCTCGAAGAAACAGATTTCGTACGTCAGAATTTGCTCAAAGATGGCAGTGTATATCTTAGCTACGAAATTTCGCAAATTGGTATTCTCGAAACGCTTATGAATATTCGTAACTACGACATTCGCAATTTGCGTACGAAAATCGAAAGAGTTTGCTTCTGTTGCAATGGATACAACCACTGATGTGTTGCTATGTTTTACCGTTTTATCGCTGCTCGCGTTTTCCTGGCGAAGAATGAAAAACACGTAGACAAATGTTCAAGCCAAGGGAACCAGCTGAATATAGCTACAACATAAAAGCATAATATAGCACAGCCATTAAGATATGTTGATGCACGTGTAATAAGCTAGCGAAGCATTTGAACAGAAATTACAGAAACAAAACGCAAGCAAGGGGAAGGACTAAAGCTAAGGCTAATGCTAAGGGTAAGGCCAAACCAGTTAATGTTTACATTACAGAATTAGGAATTCGGCGCTTCCCCTACGTATCCTGTCTACAATGTTACATAGTACAGTTAGAAGTCACCACCTGCGAATGTGTGTGATGGTGCTTACTATTCCGACGACGCACCGAAGGTGATATTTGATTTGGTCGCTCGGTCTTTCTATTCCTCGGCTAGCCATCATTCCATGGCATGACACTAGTAACTAAGTTGGCGTAGTGTAGTCAACGTTGTAACTTCGTAAGTCGTACCTGGAAGCAAGTACATGACCAAGGAGGCACAAATCTTCCAGTCCCATATCAGGAAGTGTGGTTTGTTGTAACTTCGTAAGTCGTACCTGGAAGCAAGTACATGATCAAGGAGGCATAAGTCTTCCAGTCCCATATCAGGAAGTTTGGTTTGTTGTAACTACGGAAGTCGTACCTGGAAGCAAGTACATGACCAAGGAGGCATAAGTCTCCCAGTCCCATATCAGGAAGTGTGGTTAGTTGCAACTTGTAATGTTGTAAGTAGATGATTTAATATAGTAGTGACTTGTGACAGTTGTGTTACATATTCATCTAGCAGACCCCAAGTACTTGGACTAGCGAGTGTATTTGTTAACTAATCATGTGTACATTGGCGTATTAAGCCTAAATGCTATGTCAATATTGATATTAAAGTGGTTATTTGTTTCGGTAAATATGTAAACTCGTTTGTGGATTTATTACTTTGTGGATGCCCAACCTCTAAAAATGGGACAATCCTGTATGTTTCTCATCATTTTATGATGCCCCTTGATATTATTATCTTTACAATTGATACAAGGTATTAACCTATTTAGCAAATGTGTTGAACGGTTCTAGAAAAAACCGAGACAATTATAACACAGGCATGTTTCGTGCAGTTACATGAAAAAATTATATTTTAGTTATTAATTATTTTACTGCAGAAAGTTCGAGCCACAAAATGGACTACTCCAGAAATAACATTAGTGAATCCAGGGGTTGCTTTGGGGCACATACCCCGTAGACCTTTGGAATGTACGCCCACTAGCCTACACGTTTAGATAACTTGTCATGAACATGGTCATGGATTTACGGTAGGGTTTTTGGGAGCCTCATTGGGGTGGAATTATTTTTTGTGTGAGAGCCTTAGCCTCCTCTCCCGAATATTCAAAGCGTTCCGACTCCATTGTTTATTTAAACACAAAGCATCATAGGATAAAACATGTTGATATTTATAAATGCACTCACTCTGCTGAATAGAATTGATCTAATGTGTGCCCCCATAGACTACCCACTCTGGATCCGCGTATTAATATGGACTTTGTTAGATGGTGTGTATGTATAGGGCTAAGGTAGTGGGGGGGGATAAAGATTCTCAAAAGAGCATTATTCCATATACCCAGTATATGATGACCAAAAAAAATGCAATACACAATATTGACACAGAACAACGACAATAATATGTTCTGTACGTATACATTAGATTCCGTAAACATCATGTTCTGCAATGCTCTGAGTGGATGTGGCACAATGACTCAAGGATACATTGAAACTGGAATATGGTATGACCATCAGGACGACCTCCATCAATCCACATTACATAAATTATACATCAAACACCTTGAATACTATGTAACATATTCTAGGAAATACTACTTATAGCATGTATTCTATTCGTACAAGTTTCTTGTTTTCCTACGACATCTAAAATGAGTATAACACTTTTAATTAATAGTCATTGTTTGCATAAATTGTCAACAGCGATATTGATTTTTCAAAAATACTATATAAAGGATTTCTACAATATATATATATATATTGTTGTTAAAGGGGGAATGAAACGCATCAACAACCATAACCCAAACATAATATCAAATAATGATTCGATGAACACAGCGCCGCGGTATATATTTTAAAATGTGTATATATATATATATATATATATATATACAGCTATAAAAAATATATATATACATATATATATAATTACCATTTACATTATAATTGTTACACTTTTGTTTTGGAGATAGTTTTGTCAATGTTTGAATAAATGATGCAACACATCACGAGTTGTCATAATACTGAAGCACTTGATGCAGCTTTTCTCTAGCAGCATGTATCTGAATGTGGGAGCCAAGCTTACTTACCCTTAGTTTGTATGCAGATGTGGTGGAACAACATATTGTATATATGAAACATTAAATATATCTGAAAGTGGGAGTCAAACTTACTTATCCTTAGTTTGTATGCAGATGTGGTGGAACAACATATTGTATATATGAAACATTAAATATATCTGAAAGTGGGAGTCAAACTTACTTATCCTTAGTTTGTATGCAGATGTGGTGGAACAACATATTGTATATATGAAACATTAAATATATCTGAAAGTGGGAGCCAAACTTACTTACCCTTAGTTTGTATGCAGATGTGGTGGAACAACATATTGTATATATGAAACATTAAATATATCTGAAAGTGGGAGTCAAACTTACTTATCCTTAGTTTGTATGCAGATGTGGTGGAACAACATATTGTATATATGAAACATTAAATATATCTGAAAGTGGGAGTCAAACTTACTTACCCTTAGTTTGTATGCAGATGTGGTGGAACAACATATTGTATATATGAAACATTAAATATATATGAAAGTGGGAGCCAAACTTACTTACCCTTAGTTTGTATGCAGATGTGGTGGAACAACATATTGTATATATGAAACATTAAATATATCTGAAAGTGGGAGTCAAACTTACTTATCCTTAGTTTGTATGCAGATGTGGTGGAACAACATATTGTATATATGAAACATTAAATATATCTGAAAGTGGGAGTCAAACTTACTTATCCTTAGTTTGTATGCAGATGTGGTGGAACAACATATTGTATATATGAAACATTAAATATATCTGAAAGTGGGAGCCAAACTTACTTATCCTTAGTTTGTATGCAGATGTGGTGGAACAACATATTGTATATATGAAACATTAAATATATCTGAAAGTGGGAGTCAAACTTACTTATCCTTAGTTTGTATGCAGATGTGGTGGAACAACATATTGTATATATGAAACATTAAATATATCTGAAAGTGGGAGTCAAACTTACTTATCCTTAGTTTGTATGCAGATGTGGTGGAACAACATATTGTATATATGAAACATTAAATATATCTGAAAGTGGGAGCCAAACTTACTTACCCTTAGTTTTTATGCAGAAGTGGTGGAACAACATATTGTATATATGAAACATTAAATATATCTGAAAGTGGGAGCCAAACTTACTTACCCTTAGTTTGTATGCAGATGTGGTGGAACAACATATTGTATATATGAAACATTAAATATATATGAAAGTGGGAGTCAAACTTACTTATCCTTAGTTTGTATGCAGATGTGGTGGAACAACATATTGTATATATGAAACAGTAAATACATTTGGTAAAATATGTGTCCCATAGTCATAATAAACAATAAATTATAAAATAAAATATGTTTGTATAAAGGAATATTGTCCTGTTTACATATTTTATTTACATTAATATATATATTTACATGCCATCGAATTAATGTCTGCAATACTGTGGTATTTCGAATTACAAACTGTGGTTTCATGTGTAGCTAAACGTGCTTACACAAATCGTAATTGTATACCACGCAGCCAATCCATAAATTACTGCGGTGAATTTCTAAATAAATTATTACCGTTTGTTGGCTGGTCCCGTTTGTTTACTTTTATTATGGAACTTTGCATAGGATACCATTGTAGGTGAGGGGCCGCTTCCAAAGACAGTATTTATGCAAATACAGCGGTCAATAAAAATTGACAAACACATGTCAGTGTCACTGAATGAAACACAGTTTACTAACGCCTTTTGGCGATGTTGTAACACCATATAACGGAGATATCTCAATCTCAACGCAGTACCACAACAGTTACACAAAATTAAGCGACCTATTCAGTTATCGTTACTTTACACACAAAATATACTCCATATTGGCGTATATCGGTATTGTAAATTTTCGAGAATGCCACTTGCTAAAAACATCGTAACTTACGATGTTTTGACGTAATTTGTCTTGTAAAAATGGCGCTAAGAAATGTGTACGTCGTTCGAGAAAACGGGCCCTGAACTTAGATTCCTGGGGATTTAGGCGCTACAGACGTTTGTCATTATTATTATTATTATTGTTGCTGCTGCGCCTATTATTAGTAGTTTTATTATAATGATTATTATGCCACAAAGCGTAAAAGCGTGTGTAATACGTGCCCGCGTGAATGCATGTACGCACATTATTTGCATGAAAGCAAGTGCGTGTGCAATTTATTTTGAAATACCCAGTAATCTGACATCCAAATATAACTGAATTTGAACTGAATTTAAAAAAAACATGGTTCACACAAACATATTTGGGACGTCTATTTAGTATAATGCCTATATTATTCTACGAAACATTATAAAGAATTAGAAGAATTTTCCTGTTCACTTACGCATGTTTGGATATATCAGAAAAAATTCGCTATTTTAAAATGTAACTACAAATTAACTTTTACAATATTAAGTGTATATCCAACACTAGTATATGGTATACTACTTATGTATGACGATGACTCCTATGTGATGCGAACACAACCACGAATTAATATGAAGTGCATATCCAACACTGGTGTACTACTTATGTATGACGATGACTCCTAAGTTATGCGTACACAACCACGAATCAATATGAAGTGTATATCCAACACTATTATATGGTGTACTACTTATGTATGACGATGACTCCTATGTGATGCGAACACAACCACGAATTAATATGAAGTGTATATCCAACACTGGTGTACTACTTATGTATGACGATGACTCCTAAGTTATGCGTACACAACCACGAATCAATATGAAGTGTATATCCAACACTATTATATGGTGTACTACTTATGTATGACGATGACTCCTAAGTTATGCGTACACAACCACGAATCAATATGAAGTGTATATCCAACACTATTATATGGTATACTACTTATGTATGACGATGATTCCTATGTTATGCGTACACAACCACGAATCAATATGGGCTGCGGAAATCAGCAATATGTCCTAGTCTGATTTTGCAGTCGTCGCTCTTAATTGTACGCCGCGTTTCAAGTATCAGTTTCCCAACTAAAGAGACTGTAATTGGCACTAGACCAATAAGCAAATGTAATGCACTGCCTTTAACACGACACCACAGCGCCGTTCATGTCGCGAGGTGGCAGGTGGCATTTCTCCCGATGAGAGAGGGAGAGCTATTATCACGTCGCTAACCACTTTCTAGAACCTTTTAGCTCGTGTCTGCTTCCGGTTTGACATTGGTTAGTTAGAAGCCGCCACTTTCTGTTACATGTTTTCGAGTAGTTCTGACACAAATTTGCACTCAAATTAAATTATGCCTGCAAGGTAAGAGACGGCTCTCCAGTGAATGAGAACATCTCTTTCTGTGGAAACACGTTTGGCTAGGCTACGTGAACGGTCTTGCAGTGCAATATCAGTATCAATGTAACCATGTGCAAGAAAATAAGCATGCTTTGACGTGACTGAGTGTCGTTTTTGTGATGAAAGTCAATATCAATAATTCACTGATCGAGGGCAACATCCCTTATCATTATATGTCAAACTTACAAATTAAAATATCTTTTTTGCATATTTAACATATTTCTTTATTGGGAATGCAGATTACGTGTCACTGTAAAAAAAATACGCCAATCAGTCAGTGTGTACTATTGTTAATTATGATATTTTAGCGTCACACAATTGCTGGTCAGGACTGACTGTTTGTTAGGTAGACCGACATTATGCACATGCCTTCTAAATGAACTCCCGTTTACTGAAGCATTTCAACAACATGTTTAACCTTGCTTAATGCACCTTAGCCCCCTAGTGTATCCATCCATCTGGAAACAACTTGTATAATTATTGCTTAGCTATTTTTGTATCGATCAACTATTTTGTCCACTGAGCTTGGTGCAAGGATTTATACGTAAAAGACGTTACCTTATTGTTGTTGCAGTTACTCTTATTGTCATTATAATTACCAGTTCAACAACGTCATACGGATAATGAAAGTGTGACGTCCAGGAAGCGGAAGTATTCCGCTTGTAGCAGTTTGTTTATATATTTAAAACTTGTAATGGCCCCACCTATAATATCGCTACTGTCAACACACTATAGGGAATTTTTTTGGAAATAACGTATTATTCGTCTTATATTTACCGGCGGGCTATCAACCAAAACATATTTATTTTGCATACACGATTTGTTTAGATTAAACTGTGATAGGAACGAAAATGAAGAATATATGGACGTAAAGTTAGACGACTCGTTGTGATAAAACAAATAATTAGTATTATTAGTAATACGTTTACTTCCTGTTGTTGGCATTGTTGTTAACGGGGGAATGAAACGTATCAACAAGCATAGCCCAAACATAAGAACAAATCATGATTCGATGAATACAGCGCCGCAGTATATTTTTATATATTTTGTTTTCAAACTTAGCTATTATCAGAACTCAGAATCAATTTATTTGACCTATAGATACAATACATATGCACTGAATAACGTAAGTAATAGATAAGGTCGGGAGACTCCCATTAAGGTATATAATATCGCTAGCACAGGAGCCAACCCATAAATATCAACAACAATAACATTTACATGACACTAATTAGAATAGCATATGATTGTTTTAGTTGATAATTACTCAAAATATCAACATGCATACATAATACAAGGACTGAGTATATGTACTTGTGTACACATAGACGTACATATGGATACTTGGGTATATATTCCAATACGCATTACGAATTACAAATAAAGCAATTATGGATACGACAACTGGATTCATAATTTAAAATAATGTTTTTGTATGTTAAAAAAACATATAGACTGTGGGTGTAAAGTTTATTAATGATAATCCTTGATGTATTGTTAACTGTCTCTACTATGTTGTGCATTTTTGGCTAATTCATGTTTGGATCTGGACATATACAGATTATTTCACGTGTGCAGCGCTGATGAATATCATAGATGTGTATGTTTGGATAAACATTGAAGTAATTGGGTAAAGATTGTTAATTAATTTATAGTAAAACTGTTGGATTTATAAATGCCATCCAACTTTAGCAACTCAATACTTTAAAAAAGGGCTTGTGTGAGTATTGTATTTACTTAAATGGATATTATTCGGGCGCAGTGGCCGAGTGGTTAGAGTACCGGACTCTCGACTGGGGGACCGGGTTTCAAATTACGGCGACGGCTGAGGAGTGGTTCGGTATAGGTTCAGCTGACGTGTCGAAACTTAGGCAATTTCGTTCACCCTACGACGCCCCCCTTCCAACCCGCACCGGCCAGCGTGGAAGGGGAGGCCAACAACACCAGAATGCAATGTACAATGAAGCCAAGGCACCCAGTTCCCAGCAGCATCGAAAGAGTCTATGACCAAGGAGGCGGTTCGGGTCACGTAGGGCTACGAGCAGGGGGTGCAAAGAATCTCTGGGTCAAGAAGAGCCGCCGAGAGAAGGTAAGTAGACTGACGATAGCAACATATAACGTAACGACACTACTAAGAGATGAACAGATACAAGAACTGGAGGAGGAACTTAGGGAAACCAAGTTGGTATGGGATGTGATCGGGATCGGAGAAGTCAAAAGAAGAGAAGAATGCTTCTTCACTACATTATACAGCGGCCATCTACTTTACGATTCCACAGCGAACATCGGCCAAGCTGGAGTAGGCTTTCTCATAAACAAGAAATGGAGAAACAATATACTGAGGGTTAACAGCATCAGCCCCAGAGTAGCAGAACTTGTTCTATGCATAACAAAGCTCTACAAGCTGAAGATAGTACAAATATATGCACCAACAACATCACACTCAGAAGAAGACACAGGCAACTTCTACAACGACATGGGTGAGACCTTAGAAAAGCCAAACCACTACTCGATAGTGATGGGACACTTTAATGCGCAAGTTTGAAAACGAACAAACACAAAGGAAACGGCATCAGGCAAATTTTGCCTAGGTGTGAGAAACGAAAGAGGCAACATCAAGAAAGTACACAATTAATAATATCATGTTCCAGAAGAAAGCAGGGAGGTGATGGACATGGAAAAGCCCAAATGGAGAAACGAAGAACGAAATTTACTGCATCCTGTCAGACATAGTCACTGGCGTCAAGACTGAAAGGAAGAAGTTGGTAAACAAGATACCACCGAGTGTAGATACCACACAAATCGGAAGAAAAAAGATCGAATTCCAAATCGAAATGCGAAATCGATTCGAGACACTACAGAAACTAGACGACATCGACACCATCAGCGAAAACATCACAGAGATGATCCAACTAAGTGCAACAAGTGTAGCCAAAGCAATCAACAGGCATGTCGTGACGAGAATATTGTCACCGACACGAGCACTAATGAACAAACGACGAGACATTGTGGATAACGGCGACCGTAAAAAACAAATGGAGTACGCAGAACTATGCAAGACCATCAAAAAGAAAGGGAAGGAGGACATCAGAAAGTACAAACAAGACATCATACGATAAATTATGTCTTCAAAGAACCTGAAGAAAGCAAGAAGAACGCAGGCACTGGGCCGAGACAGGCTGGTTACACTTCTAGACAAGCAGGGTAGATAAATACAAGATCAACATATGATCATGGAACGAATAGAGGAATTATACACCGAGCTATATGACAGTGAACAGAGTGACATCATTCAAACCGACCCGAAAGAGGTACCAGAGATAACACCATGTGAAGTGGAAGCTGCGCTAAGAGATATGAAGAAAGGGAAGACATCAGGCAACGACCATGTAAACATTGAAACATTAAAAGCAGGAGAAGATAGATAGATAGCTAAGCTGTATACTAAATGCTTATCAGAAAGACGAATACCCACTGCTTGCAAGAACGCAAAGATGGTGATAATCTTCAATAAGGGAAATAAGAAAGGCTTAAAGGACTACAGACCGATATCTATGTTATCAAACATCTACAAATTACTCACATAGATACTGACGAATAGACTAGAGAAGACACTGGACGAAAACCAACCACGAGAGCAATCAGGATTCAGAAGCAGGTACTCAACGACAAACCAAATACACGTCGTAAACCAACTGAAAGAGAAGTGCCGAGAATATAATATTCCGCTCTGCATCGCTTTCGTCGACTATGAGAAGGCTTTCGACTCAAACGGTGCAAACTCAAGCAATACTGACCTCCCTTCAAGAACAGGGGATAGAAGATGTGTACATCGATAACCTGAAGACATCTACACCAACAGCTTGGCGACAGTCCACCTACACAAAAAGAGCAACAAGATACACATCAAGAGAAGAGTACGACAGGGTGACACCATATCACCCAAGCTGTTCACGGCAACACTCGAAAGCATATTCCGAAGACTGACCTGGAAAACCAGAGGTTTGAGGATAGACGGGTAAAATCTCAACCATCGTCGCTTCGCCGAAGACATAGTCGTATGCGCTACTACACCGCAAGAATTACAAAACATGCTGCAGGAGCTAGCTGATGAAAGTGAAAAACAAGGTCTCAAGATGAACATCTCGAAGACAAAAGTGATGGTAGAAAATAACACGCCAATATATATCAACACGACGCAGATAGAGAACGTTGAAAGCTACGTCTATCTGGGACAGCGATACGGTATCAGAGACAAAAACCAAGACAAGGAGATTCAAAGAAGTATCACTGCCGGCTGGACAACATTCGCCAAACACCGCGACATCTTAAAGGGTAACTTTGGAACCTGCTTGAAGAGACAAGTCTTCAACTCATGCGTATTTCCAGCGATGACATACGACGCGGAAACATGGGCACTCATCATCTAGGCAACGAACAAGCTAGCACAAACAAAGATGGAAAGTGTATGTTAAACATCAAATCAGAAAATTTCATTTTCATGTTTTTTATGTTAAATATCACATATCGGGAGATAAAAACAAACATCTGGGTAAGGCAGAAAACAAAAGTCATAGACGTGATCGAACAAATCAGAAGACAGAAGTGGACCTGGGCAGACTACGAGATAACCGATGGACATCGCGTATCACAACCTGGAGACCTTACGAAGGGAAACGATCTAGAGGAAGACCGGCGAGACGGTAGAGAGACGAACTAGACGAATACTGGAAAGGCACCATCTGGCAGAGGATAGCGCAAGACAGGCAGATTTGGAAACGACATACTGAGACCTTCGCCCAACCACGGGATACCACGACTGCACAATGTTTTTTTTCTGTAATTTGAAAATTCGATGTATCTGATGACCCCACAAAAGACAGCCACAATTAATATGAGGGAGAATAAGAGCATTGTACATTATGTTGTGTCACACATCATGCATTGTGCATAATATAATAGGTGGTTAAAAAGTGTTTATTTAGTATGCCTATTGTTTTATATATTTTATTTGCTATTTTGTTTTTATGACTCTGTCAGTTTAAATGGTTATTTATTATGATGTCTAAAAAATTGAAATAATTTTCACATTCAACGTATCGGCACTGGGCGCCGCCATTACGCTCCAGCGCCGAATGGTTTGAGTGGCCAAATGCTACTAATGGCCGCGTAATGTAACGGAATAGGCGATGGGGTATAGCTCCGAGAAAAACCAACAATTCGCATACAAAAACATAAATAATAGAAAAATCAAATGCATTGAATAGCAACGCATTATACTATAAGTGAAACTACACAACTTTTTACTATAAGTGATACTACACAACTTTTCACCTACTTAGACGGAAGGATGCATACAGAAAATAACACTGTTTGAGGGTAGATTTGCGGCTTCTCGGTTACCATTAATGTTCATGAAGTACTGACGCCTAAATTCGCCCGTGCTACGTTGGCAACGAAACAATAATTATTTCGCAGGGAGATGCGTAGGTGTGCATTTCCCTGACAAACACAAATAAACAATATTACTCGTATACAATCACTTTATTGAAAACTCGTTCATGTACATGCTTATTTGTTTATTAAAGTTTAATAAACATTTATTAAAGGATAGTTTGTTAAAATACGTGTTACAATTGAAATGTGGTATTAGAACAAGGGATCGGGGAGGATCCTAACGTGGGTCCAAGTGGATGGACTCCACTTCTGGCATAAACATGGATGTACAATTATGGTATTACAACAAGGGATCGGGGAGGATCCTACCGTGGGTCCAAGTGGATGGACTCCACTTCTGGCATAAACATGGATGTACAATTATGGTATTACAACAAGGGATCGGGGAGGATCCTACCGTGGGTCCAAGTGGATGGACTCCACTTCTGGCATAAACATGGATGTACAATTATGGTATTACAACAAGGGATCGGGGTGGATCCTAACGTGGGTCCAAGTGGATGGACTCCACTTCTGGCATAAACATGGATGTACAACTGAAATTATATTGAATGGCTGAAAACCAGATTCTAGGTACACTTAACTTTCTTCAAATGTTTGCATACAAAACTACATCTGCCCTACCCACTGGTTGCTGCTTCCTTTTGGGCCAACAGTTAAATTATATACATGATTTATAAATGAAACATGTTAGCTTAAACATCAGAAACTAAGCCTCAACATGTTTCATGTTGTCAACTGTTCTGTTCGAAATATTTCCAATGAACAAGGAAGTTGCCTTATTCCGTGCCTTCAATTCTTCATACTAGGAAATAATAATAAAAAAGCTGGATTTGTCCATGTATTTGTATTATGTAGAATATACTGTAAGCTGTAGTTATTATTTACTTTGACTGCCTTATTGCTGACATTCTAATCAACATTAACTTAACGGCTGTCAGGTCAATGGTTACAAGAATAGGTCGTGTGCGTTTTGTTGCCACATTGTTAAATAATTTGCAAAAATTACTCAAAGTGATGTCAATTGTCTTGTAATGTTTATTTTTGAATCATTAAAAAATAGTATGAACAAAAAGTTTTTAGTCGTATAAAATAATGACTGTGTGGCAGAACAGTTATACAGACTAAACATCAACTAAGTAATAACTTACCAGCCACTATGACATAGAGTAACAATGAATTACAGCACTTCATTTATTATATTGATTATATGATTTGGCTATCGATATTTAATGTCGAGTTATATATGATGACCGAGAATGGCCATCGCAGTTTTGTGAGGACATTCGCAACACCCTGGAGCGGTGACGCGATGTGCAGAGAGACGGAGCTATGTGCGATAGTATGGGAGATGCGCTATGCTATGTGCGGTGTTATGTGCGACACGTAGCTCGATACTCGATTGACGATACAACATCTACAATGCTAAAGCAATACAACATACGATACTCGATTGACGATACAACATCTACAATGCTAAAGCAATACAACATACGATACTCGATTGACGATACAACATCTACAATGCTACGAGCAATACAACATACGATACTCGATTGACGATACAACATCTACAATGCTACGAGCAATACAACATACGATACTCGATTGACGATACAACATCTACAATGCTACGAGCAATACAACATGCGATACTCGATTGACGATACAACATCTACAATGCTACGAGCAATACAACATACGATACTCGATTGACGATACAACATCTACAATGCTACGAGCAATACAACATACGATACTCGATTGACGATACAACATCTACAATGCTACGAGCAATACAACATACGATACTCGATTGACGATACAACATCTACAATGCTACGAGCAATACAACATGCGATACTCGATTGACGATACAACATCTACAATGCTACGAGCAATACAACATACGATACTCGATTGACGATACAACATCTACAATGCTACGAGCAATACAACATACGATACTCGATTGACGATACAACATCTACAATGCTAAAGCAATACAACATGCGATACGCGATGCTATTGGCGATGCAATGGCCGAATATATGTGCTATGCGACAGACGATGCGAGATCATATATGCGATGATATATGCTAAACAATTGCATTCATCATTTTTTTATTTAGTAAAAGTACATTTGGGTGGAAAGTATTGCAGACTAAATGTACGCTATAGCAACGATACAACGATTTTACAATAAAGCAGCAAATTTACAATATCACTTTCAAAATAATCGTATGATAAACATAAAATGACACTTGCTAGTATAGATACAGCGACGAATCTAAATACATTAATGGAAAACAAGACATTAACATGTATGACTTGCGATAAAATTAGATTCGTCCAAACAATATATTTGGGGTAGATTCCCAATGTATATATATTCAGGTTTCGCATAGCCTTACTGCGTTTTTTAACCTTGAACAAATTCGTGCATTACACTTTGTTTCATTTCTTCAGCTCTATTTATTAGTACTGTTTTACTGCCGACTAATGAAAACAATGCTGGGGCAGTTTATACTCTAAGCGTCTAGGTGAAGATTACGAAGTGAGTAACGACAGCATGCAACGACGCCTTGTACAAGTCATCGCAGTCTGACTAGGTGTCCTCCCTACTTCGTTCAGGATTCTCCCTAGACAGGACTAGCGAAGACTCACATTAAACATCGCAGAAGTCCAGACTCGACCTATAGCATAGGCGTTTATTGCACAACGTACAACAGCATAACATCTAGCAACAAGAAAGAGACCACGACCCTAACTCTACAGTTCTGTCTCCTTTTATACGTTCAACAGCCTAACATCTAGCAACAGGAAAGAGACCACGACCCTAACTCTACAGTTATGTCTACTTTTATACGGTCTACCGACGATCATCTATGTCCCACGCAGGGGACCTTAATCAATCATCAACACTTTATCGAACAAGCAATTATCTGACGTGCAATACCAGTGCCAATTGTCCGACAGCTATTAATTGGAACCACTACCCCCGGCGGAAGACTACAACTTGGAACGTTGCCAACACTCTTTGGATTCAAATGAAACATTAATCGTTAACTCTACGCTTCTCTACTGACAAATTGTAATTGTTCAAATCGGCTATCCCGACAATCGTTATGGGAGCAAGCTATTCCCTATTCTCCCATTACGTCCAGCCCAGCAGTGACTCATTATTCAGCTGACCGCTCAATGTTTCGACCTCTAGCCACGTACAATATTATATGATTAAGTTTCTACCAACTATTCCAACTATAACGCCGTTACTATTCGGTCTAAACATGATCGACCTTTACATCCTGACCTAAACCGTCATTTCCATCCCTCCAAGAAGTCACTGCGTAGGTTGATTAACTGCTGCATTTTATTGTGGGACACGAATGGCACATAAGACCTTTGTTTGTAGGCAATGCTGGGTGCACGCGAGCAATAATAATGTACGTGAGCCTGACTATATAGAGATTGCATTGCTAACGTAGCACTAACGCCGTTCATGATCGACGCGGTACTTTTTATGAGGAATATGGCTGCTATATATATAATGTTATTGTGCCTACCGATGAGATCATGCCGTAAAGCAAAATGGTATATACACGATAAGTTATAGTGGCATATGGTTGAAACCATTGGGATGTGAGCCAGTTACAAAAAAACACTGCGATCGATCACGGAAATACGATTGTCAAAACGAAATATATATATATATATATATATAACGTTTACTTAATGATTATATATATATATATATATATATATACATACATACATATATATATATATATACTAATAATAATAATAACAATTAAGCAAACGTTGCTAATCTTACTATAATAGAACAAATGTATGCGTGAATGTTATCGTTTTCCTCTTAGACGGGTTGAACCACGAGCGCTAAACTTTCAGGAATCAATCGACGACCCCAGTCGTAGGACGTAAGACGTAATTTTAAAAATACCCCATATTTCAAGAGTTATTGGTGTTTTATGGGTATATATCGCTTGCTGACTACATACTATTTTGAAGAATACACACATAACAATACAGTTGGTTTGACAATGTTTCGGGAAAAGTGGGCACTATAATTGTAACAGTATATATATATATGCGGTCGTCGATTGATTCCTGAAAGTTTAGCGCTCGTGGTTCAACCCGTCTAAGAGGAAAACGATAACATTCACGCATACATTTGTTCTATTATAGTAAGATTAGCAACGTTTGCTTAATTGTTATTATATATATATATATATATATACAACCCTGTGTACGTTCCCTATACTATTAACATTTCTATTACTTTAAAAACCGAAGTGTATGACACAATGATCGAGCAAACTATTACACCTGTGACATGAATATTTTATACTGGTCCGTTCTATTGACAGCGCGTTGCTTTGTAAATAGTATTTACCTAATTCAAATATATATATATATGCATATTAGGGTGTCAAAATTTTTTTTGTGGGAAATCAACCATGCATATGGGATATAAAGGTGAGGTTAGGTGAAAAAACAACTGTGTTAAAATTTCTGAGTAAACCATTGGAGGAAAAGACCGCTCAAAGCACCCAAAGTTTTAGTAAAATCACAATATAGGGATAACTTTAAGAAGACCATATATCAAAATCTACTGAACATATTTTACTAAAATTATCACTGTGACCTATGAATCATATAAGTATCACCCCTAATAAAAAATTTGCTCAATACATACCTTTTCAGACAAACATACTGATTGCACTCCAGGATGAACATTTGAATTTTCTGGGCAGAGCATTTGTAATAAGGTAAACATACACACAATCCCACATATGAAAAGTCCATAGCAGAAAAGCTGTTTTGCCTTATTAAAGATCCATCATCCTCGTCTTTGTAGCCTGAGGCATCAGCCCTCGATGCGACTCTATGAATTGGAAGATGAGCTGGCGCTGCTCTTCGTCGTCAGTGAGAGTCAGGTTGAAATCCGTCACAAGTTTGACGACTCTCTGTGCACAGTCGTTTACAACACGCAAAGCAGAGACAGTCTTCACTGCGTTAAGATAGTCTTAGTGGCTGGGCCAAATCTCAGGCTTGCAGTTGAGAAAGCTGCGTTTAATCTTGAGAGCAGTGAAGAAGTTGAACAAACGTTCTTTTGCGAAATTGGCGAGGTGCACTTCATTAAAGGAGACTATCTTATTCGCCTCCAACCGCCGCAGGTCATTCATCTTTGCAGGTCTCCCAAAGGCGGCTACCATTGCCGTCATCTCGTCTGCAGAGACACGGTCAGAGAAGAGCGCCAGAGAGATTAGGTCTTCAATGAGATACCAGAGATGGCCCATCATCTTCATTGTTGCTGTCTGTGCAATCACACCATCCACTTCATCGAAGTTCTCCAGGTCACGAAGGAGGCAGAGGTCGTTGATAGGCGCACGTCTGCTGCTGGCTGCATCTACCCATGCTCTGATGTAGATGGTGATCGTGAACAGGCAGATGCGCTGTAGAGCCTGTAGTTCGTGGCTAGTAAGCTCGAACTGCTAACGGAAGGCGAATATCTTCAAGCAGTAGATCCCTTTTGCCAACCAGCAAACATGGTGGTAGGCGCCTAGTGGGCTGAACTGGTATATCGAGGTCACGTGCTCCACCCAACAAGATGATGGCCAGCTGGATGAACTCGAAGTAGTCCTGACGTGGGAGCTTATTGCGAAGTTGTTCTGTTAGGAACTAGCTTGCTGTAATGTTATGCCTCTCCAGCCATTGCTTCTCGTGTCAAGGCACACCCAGATGACCTAGTTGTCTCACTGTCCAAAGAGTTGTATTTTCTTTGATTAATGAATGGCCAGTTCTCCTTGAACCGACTGAAGAGCGGGATAGTTGGACCCTTCGACGCAAAGAATAGATCGACAACTGCAGCGGCAATGATCTCCAGTATATGGTGTCGGCCAGTGTTGCTTGATGTTATGTCAAAGCATAGTTCTGCCACGTGCTCGCCAACGCCCTCCCAATCCCGCAGAAACTGGACGACGGCGTTGCCCATCTTCGCTCCGGTCCCTGATGACATTCGTGGAATGCCGAGCAACTTTTCGACCCCTTTCCCTGAAACTACGATGGGCCTGCGACCTGATTTTTTACCTTGCCTGTTAGGTAATAATTGTCTATCGAAATGTGCGACAAGAGACACATCCGGGTAGAAAAGTAACTCTAATGGCCTGTGCGATGGCGACGCGGCCATCTCTACGTGCTGTGTCGAGTGATGTTCTACACAGAGTGAATTCTGACACATCAACGCCAGCAGCCATCAATGCTGGTGTCACAATATGCATCACTTGACGTGATGTTGTTTGTGTTCTGTCCAAGCTAGCGACAAACAACGGGTCATCAACAAGACAGCACCGTGCTACCTTCGTGATTCAGGGAACTGGTTCGGCCCGCTTAGAAGACTGCGATGATCTAGATACATCTAGATGTTTCTGGTGATATGTGTTGATAGAGATAGCCACATCAACGTCCAGTGAGCCAACAAAATCCGATTATTCATCCTGTGTGATTATGTGAGTAGCTCTGTTGATGACTCTATCTCAGTTGTCTTGGAAGAAGACTCTCGTCACTGCATCTCGTCGCATTTTCGTTTTTGGCGTGTCTGCTCTTTCACTTTGAAAGGCATGTTCTCCCCAGCCATCACCATCTTCCTCTCACTTCGTTGATCTTGCAGAAACATCACGAGCAATGCAGATCAGCTGATCGAACTCTGCAGGTGCCACATCAAACAGTTCCAGCAATCGACTGCTAAACTCAGTTTCCAGCTCAGCTTGCCTCTTATTGCGCCTGTGTTTGTTCTTGCATGTGTTGTCGTGCTGCTGATATAGTTTTTGCAGCTTCTCGACAGCATTCGGCTTCTGCATCGTCGGAAAGTTAGCCAGATGCCAAACCCGCAGCACTTCGCCTACCGCATTGTTGCAGCTTGCAGGCAGCGTCAGCTTCTTCACTTTCAAGTCGTAGAAAACTCGCCGCAGAACTTCACCAATTGTAGGCAGTTGGTTCAGGTTCTCGATACAAGGAAGCGGTTGCCCAACTAACCACACGTTTGCTGCAGATCTAGTACGAAGCGGCGCATTCGGCCTGGTAACAACAGCATCAGAACAATGAACGACAACAGTTACTGCTTTGCGCGACGTTCAACAGAGCTTAGTTACAAAAAATCTGCCTGCTTAAATTGTGGTGTGTAACTTGCCTAAGTGTAATTTAACCAAATATAACGTGATATAAATTACCTAAATAATGTAGTCAATTATAATGTAGTCAATTATGATGGATTACTTTTTTCAAAAATGAAGAAAACCTGTTGTCTTGACATAGTTATTATGAATATAAATTAGAACACAGTAAAACAATTATTAAAATAGATTAAGTAGATATTTACATAACGCGTTTTTAAATGTATCCCTATTTCGTGCTTTTACCAAAATTCGGGTGCTTTGAGAAGTCTCTCCTCTAAATGGGTTTTTCAGAAATTTTACCAGAGTTGTTTTCTCAGCCAACCTCACCTTTTTAGCCCATATGCATGGTTTATTATTATTTTAAATATTAAAATAGGGCCACTCTAATGCATATACATAACTGCAAAACTTTTCATCTAGCAGGCTATTCGCCGTACGGCTAGCGAGAACTTCGTTATAATAATAAACAATTTAGAACGATTTCCGTGTAGCAGAACAAACTAATCGCTGAGTGAACAATAGTCCAATTAACCTTACTTATGTACAGTTACGAAATACGTGTATTCGTACGGTATCACAGCCATTGTCGTCACACGTAAACTATTATGTATTTCGTTTTTGGTTGATCATTTCCCTTGAATAATATCCCTTATTGCCACCTCTAATACTTTACTAATATCTAGCATATGTCCTTCACAGACTTTGAGTATGCATGCATGCATGATGTGTGACACAACATATGTCCTTCACAGACTTTGAGTATGATTACATGCGTGATGTGTGACACAACATATTTCCTTCACAGACTTTGAGTATGCATGCATGCATGATGTGTGACACAACATATTTCCTTCACAGACTTTGAGTATGCATGCATGCATAATGTGTAACACAACATATATCCTTCACAGACTTTGAGTATGCATGCACGCATGATGTGTGACACAACATATATCCTTCACAGACTTTGAGTATGCATGCACGCATGATGTGTAACACAACATATTTCCTTCACAGACTTTGAGTATGCATGCATGCATGACGTGTGACACAATATATATATTTACTTCATACGGTTTCAAAAAACGTCCAAAACTTGTTACAACACATAACAATCTATATCGGTATAACATACACGTCGTTGTATTTTACTCTGAAGGTACACCACTTCAGCTTAGGGAGTAATTGAGCATTCGTGTTATCCATTTATATATGGCGAGTCTCTATATATAATGCATACGTACGGTTTCACTAAACTTCCGCAACACGATCAACTCACGAACAAGTGTGTGTTCGTCAAATCATCATTATGCACTGACAATGAATACTGATATACAGAACGTATAACACTGCTCTGTCAGTCCTTGTTCGTTGTACATATTAAAACAAGTTATTCTTGCCATTAGTTGTTCCTAACAAGTTGTTCCCAAACAGACAGACATACAGACAGACACACACACACACACACACACACACACACACACACACACACACACACACACACACATATATATATATACATATATATATATATATAGAGAGAGAGAGAAGATCGGCGAATCAGCGTTATCCGGCCTCAATGCGGATATCAATATTACAAATCAGCGAGTCTGGATTTCCTCATGTACTCGACGTGGAGAACTTTGCATTCGTATTCATATGACTAGTGAATAATAAAGCTTTTGGGTAACTGCGTGTCCAAACGTTGCTGCAAATAATACATGTGAAATCCGGTGTTAATGTATTTTACATTTAATATATTTTGCTGATAGCATTTGCAATGTATGCTGGCTGTTTGCTACATGTCTGTATGGGTGTATGCAATAATGTGTTTTTAACTAGTAAGAGTGCTCTGTTCCGTGACAAGTGTTAAATCAATATCTAAATTTATTCAATCCGTTTTAAGCGAAGAATGCAGTCGTCATTACTATATATTAAACATTGATATTGATCCCCTATAAATACACTTATGTGTAAGAGTATCATTCAACATTGCAGCTACATACAATTGTATTAGTAAAAGGTTATTGCTATTTTATTTGTTTGATAGGAAGCAACGATAATCCGGATAATTGGACGACACGGAGCGACAGTGCGTCGAATGATGCGCGCGCGGGAGCTATAGTTTCACTTGCTATGGACACATTTGAGATATGTATGTTTGCTACCGTCATAGCAGGCATCCCAGGCAATCTACTGGTGGTAGCTGTGTACGCTCGCAAACTGACATCATCCGTCCGAATGTACATGTTCGCCTTGGCTCTGACTGATGTAGTGATATGCATCAGCTACGCTATAATTTCGGTGATGGGCGTGGCGAGAAAGAGCGAGCCCATCTACATAATCATGTGGTCGACGTTCATATTCGGCATTGGGTTTTCCCTGTTAGTTCTGACATTGACCGCGGTGGAGCGCTACTGGAGCATCGCCCGACCGCACTCGTTCACGTTTAGTCCGCGTCGAGGAAAAGTGGCGCTAGTGGTGACAGCGCTGATTGCGCTGGCGACGATGGTCGCCACAAAGATGCTTAGGGCGCTCGGTTTGCCGAAGACCGCGAAGTTCCATCTGATGGTGCACCTGGGTTTCTGCACACTCGTCATTCTCGTCATGTACACGCTGCTCGCTCGGGAGCTCTTGCTACGTCTTCGGAGCCGGAAGACACAGTTGAACCCGTCAACGACCAGTAGTGTCAACACCAAAAATATACACCTTGATGTCCCTCTAACAAGCGTTGCGACAACATCAACGTCGCTGGAACCGCCAACACAACGATCGACAACGGGGCCGAGCACAATATGCGTGCTGTCAGGTCAGATTACTAAAACACCGGCAGTCAATAAACAAACACACGAAGCAAAAGCGGCGTTGATGTTATTCGTGGTTACCGTCGTATTCATTGCTTGTTGGAATCCCTACTGGATGCAAACTATCGGCGTTGATGTCCCACGTGAGGTACGGCGTGTCTACGTCATACATTCCGTCGTTAATCCGGCCATATATAGCTGCATGAGTAGTGCATTCCGTGACGACGTGCGCCATTTTTTTTTTATTGTCGTCACTGACCGATCGTGTCTGCTTCGTTATTAATGAAGCGAAGAAGACCACGTCAATCATCATTCAGGAATTATAGTATTTTGGAGTTGGAGTATTCCGTGTTTGCTTATAAAGCCGATCCGGAAATTATATATTTTCTAATATGTAAGGCAGGACACAGCAGATAATCGTACCTACGCGGATTATTCGACACATCTATATGGTGCATTTCCAAACAGCATTTGCAATGCTTCTAAACTGAAAGAAATCAGAAGCTTTTATCGCGTTGATGATCTGTGCTGGGTGATTTTATGGTTACCTCTCCCAGTATTTAGACCTTGACAATACAGACCTCACACGTATAATGTACAAGGATATAAAATGTTTACAAGCGCTCCGATCACGAATCTCTATCCCTATCCCGATCGCGCCTTGTGTTCAATTCCATTGTACAACAATCGAACTGAGCGCGTGGCGCGATCGGTATAGGGATAGCGAATCAAGATCGGAGCGCTTGCAAACACTCTCTATAACAGCAGTTTGATATATACGTTTCTCGCGCTACCTATTATCGGTTCCGTACGTTTTCGGCCGGTCCCATATATGTTGTGCCAGGACACTTATGCGTGAAAACGGATATATTGGTATATGTTTGTGAATATATTATCTATAGGTTTGTTGATGGCGTTTCAAATTTTATTGTCTAAGTTTTACTGATGACATAATCTATATGTTTAACTGTAAATGACTAGTGATAAATACAGCAACGTGTTTATATAATGATGTCACATGATGTTGTGAAGTAAACCAAATGGCATAGTAGCATGGAAAACAGTAGAAACATTTGATACAATACTAACTATTAGATAGCAAAAGTAAATATATTGAAATGACTAACATTAGTAGGTTAGTTGTTAGCTATTCTAAAATAGTATGTCTTCAATTTTAATTTAATTAAGTAACATTGTTACTAGGGCATACGCCTTTGTTTGGGGAGATGCATAAGATAGATCCATATATGTTTTTGTTTATAAGCGCGATCCCCTGTTGTCTGTTTTGTTTCTGTTATATAGTCAGATCATCTCACATCAATGTCCGTACTGTACGTTTCTGGGAATCAGTATATCAGACATATGGTGCGGGTCTTGGCAATTTAGTGTATTAAATGACAACGAGCATGTATTGTAGTTTAAGGGCGCTCAACTAACCACCAATTAAGTAATATGATGGTGGTTTTGTATGGTCGTATTTATCTAATCGCACGCATACAAATGTTTGTTGTGAACGAATCTCATATTGGGTATGGCATCACACTGGAATGCATATTCGTTGAACTTAGTAAACTAGAAGACGCGATACAGCAGATATGTTTCACGGAACCGGAAATCGGCAATATGTTGGTCAATTGTCTGCGTCGTTTTGCTTTTCTTGACATTATTCAATATAACTTTGATCACTTTGTCATAACGAATAACATCGTTTTATTTGCGGTAGTTGTACAAAGAAACTACAACGCATGAAATACTTATTCAACATATTTTATTTGTTAAAACGCACACAATCGTGATTGTGTGCGTCCTGAATCATTCATAATTAATCAAGTGGCCGAGCATTTGTAAGTAATACGATATACTTCTTAAGAACTCCGAAAAATAAACGTATGATCAGTACTAAAGGGAAGCAGTATGTTCCTCTACCCGGAATATGCCAGCGTCATAAAATTTAACAGTAAGTATGACGTGTTGAACGTGGAAAAAAATTGAATATCAAAGGGTATTTTCGTTAACGCGACCCGTCTCGGCTGTATTGCCAACAAACATTGTTTTGAAACTGGATGTTTTGTTGATCATTTGAACATGCGTGCACAAACATTCATGAAAACGCAGACGCCGTGACGTATTACGTAAGCTACTGCCAGGATATACGTATTCCCCAGAAGACTGTCAGTGCGTTCAGCAACGATAAGCTGTGGTTCATCAATGACCTGAAATTCACGCTGAAAGAGAAACAGAATGCTTTCAGGAGTGTATACCGTGCACTATACAAGAAGAAATCCAAGGTGACAGCTCTGAACGATTACCGCCCCGAGGCCTTGACGTCAGTGTTGATGTTTGTGCTGGAGCGCTTGGTTCTCAAATACCTGAAGTATGTCAGAAAAAAAAGGATCTACTCCAGTTTGCGTACAGAGAAAATCGGACCACTGATGACGCTGTTGTATTGGCCCTTCAACTCGTCTTACACCTGTACGTACATTACACATCCGCGTTTAATACGATCGTCTCGCAGAAACTCTTCGACATGGTGCGTTTGCTGTCGGCAGGTGTCTCTGTCACAAAGTGGTTTGTATAGAATTTAATCAGGCTTTAGAACAGTGGTTTTGTATACATAGTATGGTTGATGGGATGGTGCTGCCATCTCTGGTATGTATTGTCGCGGAGGTATATGCTGGTGCCCTCTGCCGATTAAGGCGTGTAACGTTTTAACTGCCGACGAGTCAGATTTAATTTATTTCATTTGTAGCGTACACCACTAATTCTACGTTTAGGTATATCAAATTTTGTACCTGTAGAAATTATTTAACATGACTGGTAATATGATGACCTGTCAAACTACTTATGTTGTGGTTATAAGAAGATTATATTATGAACTTATAAAAGTTGTTTACAGAAATGTAGGTGTGAAAAACACTAAGGTCACACCTACCTTATGAATAGAGTGCGTGTTTTATTAAAATTATGGATTAATTCATGAGAGTTAGAATTTACGATGAATATTGTGGTATCCGGCTCGATACAGGGAATCCAGTGATATTAATTATGTAAGTAATTCACGTAAGTTAAAGATTGAATGAGCACTTATATAGCCATACATTTAGCTCACAAAATCTATTTTTAACTCAGCGAGTTGAATGGATTGCTTCGAAGTGTGAATGGTTTCGGGAGCCGGTTTTTGAAGCGACTTTAATTTGTATTAAGTGTTGTAATTGGTCAGACTAACTTCCGGATTATCAAGCTATATAAGGGCCGGACGGCCATTCGTGGCCAGACGAACATTTGAGCAGAAGAAAATGTTGCACTCTCGTCTCCAGGAATTGGGCTGAAACGTGTGTCCGCCCAACGCCTGTAGTAAATACTTCTACGATTTCAACAGTACTGCACTTCTCACGCGTTGAAGAAGACTGGGCGATAACCGACTGCAGTTCCATTTTGATGTGATCTTCGAATGCAAGGCCACCACCGTTTCGTCTGCTAGCTGTCGTAACACCGACTCCGTGACATACCTTCTCTACATCGCCGAAGTCGTGACATCGTTTCCGTGTTGTCGCCTGGTGATTCGCGTGGGATCAACAAGGCAAATCTACCGTCTACTTGATCGCCCGAGTCGCCTGCTTTCATCTACGTGAATTCGTTCGCCGAACGCCGAACGCCGAACGCCGAACGCCGAACGACTTTCGACTTCGTCCTGACATCTCGCCGAACGCGACCGATGCGAACGTTGACATTCACACATCACGAGACATTCATTGGTTACAGTTCATAGACTTTACAACGGTGTATACCCGTCTTCATGTAAGTGACCAGCTGTTTAAATTGTCTCCCATGGTATTTCGTATTTGGATGCATACTCGTTGAGTACAATGTATGGTGTTATAAATATAATGTCATAGCAGAGTAACGGTTGGTCAACTATCACTGAACCGCTTTTGTTTATTGTTGATGTATTAAATGGGAACGCCAGTTCGCTTCTCGTACATACATATCTGATGTCACGTTATGTCTCTCGTTCACTCCGGATCCTAGTGCATCTGAACCTATAACTTGCTATGTCAAATCGGGTACCGCCAATTTATTAATACTTACACTCGATTTTGTGACAGTCTCCATGTGTCACTGGATCCCTGACTTTCTTCTGCTCCATCCTCAAGTCAAAAGGAATGACATGGTTTGCAATACTGTTATGTTGAACACCGGAACTCCCGAGGGTTGTGTCCTCTCCATGCTACTGTATTCGCTCTTAACGATGACTCTATGTCCCAACATTCATGCGTGCAACTGGTGCAGCTTGCAGATGATAACATTTTGGAAGGGTTGTGTCCTCTCCGTGCTCCTGTACTCGCTCTTAACGATGACTGTGTGTCCCAACATTCATCCGTGCAACTGGTGCAGCTTGCAGATGATAACATCTTGGAAGGGTTGTGTCCTCTCCATGCGACTGTACTTGCTCTTAACGATGACTCTATGTCCCAACATTCATCCTTGCAACTGGTGCAGTTTGCAGATGATAACATCTTGGAAGGGTTATGTCCTCTCCGTGCTCCTGTACTCGCTTTTAACGATGACTGTGTGTCCCAACATTCATCCTTGCAACTGGTGCAGCTTGCAGATGATAACATCTTGGAAGGGTTGTGTCCTCTCCATGCTCCTGTACTCGCTTTTAACGATGACTGTGTGTCCCAACATTCATCCTTGCAACTGGTGCAGCTTGCAGATGATAACATCTTGGAAGGGTTATGTCCTCTCCATGCTCCTGTACTCGCTCTCAACGATGACTGTGTGTCCCAACATTCATGCGTGCAACTGGAGAAGCTCGCAGATGATAACATCTAGGAAGGGTTGGTGAGGATCTGATATGAGTCTGAGTACCGCCATAAAGTGGAAGTACTACACGAATATCTCGCTTAGATGATGACTGTTTTGACGCGAGGCAGGTTGCAGAAGTATTGTTATCGAGTAATCTTCAGAGGCAATGGTGACGCGTGGAAGTAAACTTCTACTGCTGGTCATCACATTCGTCACCATTGTGCAGCCGTAATGTCTCGTGGTTGGGCGAATGCCTCAGCATATCGTTTCCAGATATGTCTGCCTTGTGCCGTCCTCTGCCAGATGGTGTCCTTCCAATACTCGTCTAATTAATATATTCACCGTCGCCCCGGTCTTCCTTTAGATCGTTTCCCTTCGTAAGGTCACAATGTGGTAATACGCGATGTCCACCTGTTATTCCGTTGCTTGACGAATGCTCTCCAGCCGGCGGTAATTCTTCTTCGAATATCCTTGTCTTGTGTTTTGTATATGATGCTGTATCGCTGTTCCAGGTACACGTAGATTTTAACGTTTTCTGGGTGCTTGATGTTAGTATATATTCATGTGTCCATTGTTTCCGATATACACTGTTAATAAAGCTGTGGCGGCTGGTCAGTCACTCAAGTGGTTTAATATTCTCGATGCGCTGACAATGTGGACGAACTTTATACGCGATATGGATACAGGACAGGTCGAAGTGACATAAGACAATTGTGTCGTTGAACAATGTTTCTTGTCAAGTTATGAATGAACAATATTTACAGCCAACCCTTAATTATGGTGTAATTACACTTGCTATTTATATACAACAGCAAAGCCTCATATTGTGAAATATCCAAATAGGTCGTGAGCAAACCCTGAACATTTAATATGATATGTCGGAACGATCTAACATATATTCCAATAGATATGTTTATGTCCAGTTGCGTGCAGACAGAACCATGGGCTCGTTTTTCTACGAAGAATTACAACATTGTGTTGTTATTAAAGTTCATTAATTAATTTGATGTCAAGAATCGCAATCAATCAGAGTACTCATCGATCAATGAAAGGGCCCAAGCACCCAACCCAGAACTCAGCCAAGCCGGCACAAACAATGGTAATTAAACACAAATATATGATCAGTGTGAGAACACAACTATGTATTGCAGCATCGCCAAGGAGTGCAAAGCAGGTATTCGTGTATAAGTTTGGTATCGTTGCAAGAAGCGATGTAGCAGCTAGAAGTGCACATTACTGTACCTAAATAGGGTTCAAATGGATATAAGATCATACCAGTGAAAAAACAAAACAACACACCTGTTATGATATGTTCGGCTTGTCTAAAATAGGGCATGTGACCTAGTTTCCGCTGAGGCGCGCCACTTCCAGGAGCAGATTAAAAGCCTGAATCATGTGTGCCTCCGTTTGTTTTCTCAATACAAGATAATGTAAACATGGCTGGCAGCGGTGAAGTGAATCTGAACTGTTCTGTTAGAACTGTAGTAGCAAGTGTATATGTATCACGAGGCTGTGAATGCTCTCTACATTGAAGATTGTTTGAACTGACTATTGCATCGAACTGCCACATGCTGTAACTTACAGTGTACCTAAGGCTAAGCCACTCAGCGAGTATGTCGGCGAATATGTCCGTGTTTGAACTCTGAGTTATTTCAGTTATAAATTAACTACCATTCTGCTACTGACTACACTCTGTGAAGTACTATATATTGATTGTGAAATAATTGCATATTGCTGCGAACGTTTGCGCACGGTCACGATGAAAGAATAAGTATTTCACACAGATGAGTGGAAACTGTTTAAACAGATGTGGCAAAACTATACTATTGTCTCAAAGATCGACAGTCAAACTGACGAGTATCAACGTGCGTTATTCCTGCATACCATTGGTCCAGACGCACTGACACTGTATAATGACATGCGTTTTCCAGATGCACATACTTTGAAAGATGTCATTGATGTTTTTATGCTCATTTTGTCGGAAAGACCAATGAGATATATGAGCGTTACGTGTTTAACAACCGCAACCAAGGACCTACTGAGTCTGTGGAAGATTATGTTGCTGCTTTGCGCAACCTGTCACAAACGTGCAATTGTTGTACATGCATGAGAGACAACATCCTGCGAGACCGGATCGTGCTGGGAATTATCGACAATGCTACAAGGAAGCGATTGTTGCAAGATACAGATCTTACTCTTGCTAAGTGCATCGACATCTGCCGATGCACAGAGGTCACGGCAGATCAAACACGTACAATAGAACATAAAGAAGATTTGGCCCATCCTGTCACAAGTAACTCACAAAGAGGACAACTGAGACTGAAATGCAAGTTCTGCTGGAAAAGTCATCCTTTCAAGTAGGAGCTGTGTCCTGCATGGGGAAAGACGTGCAAAATGTGTATCAAGAAAAATCATTTTGCAGATAAATGTCAAACGAAGCACAATAATGTCCATATGATTCTTGAAACTCAACATGACTCAGACTTGGAACAACTCCTATCTGTCACAGAACAACATCGGCAGAAGATCATCAAAGCAGAGATGCTGATCAATGATAAAGTTGTCACATTCGAGGTTGATTGTGGCGCATCTGTGAATGTTATTCCTGAGAAGTATATCAAAAACGAGTCTACTATGAGTAGATACAAGACTTCACTTCATATTTGGAACAAGACATTTACACGACCAAGGGGGAAGAAACGGCTAACTATTTGCAACCCAACGAACATGAAGACGTATTCCACTGAATTCTTCGTTGTAGAGGAAAATCTAATTCCGTTGCTAGGAAAGCAGCCGTCCGAGATAATGGGTCTCATCACAGTGAACTACTAGAAGTTGGAGAATGTGGCGAAACTCACTCCTGAAACAGATGACATTTTCACGACCTTTGCATATGTTTTTGATAATGATCAAGGAAATCTCCCTGGCACTGCACACTTCGATATAGACACAAACGCAAGTCCCGTGACCTCTCCTGCTGGCCGAATGCCTATCGCCATGCAGTCTCAAGTGAAAACTGAACTCTGCAGAATGGCAGAAAGAGGTGTGATCACTCCAGTTGATCAACCTACCGACTGGATTAGTCTTATGGTAGTCGCTACGAAGAAATCGGGTGATCTTCGCATCTGTCTTCATCCTCGCCCGTTGAACAAAGCCCTGAAACGTGAGCACTATCCTCTACCTGTAATGGAAGACATCCTCCCCAAGCTGGCAAATGCAAAAGTTTTCTCCAAACTAGATCTGGATAGTGCTTACTGGCATGTCCACTTGGACGAAGAGTCAAGTCTCCTTTCGTCGTTCTAGACATCCTCCGGACGATACCGGTGGAAACGACTGCCTTTTGGAAGATCAGTAAGCTCAGAGCTTTTCCAGGAGCGTCTAAACGCCGCCTTGCAGGGATTCGATGGATTGGTTGGTGTCGCAGATGACATCATTGAGTACGGATCAGGTGAAGATGCAGAGTCTGCCACATTGAATCATGACAATGACCTAACAGCCCTGCTCCAAAGATGTCAATCTTTTGGCATGAAGCTGAACAAAGACAAAGCGGAAGTCCGCAAGAATTATATCACCTTCCTAGATCATAAGGTGACAAGTGAAGGCCTCAAGATTGACCCTGAGTAAGTAGACGCAATCTTGAAAATGCCGAAGCCTGTGAATGTTGAAGATGTTCAGCGTGTCTGTGGGTTTGGCAACAACTTGGCAATAGTCATGCCCAAATTATCTGAGATCCTCGAGCCCATCAGACAGCTGACTCGTGCTGGTGTGATGAGGAACTGGACGCCAACCCATGATGCAACCTTCGGGGCTGTCCAGAAGCTTGCTACTGAAGCACCGATTCTGATGTACTATAACCATGGATGTGAACTTTCGATTCAGTGCGATGCCAGTCAGAAAGGAATTGGTGCCGTTCTGACAGAGGAAGGCCAACCCGTCGCTTATGCCAGCCGTGCCACGACCGAAACAGAAACTCGATACGCTCAGATAGAGAAGGAAATGCTGGCCATCATTTTCTCACTGGAGAAATTCCTCCAGTACACGTTTGGTCGGCAAACAAATGTTGAAAGTGACCACAAGCCACTGGAAGCAATTCTGCAGAAACCTCTATCTGCAGCACCACGACGTCTTCAAGGCATGATGCTACGTATCCAAGGATATGATGTCGTTGTCAGGTACAAGAAGGGCAAATGTATGTACCTTGCTGACACCCTCTCCAGGGCCTACCTTCCTACCTCATAAAACATGCAAGAAGAATTTGAGCATGTGAACATGGTGAGTTTTCTACCAATCAGAGATGAGAGACTCTCCTGACTCAAGGTAGATACTGACAAAGATGAGTCCTCCAGAAGTTGAAATCAGTCATCATGCAGGGATGGCCAGAAGAAATACAACTGCTGGCTGCTGAACTTACTCCGTACTACAGCTTTCGGGATGATATGACTGTCCAAGATGGACTCATTTTCAATGGCGAGAGAGTCGTTGTACCGTTTGCCATGCGACCAGAAATGAAGAAGGCTGTCCACTCGTCCCATGCTGGAATAAAATGATGTATCAAGAGAGCCAGAAAGTGTTTGTTCTGGCCAGGCATATCTTGTGACATCAAACACTTCATCTCGACCTGTGAAACTTGCCGTTTATATATATCAGCCAAAGGAGACACTTATGAGTCATAGGTTTCCTTCTCGCCAGTGGGAGAAAATCGGAATAGATATGTTTGAATATGATGGCAACAATTTCCTAGTCACAGTGGACTACTTCAGCAATTACTGGAATATCGACATACTGGAGAATACAAAGGCATCAACTATCTTCCGAAAACTGAAGTCACAATTTGCACGCTACGGTTGTCCTTGTATTGTGACAAGTGACAATGGGCCCCAATTCATTTCAACGTCGTTCTTGAACTTCTCCAAAGAATGGGCATTTGAGCATAGAACTACTACTCCTTAAAACAGCAAAGCAAATGGGAAAGCAGAACCAACAGTAAAGACAGCCAAATCCCTTCCGAGGAAGAATAAAGAACAAGATCAAGTCCTTGCGCTGCTCAATTATCGCAACACACCAAGCCAGGCATCAGGGACAAGCCCTGCACAGCGATTATTCAACAGAAAAACAAGAACTCTCCTTCACATTTCAGAAAAACTTATCAAACCAAATCTGAACCTGGATGGTGAGAGAAAGAAGCTACAGGATCACCAGAAGAAACAAGAAATAGCGTACAATAAAGGTGCCGAAGACTTACCACCTTTGGAAGAAGGTGACTTTGAACGTATGAAACCATTTCAGATGGGTGAAAAGAATTGGAACAAAGCTATTGTCTCGAAACGCTTTGACGAACGTTCCTATGAAGTAGAGGTTGGAGACGTCATCTACAGACGCAACTGAGTTCACCTGAGAAAGACCTCAGAAAACCCTCGGTCAGAGTATCTGTGTGTAGAACCGAACGAGATGGTGTCTGATCCTGATTGTGGACACTCTCCCGTCACCCCATAAGTGGCTAGCTCAAGTCCACCTCAAGCTCCTCCGTCCACCTCAAACTCCTCCCACTTCCAAGAAAATCGAGTCCAAAGTTCCAGTGCGTACAAGATATGATCGTGTGGTGAAAGTTCCAATTATGGATGACTTTGTTAAATGTTAATTCGCTAAAAGGCATTGGTTTAATTACCACAGCGTAACTGTTGTTGAGTTATATTTAAAGAGAGTGACTATTTAATTGTCTTATGTATCAGAGACACTGAGTGTTACGTCTACGTTGCGAGGACATTAAGTCTGGACGTTTTCAAGAAACGAACTTTTAAAATATTTATAAATTAAGGGGATGTTATAATATGTTCGGCTTACCATAGTCTAAAATAGGGCATGTGACCTAGTTTCCGCTGTGGCGCGCCACTGTACTTCCAGGAGCAGATTAAAAGCCTGAATCATGTTTGCCTCCGTTTGTTTTCTCAATATGAGAGAATCTAAACAACACCAAGTGCGAACAATGCAATACACAAAATCTTAGCGAACTAACTGTAACTAAACCAGCCCGAAAAATGCAATAGGCGTCCTTGGTAATCTCAAACATTATAGCCTATAGGGTAACTAACCGATGTGTCAGATGATAGCCGGCCATGCTGAAACTACTATCTCAAACAACCCGAAAGAAACGAAATATGGCATGTCGATAAAACAAAATACTACACTTAAGCCTCGATACGTGGTAACCGTTAAAGACACCAAACAATGGACCATTGGCATTGCCCCGCAGGTGGAGAAATTGAGTAAGGGCTGACATTGGACAATACGTGTCTCCAGTACGCAGTATTTGCAGTGTAACCGATCTTCTAGACATATTATGTTTAAAATGAGACGTTACTAGAAAAAGACCAGAAGGAGAAAAATTAACATCCGTCACTTGCAAAATACCACCAGCCCGATAGCGTGAGTGCGCAGTAATGTCTCCGATACGAAGGAACGTACTGACCGCCAGTAAACACAGACATTGCTGTATTTTACGTTGTAAAGGAAGTGGCATCGCAAATGAGCCGTAAAATGTGGAGGCTATTTCCGCTGCAGGGCGGAGGATTACACGAGTCAACGGTTGACTCCCATCCTTGGCAACTCCTTGACTACTACGTAGAAGAGGAGGATTCAAGGTAAATTCTAGGTAAATTCAAGGAATGTCAACGACCGGGAAGATCCCGACTCAGACCCACACCAACACGCAGTACATATTCACATAAAACTGCAAACCTCACGAACATCTTGACGTAGTAAAAATGTCCATTTTAAGCTCTACTAAAACAACATCCTGTAGCACTGGGGTTGACGGGGATAAGTCACACCAAGAATACGCTGCGATACAGGTTGAACAACGTGCATTTTAAGGCTCACCTACAAATAACGTTACTGGATATCAGATACAACGAGATAACCATAGCTCAAAGAAAAGGATGGACGATTCCTGACAGCCTTTATCTCACGGCTGGATCCTACGGTCACTGTTGATGACATGTCTTTGTATGTGAAGTATGTGCATAAGCTCGAGGCCAAATGTGTGACACTAAAAACTAAGCATGATAGTTATGCCTCATTCAAGGTTGATGTTATGTGCAATGACGCATCTAAGTTTTATGACCCGGACAACTGGCCACCTGGTGTATACTTGAGGAAATTCTTTAACACCAAAAACTAAGTTATGGAAATTAACATCACATCTTTTATTTGTAATGAATTTAAAGGTTTTATGCCCTTCTTAAATAAAGTGTTAACGAAATGTGATATACTGTGCATTCAAGAGATTATGCTCATTAAACAAGATTGCCATATACTAAACACCTGTCACGATACGATGGTTAGGTGGGTTATGGTGTTTCTCCTGTAGATGCATCTTGTGGTATTTTAACCGGTAGGCCGTATTCTTGACCAATGCTATGACTGGCTATGCGGCATAAGAATTTGCTGGGGTAATAAGGAGCATTATCTACTAAACGTATATTTACCTGATGAATGCGAGGAAAACAATGATAGGTTCAAATTGCTGTATATGTTAATAATATTATAATAGCTTATGTATCACTATCGTTGGTGATTTTAATGCGGATATTTCCAAGAAATCAGTTTTGGGGAATATCTTACTTGATTTCTGCAAATAATTTACTATGGCTATATGTGATCAAGATACTCTCCCGATAGACACATATACATACGTTAGTTCTGCCTGGGGAACTACATCATGGCTAGACCATGGCATATGTACCGTTGATGCAAAGGAATGCCTATCTAACATGTCCATACTTTATGACATTATTTATTCTGATCATCACCCGATATCGTTCAACATAGACATTGGTATTGTACCAGAATGCGTTAGTGGTAGTGTCAATACTAATGAAATTAAGCAAGGCATAAACTGGGACAGATTACACCCACAAGATATTGATGCATATAGAGAATGCATGAACGTTGAATTGAGAAAACTGAATATTCCACCGGGTGTTAGATGCACTGATCCCAATTGTCATAACTGTAATCATCATGATGATCTCGATTACTTTTACAATTCTATCGCGATTACATTGAAGAGGTGTGGTCACACACTTCTGTCAAATTGCAAAGGTGCTTATAAATAGCTCTATAATGCTGTACCAGGTTGGGACGAGCGAGTGAAAGAGCTTCATTGTGCAACCCCTTAATTACTGTAAATGGAAAGAGATTGGTAAATCTAGCCAAGGTGACATGTTTAATGCTATGAAATTATCCAGAATGAAATTCAAGCAGGCGATCAAAAAATGTAAAAGGGAGAAAGAAACTATCATTGCTGATAACATTGCAGAACAGTTGTGTCAAAAAGAACACCGCAAATTCTTGAAAGAAATTAAGCACTGCACGAACAGTAAAGTAAATCTTCCGACAAACATTGATAATATACACGGTGCTGTAAACATCGGGTCAATGTGGAAGCATCATTATGAAAATGTATTTAATGATAGCCGATGTGATGAAGTTTGTTATGATTGTTCCACTGGCAATAAGAGAATGACTGTTGGCGCAGTTGAACTGTTGGATGTTATTAATGGACTCTCAAAAATAAGTCACCGGGTCAGGATGGTATCAATGCAGAACATATTAAGTTCGCTGATTCTCAACTCGCTGTGCTTTTGTCTATCCTTTTGTCTTCAATTTTGGTGCATGGTTATATACCAAAATAAATTTACACAGTCTTTTATTGTACCAATTATTAAAGACAAGAATAGACGAATAAACGACATAGGTAATTATAGGCCAATACGTCTATCGAACATATTTTGGAAGATAGTTGACACTGTTCTTTTTAACAGAATGAAAATGTACTTGGAAACCACTCCTAATCAATTAGGCTTTAAGCCTAAACATTAAACGTAGTCATACGTGTTTGCATTTAAGGAATTATTAAGGTTCTACACTGAACATGGTTCATCTATGCACGTCGCATTTTTAGATGCATCAAAGGCGTTTGATCGTGTCAATCGATATAAACTTTTAACGAAACTAGAACAACGAAATGTACCGAAATATATCTTAAGAGTACTCAGCAATGAATTCAACAATCAGTGTGTATGCATACGATGGGGGAATACCTACTCGGACATCTTCTCTGTAGGCAATGTTGTTAAGCAAGGTGGGAAGTTATCCCCTTTACTTGTTAACATTTATATGGATAATTTAAAAATACAACTGCACAAAAAACAAATCGGTTGTAGTCTTGGTAACGTGGTTGTTAATGACCTTGTATACGCCAATGATCTACTTCTGTTTGCACCTTCTGCTAAAGGACTACAAACACTACTAGACATGTGTTACTCATATGGATGTGAGCAATACGTGCAATACAATGCGGGTAAATCCCTGGTCATGTACTTTGAATCTACAAAGTCAAATATTTCTAAAGAAATGACATTAGGAGGAAAGAAGTTAAACTTTGCCACCTCTTGTAAATATCTAGGACATGTAATTTCTAATAACTTGTCATATGTGTCTCACATGCAAGCGAAAGTGAGACTTTTGTATGCCAAGAGTAATATATGACGTCAAAAATGTCACTGCTGTAAAAAATAAGTTATTTATGGCGTATTTTAGTAATATCTATATGTGTGCGTTATGGGTGAATTTTAGAAAAGTTAAGTTTCAGCAATTCGTTGTTGCATATAACAACTCTTTCAGGATATTGAACAATATGCCCATGGGATGTAGCGCTAGCCACATGTTTGCTACAGCTAATGTCAGCTCGGGTAAATGTGTAATCAGAAAAAGCTATTTTTAGCCTAATGAATATGATTGACATGTCTTGGTATCCCATTATTTAATAATAATAATAATAAATAAAACATTTCTGGAATACTACATATTTATTTGCAATTTTAACGACTTGTAATAATCGCCCATTGACGCTGCAGCCTCACTTTTCTCGGGCGATTTTATTCGTGTGCTATCGTTTCGCCGCGAAATTCCGTTGCAACGATGTATTGTAATTTGTTCTGAAATCTAAAACTTGCACTGAATGATGGCACACCAACCAGGTTTATTAAGACTGTAGCTGCCAGTTTAACATACTCTTTCACCGAAGCAGTGAAACGAGACAACGTCCAAGGGGATACCGAATTGGACGGTGCACGAATTTAGGACGTGCAACTATAAAACAATGGATATGCAGTGTGAAATTTTAATTGACATCCCTAGCTGCAGTAAGGTCAATAAATTGTTCCTACGCTTCCGGAGCCCGGCATTTGTTGTAAGTTGGTAAAGCCTTCCCTTGGACCAACTGCAACTAAAAAGGTACAAGTTGTGTCGTGAGGTGTGCCTATTTTACTATAAGTTTAACTCAGTTTATGGAATGGGGAGAAATATAAACACCCCACGGGTGCTGTCAATAAACCTATCTTGAACCATTGTTGCTAGTCCAATAACTGCAATGCTTGTTAACCATGCTGGACAATCAGTGTTATACTGGCGACCTAGAATACATCAATACAATAGCGTTTATCACCAATGATCCAACATGTAAACAACGCCGAAACGTCAATGTTTGCCCGTCTTTCAGGTTTTTGTTCGCGCACACACAAAAGCACCACGCCTTATGACTCATGTACTATATTTAGCGCTACGCCTCAGTGCTGGCGAGTGCTATTCGTGTTGGTGAAACGTCACCCGTTCTGTGATTTTGCCCGATCGGAGCTCACTAATACGTAGCCAAAACGATATAACCACACGCCGTGGTTAAAGCCACTTACCTCTAATTCACGCCTGGTTCCTGTCTCGGAGAAGCTGCAGGTCCCACAATCTCTCTCAGGAGGCTTAATCTTCTTCTGTACCACCTTTTCGATGGGGCGCTCACTAAAAGGCGGACCAAGAATGGGTGGACTGGGCGGACCACATTCACAAGGATTCGCACGATCGCTGCGCTCCGTTTTTTATGCGCTGTTGCTGTTGCCTGTTGTAGGCGCTTTTGTGTGTTCGTTTGTAAACACTGATGGTTTAATTTTCATGCTTGCTTGTGTTAAGACAGCTGGTTTACTATTATAGTTTATTTATATTACACGTTATATTTGACTATTTTTTTCAGCAATTAATAGGTAGAAATTGTTTTGCATCAATAATTTCAATATTAGCTACAATCAATTAGTACATTCAAAAAGAAGTTATAAAAGTTGAGGTATGAAGGTAAGCATAGTGCAAAGGAACTAACTCATAAATGTATTAATGCAAATAAATGTTTTTATTTCAGTCTCAACTGTTACAAATAGCATGTACATATGGGCGCGCTACGGATGTCCATACATGAATACATATTATACAAAGTCAAATGTTAAGATTTATAAAACAATATATACTAATAAAACATTATTTATATTGGTTGTATAATTGTGCACAAAACAAGGCAGTTAGGCCTATAGAAATTAAATTGAGACTGGGTTTGCGAGAGCTGATCACAGACATACCTAGTCTTTGCTAACATGTCCACAGTTCCTGAGGCAGTATTGGTTCAACGGATTTTCATTTTCCTACTAAGAGTATGTCTTCAACATTTACATGGAATGAAATGCTCGCAGTAACATCCCAATTGACCTAAAACCAAATATATATGGTACTTCTTCAAAAGTGAATTAACTAGCAAAGCCTCCAAATTTCAACAATGATTATTATTGTTGTTTCATAACAAAATTCCAGTTTGCCAAAGCTGATATGAACATTTAAATCATATGAACTACTCACACAGTCACTGACAAATGTGTGACCGTGACAATCCAATTGTGTTCAAACCAAGTAAACCCCAAATATACTTTAGATCAAACATAATCAAAAGACTGACGAAAAATAAAAAATCATCATCTTGCAATATAATGGTGTTACCCGTGAACAAACATGTACAGTTAGCCAAGTGGCTACATGAACTGTTTTAAATCGAAAGACTCTGCGTGGGACCTCACTTTACAAATGAGTGATATTTTTGGCGCCGATATTTGCATAGTAACTATAGACTGTTTATCGTTATCGTTCTTTTTATTTTCCAAAAAAATGTAAATTACACCACTGATGATAAACTTACAACTGCTAAAATAATAAGAAACATCCCAATGTTTGCAGAATGTACTCGCAAAAGAGAGCAACAACGCATGTAAAGACGGAACAGATATTGTGCGATTCCTTGTGAATGTGGTCCATCCCGGTCCGCCCGGTCCGCCCGTACTTGGTCCGCCTTTTAGTGTGCGCCACCTTTTCTGCCTTTACCAGTGTCACGTCTCTATTTATGCGTGTTGCTGGGTTTGTTCGTTGTTTTGAATGTTATATCTAGGAAATCCCCTATATACTTCCTCTTTCCTGGTAAATAACCACATCAACAGGCGGCGCCACCATTCCAGGGTATAGCGTGAATGTTGTTCGATTTAGTTGACTTTCAACTTGTTGTTGCGTTACTATACGTGTAATTTGTTGATACTATACCTTATTTGAAGTAGTACACTGTACATAATTGAGTCAAAACTCATCTAAATAAATCTCAATGGCGCTCGTTCCAAGTGCCTTGGACTGAACAGAAGAGCAATTAAATCATAGCTGGATCCTGGTGGCTGGGGGCACGTGACCGGCCTTTTTGAATGGGCCCCCGTCACCGTACCTCCTAGACCTTTGGAATGTGCACCTGTTTCCGTTACAAGAAGCTGAAGTTACGGTGACGCGGCGAAAAATGTATCTCCCCCCATCTTCAGAATGTGATGAATGATCTCACAGCACAAGAGCGGAGTCGTGCTGAAGGTCCCCCTCAGACCACCGAATATGAATTTGCGTCGGGCGTCACTGGAGGTTTTTGTGCCACTGTACTACCCTCTCTGGACCCGCCCCCGGAAATCATCCCTAGGACAGCGATATAAAAATGAAAGATCAATATAAAAATTAGAACACAAAAAGCAAGTTGTATACACGCCATATAATGAGAAAGAGGGCGTTAGAAAATACAGAAACAACGTAAAATATTGAAGGAAAAAGATCCAGAGGACGTCAGAGAATAGACATCAGACATCAACACGGTGTGGAAGGAGCGCAACAGAACTGCTACAAACGACCGTGCGGCTCGGAGGGCCAAGTTCGCCTGTGAGACACGACACTTAGAGAAGAGGCAGCGTAACAAATATGTAACTTCGAAATAACTACCTTTGTGGTTTCTTAAAATAAGCCCCTACATCGCCAGTTGGTAAATCAGAACCCACGAAAGGTTCACATAAGCAAATGAACATACAAAGAGACGAGTGAACCTCAGCGAATGAAAGGTGATACACTTACTGTAGCGTATTAGTAAATATATTGGTATTTCCTGGAATTTACCTTTGGTGCGGGGAGTGGGACGTTCCATGTTTCCCATTGCAAAATCGCGATCTACAAAAATGTTAATAGACCTACAAGAGATTTAGCGAAATTTCGTACTAAAGACCATTATTATATATACAATAACTGTACGTTTTTTAATACGTAGACCTACAGTTGAAGTTTGGTGATTATGCCCTCACTGGTTATATAGCACATTATAGAAGTGTAATAGCCACGAAGCATGTGATCTCAATTGTAATAATTAATAGGCCATGGACCAGATATGCCCCTAGTGCATCCCCCCACAACTTGTAGCTTCGGGGATCCTTGAAAATGATTTCAAGTGGTAACAGTAAAAAAGTCGGGTCTCACTAACCTATCTTGGATTATACCCTCAACAATCGTATTTGTCGTCAATGTCGCGTGGTATTTAATCACCCATACCATAATCGTCATTGTATGGTCATATGAATTTCAATATGTACTTGTGATATTTCAAATTGAAGGTTGTCATCTGCTGATCATAATAATGTCATTCAATAGATATTTACTATTATGGCATGTGCCCTAATTAGCATAGAATAAGTATACCCTATTCTCACTCGTGCCCGCATGGATGACATCATTATTTTTGTCAAATATATAAATTTCCCTTAATCCCATGGCCTCATTAAGATCAAAATAATAATGCGTAACACTCTGCAGCATCATACCTTTCTTTTGATACCAGAATTGTCTTTATGTCATTACAAATGAACTAGGTATGATGCTTCAATAATAACCGTAGTGTCGCGGATCAAGAGGCGTAACGCAAATATAACCATGGATAGTCATGACTGGCAACATATCAAAACTGTCTAGATTACGTGTGTGTTTTCAGGTGTACATTTACGCCAGATTAATTTCATATGCATAAAACAAAGCACTACACATTTCATATGATATACATGTATATTAGCTTAATATGGTATCAAAAACTCGTGAATTAAGATGTGACAAATGTCAACAGTACAGACAAATCGAAAGCCAGTATCTCACAATATGATAATTCAGTTTAAAGCGAATTACGTATGTTTGACATTCACTTAGACGCTAGACATTGATAAAACAAAATGTAGTTAGATGCCATAAAGTTATTCACATCTTATTTGTATGCAATGACATACAATATCTAGGTTGATGTACGGACACTTGCCAAACATTGATAGCTACTTAACCATTTATATTAGTCACATTTTGATGTTCAGTCATAATCACTGTCACTGTCAGCATATAGTTCCATCCCATAAGACATGTCCATGTCAGACTCGTCATCACTATCAGTGTGGTCGGGGTCTACCTGAGCTATGTCAGCCAGTTCACGTGGCACCACATCTCCATCATACCAGAGTGGTTCAATGCTTCCATTACTGATGTTCCAGCTATGGTTTCTGCTCAACTTGGGGATGTCCGGCTCAGGAACATGTGCTCTCTTCCATTTGCCAACTTGATAGTTGACTCTTCTGACATGCTGGGTGAGATTGCGCTTGCATGGTGGTAGATTGGCCATGTCAATATTACCTGAATGAATAACACGGTTATCCTTGGCACACAGCTCATTGATACGAATTAGCCTGAAGTCATCAACGTTTGACACTTTTGATGCTCTACCATACACAGCACAAGTGAAGCTGTCCAGCTCATCAATCCTTTCTTCAGGTACGTCCCATGTATCTCCCAGCTTCTTGAGTATATGAATGTATTTAGGAATCCCTCGGAAAGCACTAGTGCTGTCACATCCACTAAAAGCAAACAGAACCATCGGAACCGTTCATTTGTCTTGGCCGTGATCAACTGCTAGTTTGCTGACATCAATCAATCTTTGCTTATTTCCTACACCAGTCTCAAACAAGATGGTGATGTCTCTAATTGATGCAGCATAGTACAGAAGAACGAAGAAGATGTCTGAATCTGGGCTCTTCACACGAACGAATCGGTAATTCCTACTCCTCGCGTAGTTAACATCGTGGATAACTCTTGAGTCAGTTCAGAAGCAATTTGATGAACTGACACTTGTTTTCACCATTTGAACATAATGATTTCCAATCATTTGGCCTCTTGGTTGCCTCTCCTTTCAGAAGCAACTTCACTCCAGTGTGGCTAACTCCTTCAGGTTCAGCGACCTCTCCTTTTTTCTTGTTTGAGATGGTATCTCAGGACAGTCATCAGATTCCGCAGAATTAATATCACTGCCAACATCCTGTAACATGATGCCATGACCTGTGTGAACCGATCCTATCCTTTTCCTGTGAGATCATTCGGAAGCTGTTCGAAATTATCAAATTCTGAATGCAATACCGTTGGTCCTGGTGGTGACCTGGCAATCTGGTTGGAGAGAAGAGTGGACGACTGCATAACAGCTTCAGCTAGCGCTGTCTCCAGCTGTAATAAAAAGGAGTAGCTTTCACAGTGTCTATTCTATTCAGAAGAGCTACGAGTTGTTCACTTCTGAACATATGATGCATGCTCATGAAGATGTGTTTTGACAGCTTCCACGATCCATTGGTTGTTGCCCGGCAGATGTCCTGACCAATTTACAGAACAAGTCTCTGTGTGCGGGATGATGTGGGAGTTGCCATCACAGTTATGACATAACAATTTCTGGAGTGTGTCTGGTACGATAGTGTCAATTCTATCAAAATCACGGGGAGTTGGTGGCCATTTAAGATCAGGTGCTTCAGCAAATCCATCCTGGATAGTCAGTCGAAGATATGTACCAGTGGTCTACTGGAAGGCTTCATGAGACGCTAACACTGACAAGAACTCTCTCTTCAATTCCTTGATGCTGCTGTAGCTTGATGATTGAAACACGTGTGATTTATAGGCCTTCGATCGAAGCCAGTGAATGTCGTGAACGTCACATTGATCTTGTCAGGCTGGTGGACAGATCGAGTAAATAAGATAAGAAAGTCAGTCAAGGTGTCAAAGTCGACACTGGCCACGAACTCCGTCAAGAAGTAGAGTGTCTTATATTCGTCATTTGTCATGTCGTCTTTAGAAGATACGATCACACCTGCCACTTTCTCTGGCGATGGCCGCTGAGCAGGATATGTGTGATGTCATCAGGAGGCTGTCGCTGCCAGAACGCCACCTTGTGACTCTTGGGTATACCCTGACGCATCTTAGCTATCAGCGATCCAGGTTTCTCTACTAAGTCATGGTATGTTATAGTCAGGATCTGCTCCTTGATTTCGGATCTCTTGGGTATTTTGTTGAAACTATGAGCCGTGAAGAAGTTGTGCACCCTGTCAGATTATGTCTCTGTCAAACTGCTGAAGTCAGACATAGTCTTGGTTAACAAGGTCTTCTCTCGAGTCGTCACAAACAAGAGAAAATCCTCGAGAAGACATTCGTCATCAACCTCAGCATTAGTGGTGAACTTGACGTGGGTTGACTTGGCAAAGGTCGGATTGCTCAAGAAACAGTCACTCATCAAGGACATACTCAACAACTACCGTCCAGTTAGCAACCTAAGCCATCTGTCAAAAGTCATAGAAAAAGTTATTGCGCGAAGGATCATCTCTCACATTTCCGATCAGCGAATGGAAGTCTGTTTCCAATCAGCCTACCGAAAGAATCATTCAACTGAAACCGCACTATTGTGTGTATCAAATGCCATGAAAGCCGCTATAGACAATCGACAAGGCACAGCACTAGTTCTTATTGACTATAATGCGGCACTTGACACAATCAGTCACAAGACAATTTTGCAGCGGCTTCTGTTGCGTTACGGCATTGTTGGCAAGGTGTTTGGCTGGCTGCAATCCTATCTGCAGGGCCGGACCCAGCGTGTGGTCATTCGTTATGCGTCATCGAATACAACATGCGTGATATAGGGTGTCCCGCAGGGTTCGGTGCTGGGTCCTTTGTTATTCTCTTTGTACGTACAACCCATTGACGACATAATCAGGGCGCATGAACTTTGTTTTCATCATTATGCGGATGATCTGCAATATACTTCCATTTTGACCTCACTGCGGACTCATGTCAAAGCTGAGGACAGTACGTTTGCGGTCGCCGCGGCGACTGTGTGGAACACTTTGCCTAATGACGTTAACCCGTCTGATTGTCTCTCTACTTTCAAGGCACGTTTAAAGACTCATTTTTATTGACTCTCGTTCTTGTCCAATGTGGCATAGCTTAGTCTCTGCATTGGTTAGTTTTACATCTCTTATGTATTAATGGATGAGTGATATGCAATTGTACTGCCACTTTGACATCACTGCGACTGCGTTGGCTGCTACTCTGCGACGTATGGAGGAGTGTCTGCGAAGTGTCATCTTTGCGTGTGAAGTATTTAGGCCACATCATCTCGGAGGCAGGGATCGAAACCGATCCAAACAAAATAGAGAGTGTAAAGGGATGGCCTATACCGACAACCGTATTCGAGCTTCGCCAAGTGCTTGGGTTTTTCGGCTACTACCATCGCTATGTGAAGGGTTATGCTGAGATATGCAAACCCTTACACAATCTGTTAAAAGGGCAGGAAGACAAGACATCTGTAAATAAAACCAACAAGATTGTGATGACCACAAGTGCAATCGCTGCATTTAACAGACTGAAGGAAAGACTGATATAACCACCCATTTGGGGATATGCTGACTACAGTCTTCCTTTCGAATTACACGTGGATGCATCCCTACACGGCCGTGGAGCAATACTGTATCAGGAACAGCAAGGTCAGCAGCGAGTCATAGCCCATGCAAGTCGTGCACTCAAGCCAAGCGAGGTTAATTACCCAGCCCACAAACTTGAATTCCTTGCATTCAAGTGGGCCGTGTCTGAAAAGTACCAGGACTATATGTACGGACACCAATTTGTGGTCATGACTGATAACAACCCATTGGCCTATGTCCTGACTTCTGCAAAGCTGAACTTGCAACTTATGATTTCAGCATCAAGTACCGTTCGGGAAAAAATAATGCCGATGCCGATGCACTCTCTAGAATGCACATCAAGCCTGCACAAGGAGGACACTTACCTGAACCTGTGGTACAGGCTGTGTGTGAGATGGCAGCAATGGAAGAAGATGATGGCACATTTAGCCTGATTGAGGTGATGTGCTGCAGCCAAGCAGTTGTAACCTACGAGGAGGAACTGGTAGATGCCGGAGGGACAAAGATCAATGACCCTAATTGGGAGCTCATCCAAAGAAAAGATCCGGTGATCAAGAAGATGCTAATGTTGCTGAGACAGGGCAGCAAACCCAGTCTAGATCAACAGCACAAACTAGAGCAGGAATCACCAGAGTTCAATATATAAATGAAGGAATGGGATAAGCTATGTATACGAGATGGTTTGTTTCACAGAAAGAGAGTACACCAGGACGGTAACGAATCGTTCCAGCTAGTTCTTCCAGCGGCAAAGAGAGACAAAGCAATGATGGGTCTGCGTGATCAGTTAGGCCACTTGGGAAGAACTAGGACCCTAGACCTTGTTCGTGCCAGATTCTTCTGGCCACAAATGGCAGAAGATGAGCACAAGAAACTGCAAACATGTGAAGCCTGTATACGAAGAAAAGTCAACCCAGATCGAGCACCACTTGTGAACATTCGCACACACCAGCCGTTTGAGATTGTCTGTATTGATTATCTAACCCTGGAACCATCAAAGTGAGGGATTGAAAATGTATTAGTCATGACTGTCCACTTCACTCGGTATGCCCAGGCTGTTCCCACACGCAATCAGACTGCCAAGACCACAGCAAGAGCTTTGTATGACACATTTCTACCCTATGGTTTTCCACAGAGACTCCATTCGGATCAGGGTAGACATTTT
>CM034544.1:37650700-37661238 GCA_020002185.1 Paraescarpia echinospica
GTGGATGGGATTGAACCCAAACTACCTGGAAATAGTACAACTCGGTAAAGGTAAGTAAGAAAATAAGAGCCATGAAGGACAATAAATCACCTGAAGTGGATGGGATTGAACCCAAACTACCTGGAAATAGTACAACTCGGTAAAGGTAAGTAAGAAAATAAGGGCCATGAAGGACAATGAATCACCTGAAGTGGATGGGATTGAACCCAAACTACCTGGAAATAGTACAACTCGGTAAAGGTAAGTAAGAAAATAAGGGCCATGAAGGACAATAAATCACCTGAAGTGGATGTGATTGAACCCAAACTACCTGGAAATAGTACAACTCGGTAAAGGTAAATAAGAAAATGAGGGCCATGAAGGACAATGAATCACCTGAAGTGGATGGGATTGAACCCAAACTACCTGGAAATAGTACAACTCGGTAAAGGTAAGTAAGAAAATGAGGGCCATGAAGGACAATGAATCACCTGAAGTGGATGGGATTGAACCCAAACTACCTGGAAATAGTAGAACAAATTAGCATGCCGCTTGCAACAGTTTTCAACTTGTCATTAAACGAGGGAGTGGTTCTTTTAGAATGGAAAGAAGCAAACATCATACCGTTAATTTAAAAGGTTTCGAGAACTATGTCAGAGAAATACAGACCAGTGAGTTTAACATGATTGATTTGGAAATAATACGAAAGACAAATTAAAGATCACATGGTGGATTGTTTTGTTAAACATAACTTGATAAACCCTTCTCAACATTCATTCATAAAAGCGAGTTCAAGGATTACAAATATGTTATGTTTTTTGGTAGACATAATTAAATGTGTAGACGAGGATTCACCCGCAGATATTATGCACTTAGAATGTCAGAAAGCTTTAGCCAATGTGCCACATCAAAGATTTATGCTTAATGTAAAGGTCCATGGCACAGGTGATGGTATAATTAACAGAACAGGAAAATGGCTGATTGACAGAAAACAACGGGTAGTGTTCATGTGTTCATGCCACTTGCATCGAGTCGGCGAACGCGAAGAACGATAACACAATGTGTCTCTCTGGTGAGTGATATTCGCACATGTAAATTTACGTATTACAGCAAAACAACTGTCAATTGTATGGGCCTATACGTATAAAAGTGTTAATACAAACTAACCGTTTTCAAATACAATTAACAATACTACGCAGGTGGTGTTTCTAAAAATATGTTCGCGAAGTGGTATTCTTGAGAATTCTTACATTTCCTGACTGCGGACATACTGGTACACATCCGCGGTGATTCACCAATAAGCGTCCAGCTGTGACGCGTAGTATTATCGTTTTGCTAAACAAATATACTGAAAACGCCAGCTCGCATATCTGTCTATCGTATTCCCTTCCATTCAGAAGATGAGTTTCACGTCTACATGCATGATCAACTTTTATAAAATAATACCATGCACCGTGCGCACGTGAGGTATAAGACAAGTTATTGCTACAAAGCAAATACGGCGATGACAATCGTCACTCATTGCTGCCTTAGTCAGCTTAGTCAGCTTAGAAAAATAATTAAAACGCTAAAAAACGGTTAGCCGAAATTCATTGTGGAACCTGGATTAGTAAGGTCGCCCTTGGGACTTGGCAGAAGTGATTTGAATAGTGAGATGACTATAATAGCGGGATAGTTTCCACTTGTGGAAATAATTTGGGACTGTACCTAGGGGGGACCTTAATTGCGAGTTGGCTGTATCACTGAGGTGCATCTCCCGTATGGAACCCACACACTGCCACCCAAATTAGGCGCCTTCAAAAAGTACAACACTATGCTGCCAGAATAAAAAAAAATGATCATAGACGCCAATCCAACTCAGCAGACCTAGTAACCACCTTCGGATGGCCAACTCTTGAACGACGACGCATTATCAAACAAGCTATGACATTTCATGGAATTTTAAATAACATTATCAAAATCAACCCCCCCGCCAGGCCTTCTAACACAGTTACGAAACCGTGGCCACTATGTAGCCCCTAGTTGCCGCATTAATGCAGCTGTTTTCTCCTTTTACCCCAGAGCAATCCGTATATGGAACATGATCCCAACACAAATCACTGAAATAGAAAGCCCCATTGCTTTTCAAACAGCCATCAGCACACCCAAAACGCCTTAACTGCCTATAAATAATGTATTAATTTAAGCAACCCACAGCGCATGTGCACAAACACCAGAAACTCTTGCGTTAGCCCAATATTGGGCTGTACCCGACCTAAGACCTAGGAAGACCTCGATTATATTTGGGTTTCTTTCTAGACGATGCAAACTATACTAGTAGTCCCAGTTTTTCGTCAGGCGTAGGCGTGCGTTACGGCAGGCTTGCAATCACAATGACATTCTCCATAAATTAAATTGCAGTATAAATTAGGTGTCTAACAGTGTTTTTTTTAGTAAACTACTTGCAGAATACTATTGGTTGTTGTTGCATATGCATTAACTCTTTAAGATGCACAGGACACACATGCAATTTATTTCATTTCCTTGAAAGGGTAGTACCGCAGAGAAATGAAATCTGAACAAACAAATCAATTAATAATGCAATTTAATTTATATAGTATCAGTTTATAGGAAAATAAACCTGAAAGGAGTGACAGGCAAGCAGATAGTTTATTAAGCCATGTTACTCCGTGACTACAACATTTAAATGCTTAAACTTCTACAGACCTATAGCCAAATAAAATATGTTATGCATTGTTTGCGTACAGAGGCATATTCGATGATACATTGTATGCCAATACATTACTTTGCTCTGAAAGATTATGTGTTATTTTAAATGTTCACACATTATTCATGGAAATATTACTGATATCATCGTCACGATGCAATTCAAGTAACGATATCGCTTTTTTCTTCTCCCTCCCGCTTTAGGTTCCGCTGACCAGCTTTTCACAAACACGATGGCCGTCTTAGGCCTTCTTATGTCGGCATTTCTCGTCAACCTGAACTAGCCAGCGACGTTATTATTCAACCAAACATCGGTGGAAAAACTGTCATGTATTAATACAGATTAGTATCAAACGACGTAGAACAATAGCATTCAAGCACCGATAGTTTAATAATTGACAAGGATTTAAACGTCAGTCAATTCCAGATCAACAGAACAATGAAGAAGAACAAGCGTGTACTTGCCTCCCTTGTCTCATGAGACATTAGATTTATACCAGTCGCTAATGAAAAACCGCAACCCAAGCCCCGGTGTTTGTAGAGTTCGCAAGGAATTAAACGTCAGAGCACTCCGGATTCAAGCGAACAACGAAGAACTGTCGAGTGCTTTGGGCCGTCGTACTTCGTGAAACAATCTATTGATGAACAATAACAACTCAAGCTCTGATACGTGTATATTTACAACCAACTACTAAAGTCAAAACATAACGAAACTATACGACTTAAATAAACATATAAATAAATAAATAAAAGTACTTATATAGCGCCCAATCAATTAAAATTGCCCTCGGGCGCTTTACATACATGCACACGTATTTAATAGTATTTTACATAAAAAGAAATGCTAACTAAGAAATAAATATATAACAAATATAACATTACCTTAAATATAGTTACTAAAAAAAGAGAGATCATTAAAAAAACGTTTAAATAAATTAAGACATTCTTAAAAACTACTATAAATACATTCATTTATACAAGAAGAATAACCATAAATATGTTAAGAAAGTAATAAAACAAAAAATATTTGTATCAATGGAAAGCACATAAAATTTCCTCGTCGGTGAATTATAAAAACTCTTGTTTAAAAAGGTGAGTCTTCAAAAGTGTTTTAAACTCTTGTAATGATGTTGCTGTCCTGAGTGTAGGAGGCAAATTGTTCCATAGAACCGCCGAGCAAACCGCGAAACGGTGATCACCATGAGTAACAGTTTGTGAGGCCGGTACGAACAAAAGGCGAGGCTGCGAGGTAGATCGTAGAGTTCTGTTGATGGTACGGTAGCCAATTAACTCACTTATGTAGTCCGGCGCTAGACCATTCAAGGCACAATACGTAAACACCAGCATTTTGTAGGTCGGTCTCAAATGAACGGGTAGCCAGTGTAAACGCTGCAACACGGGCGTGATGTGTTCGTATTTCCTCGTGCGAGTAATTAGGCGAGCGGCACAGTTCTGCACCCTTTGTAGACGTTGCATCATCGTGTGTGGGAGACCATAAAGAAGTGCATTCCCATAATCTAAACGGGATGTCACTAGTGCGTGAACAAGTGTCTTGCATGATTCTTCCGTCAGATGTGGCCGAATTCGCCCAATGTTTCTGATATGATAGAGCAGCTTTTCACAGTGTTGGCAATCTGCTGTTCCATTTTCAGGTTGCTATCAAATAGCACACCCAAACTGCGCACGCACGATGATGGTTGAATTCGATGGCCGGCTACTGTGATGTATACATTGGCAGGCAGACTGCCGCGTTTCTTCGCTGGAGAAAAAACGATCGCCTCGGATTTCTCTGTGTTCAGTTTTAACTGGTTTCTAGTCAACCATGCAGCCACTTCCGCAACACACAATTCCACCTTAGCCAGTGCCGCAACAATTGATTCATCTCGTTCAACCGTGAGGTAGATTTGAATGTCATCAGCATAACAGTGATGCTCCATGCCGTGTTTAGCAACAATATCTCCGATAGGTTTGGTGTACATGCAATACAAAGTAGGGCCCAACACCGACCCTTGGGGGACGCCACACGCCAAGATTGACTCAACCGACTCGGCACTTCCTACTGCCACTTTCTGATACCGTTCGCTAATGTATGATTTCAGCCACGCAAGCGCCTTACCGGTGATACCGAATGAGTGTTCAAGTCGAGTCATCAACAACTCATGATCGACTGTATCAAACGCGGACGACAAATCAAGCATCACGAGAATTGTTGTACATTTTCTATCCAGTGTCGCGGCAATGTCATTCTTGACACGGAGTAGAGCTGTTTCTGTGGAGTGTCCACGACGGTACGCAGACTGAAAAGGGTCGTGCAGAGCATATTCACCAACGTGCATGCCAATTTGTTTTGCAACGACTTTCTCAACCAATTTCGACACAAATGGCAAGTTCGACACTGGCCGGTAGTTGCTCAAAATGTCTTTATCCAGCGTAGGTTTTTTAAGGAGTGGTTTAACGAGTGCATGCTTGAAGTCAGCAGGTACATTTGTTGAGGTGAGAGACGCATTTATCGTAGCGGTGATTAGTGGAACTAACTCATGCGAACATTGTTTTAGCAGCCACGTCGGTACTGGATCTAATTCACACGACTTAACCGGAACGGATGCAACTAATCGTTCAACGTCCGATTCAGTGACTGTCTCAAAGCAGACTAGTGGGACACCACTGAATGCCGCGTCGTTGCTCATAGCAGCCAACGTAATGTCCGAACGATCACCGCAGTCGACGATGTATTTTCTGATGTTAGAAACTTTCTCAATAAAGTGATCACCAAAGCGTTGTGCCATGTCCACCGGACACACATACGATGGCATTGTCGTTATGCCACTATTGCCCATGAGGTTTCTTGTGATGCAAAATAGTTGTTTTTGGTCATTTTTGCAGTTGGCGATCTTAGCTGTGTAGTAGTTTTTCTTTGTGGTAACCAGCATGTTGTTGAAGACCACACATTGAGCGCGATACGCCTGTCGATGTACCTCAAGACGAGTTTGCAGCCATTTGCGCTCAGCTCGCCGTCGACGCTGTTTATCGTCACGAAGCTCGTCAGTGTATCACGGACAGTCCGGTCGCAATGTTATGATCGTCTTCCACAGTGGGGCATGTTTGTCAACAAGCCGACATAAGCCATTGTTGTATGTGGCAACCATGTCATTAACGGATGCCTCACTGTTTATGTCATGTAGCAAAGAGGTAATGTCACGTTTGAAATCAAGAAGACATATATGACGCAATCGTCGAAAAACTATCTCTTTACGCATTCGAGCAGGCTTTGTGGCATTTACGCAGAACATTATGGCCATGTGATCACAGGATGCATTTCCATGTGTGTCATATAAGCACGGGTCATACACACACGGTCGTGTAGTAACTATTGCACTGTTGTTTCGAACGATAACTACATCCAGGAGGTGACCTTTATTGTGCGTGGCATCTGTAATTATTTGGTTCATGCCACGGTCAGCGAGCGTCTCAGAAAAATGCCGTGCGTCAGGATCTGATATAATGTCAAGATGGAAGTCCAGATCGCCAGTAATAACGATGTCATGCGGGTCCAGCATCACGGTGTCCAAGTATGCTGACCAGTGCTCGAAGAAAACAGACGTTGTAAAGCCGTTTCGTTTAGCCGATGGCGGACGGTATATAACACCCAATCTGAACTTGGCGCCACGTGTCGTAATATAATAGTCGGCATGTTCAAAATGGGTATGTCTGCACCAAAATGTATACTATATAAGAGTCTATTCCTGAAAACTATTACAAATGTTTGTGTGATCGCACTTCTGGAGACCATAAATATAATATATTGTTATGTTCATTGAGTCCAGTATTAAGTAAGCACTATGTTTGTTTTGGTGGGAAATGAGCACATTTAATATTGCCTACTTGCGAGCATGCGATCGTATATATATATATATTCGCCTTTTTGTCTGGTGTTGATTGCATATTCCAATACTGCCAACATGTTTTTTTCTTTACAAGACATGCAGATCGTCATTTTTTAATATCCAGATAGGCAAAGTGAAATTTTAATTATATAAGATAGAGTTTGTCACATATGTTATGGAAAAAAATCATTGTGTGAACATTATTAAGTTGGAATATTTTATCCACAATAAACGGGCGACGTCACATTTCAGTTTATCCAGCTGTGTGTGAGTAAGTGTGTGTGTTCGTGCGTACGTGCGTGCGTACTTGCGAGCGAGCGAACATTCACTAAGGTCCATCATAGTAGTACGGCTTAGACTTGCGAATAAATCCAGACGTATTAACCAGAACCTGACTTACACGTATCCACCCTGCTAACGTCTCCATGCTGCTACACGTCTCCACCAACATTTCAGAAAGTTTCATGCAGAAATGTTACAGCTGTTTGAGCATGCTTACTGCATAATCTCTTGCTTGTGGTATAAGGACAAATTATTGTATCTGAAAAGTATATTACCTTACTAAGGATTTTTGTTCATTCCTGCTCGTGGGTTGAACCAGAACCAAAAAAGGGCGTTTTTCCCCCCCCAAATAATCCAGTTGGCAGGATGTGCGTAGTACATAGGCACGCACGCACGCACGCACGCACGCTCTCACACACACACACACACACGCACACGCACACACATTCAGAATAAGCGCTTCAATTCAATATTCTAAGCCTAGAAGTCCCGAATGAAACTGATATTGCTTAGCCTCGTACGTTAATTAAATTTAGGGCGATTCAATATATTTAGGTGAACATTAGGTTAAACCAAAAAGACCAAAACATTTTGTAAAGCTTGGAAAGTCATTTCCATAGCCAATTAAAGAGGCGATTTAACTAAGAACGTGCGTTCCTCTTTTCCAAAAAATTATTAGGTAGTTTGTCACCATTAAAAGTGTAGGTTTGGGAAAAATACAATTAATCTGATTACGAGAACAACACTGTACTTTTGGAACATAATCATCGTGACAGCTATACAGCGAAAAAAACCTTGACTGATTTGTTTAGTCATCCAGTTATATTGCAATAATTAAACTGAGGGTAATCAGGGGCGGATCCAAAAAGGGTAGTCTATGGGGGCACAAAACCTCCACTGGCGGCCGTATCAAATGGTGTAGACAATGTTTCGCTGCCGCGCCGCCGTAACTGCAGCTTCTCCGCTGTCTTAGCTCGACCGGTGACAAGAGAATACGGGGGGAGGGGGGTGCTTTTGAAAATGTTTCGTCGCTGCGCGGCCGCAATTTCATCTACTTCTCGCAGTCTCGAGCTGTCTCCTATCTCGCCTCGACACAGTTGAAATATTTTCGCCGCCGCACCGGCATAACTTCACTAATCTGAACGAGGGCACATTTCCAAGGCAGGGTCACCTGACATGACCACTAGTAGATCGACCTTGTTATGGTGCACATACCTTCACAAAATGTATAGTATAGAGTACAATGGGCTGGGTTGATAACGAATGATAAGGCAGGATGGGGCCGGATGGCGGGCGCAAGTTGGCCTGACTAGGAGGGGCAAGTGAAAGTGCTGGGGGCAATGCCATCTACTTTGTATGTCACAAAACGCCCATTACAGGCGTGGCACAACGTATTGCACTCTAACACATGACTGTTGTTAAGATATTTTCTTTTATAGAAAGTTTTGCAGTCCTTTTCCGGGTTTAATTGTCCAGAAAGGTGTCTTTTTGTACCGACATATTTGTCGTAAATGGCGTAACAACAGTTAATTCATTTCCGTGGTAACGACGCAATAACGTACGTCACGAGTGCCCCTCAAGCTAAAGGCCCTATTAACGCCGTATTACATTGCTCGACAGCAACCGCAAACCGCGACGGCAAACGGCAAAATAAAAACCGCTCTATATTGAATTACCGAGACCCTAGTACAATGCTCGACGGCAAACCGCTCAATGGCAAAACTGCTCGACGGCAAACCGTCGAGATTCGAAACAGAAGCGATTTGTTTTCAGAAACTACCGCGCGGCAAATTTATCTTTGACCAATCAGCGTTGTTGTTTTTGTATGACGTCAAAGTGCACATGTCAGATTGCACGTGTTCCAATATAGCGATGTAAACACTTTAAAATAAAGGAAAACGAATTCGAATTAGCAGCGCCGTCTGTTGATAACAGTGGTTGATAACCCTGAATTAGCAGCGCTGTCTGTTGATAGCCCAGACAAAATGCATGATGTCGGCAGAAAAACCTATAGTAGAGGTAGAGAGACGGGAATTGCTATATGCTCCATCCCATCCCGATTACAAAGACGCAAAGAAGAAGTTGGCCGTGTGGGAAAGCATTTGGGCCAAGCTAAACATGACTGGTACGTGATAATTAATATAAATAATGTAACACAAGTTTCGATGTCGGTAAAAATATAGTCAGTTGTTGTTTTGCGGATTGCCTCCTCTACGATACTTAGTAATATAGCAACATACTCTTTTGACATACGAAAGTAGGTAAAAAAAACGATCATCGTAGCGATCACGTGGTATTGAGATGCGTCAGAGGTGCAGATGTCGCGCAATTTGCCAGCACTTTCAATACATTCACAACATGTTTATAATGATAGATGTTGAGTAGAAGCGAGCGTCAAAATAAGTTAGTATATGGTATTCCAATGTAATAGGCCCTACAAACACTAGTCATAATAGAGGAACAATAATTTATTTTACGGTTCCACACAAATCCAACTTTGCTGCAAAAAAATGAAACAAGAGAATCTCCAGTCAACCTGACTACATCAATAAAACAAGCTGACAGCAAAAACCTTTACCTCTTCAGCTTATTTTGAAAAAAATGGTTTCGATTGTGAGTCAGGAAAACTAAACTACATCAGTAAACATACATACACACAAAAATATTGTGTCCAACTTCAGAAAATAACGTTATATGATATCATAACATTACATGAAGGAAGAGCTGTACAATTTAGCGTAACCCTGAATCCGGTTAATTCTTTTTTCGTCAGTCCCAGTAGCCGAGTGGTTAAATGCGTTGGCTCAGCGCACATCTGGTTTTACTACTGACACGGATTCAAGCCAAACACCAACAATTTTAAAAAGTGTATTTTTATTTATCTTTTCGCAAATTAATATAAAACAGCCATTTTTATTTATTAATGACAAAAATGAAAATAATATAATACCGGGAATGGACAATTTCTACTGATCTTGTATGTCTTTTATTTTATTTATATTTATCCAGACAAACCAGTTTGTCTTCACATATATATAGTAAAAGGATTAATCTTCAACTTTAATCAGTGCAATAAACACACATTACCAGTTGGTACAAGTCTTTCTTTGGCGTTATTTTTCATTGGTAATTGTAGGTTTATTGCACTGATTAATTTGAAGATTAATCCTTTTATTATATACTATACAGTAGTTTATCATAGCTATAATGTGAAGATAAATGACAAAAAACTTGAAGATCAGCGGAAATTGTACATTCCCGGTAATATATTATTTTCATTTTTGTTGCAAATAAACAATTACTACAAAGCAGTCAATATATTTAATGATAAACTATGTAAAAATGGCTTGGTTTATATTACTTTTCGAAGAGATAAATAAAAATACATTTAACAAAAGTTTGGTGTTAGGCTTGAACCTGTGGCGATAGTAAAACCAGATGTGCGCTGAACCAACGCACTTAACCACTCGGCCACTGGGACTGAAGGAAAAATAATTATCTGGATTCAGGGTTATGCTAGATTGTGCAGCTGTTCCTTCATGTAATGTTATGATATCATATAACGTTACTTTCTGCAGTGGGATACAATATTTTTGCAGTCAAAACCATTTTTCTCAAAATAAGCTGAAGTGAAGGTTTTTGCAGTCGGCTTGCCTTGTTGATGTTGTCAGGTTGACTGGCTCTTGA
>CM034544.1:37664738-37689738 GCA_020002185.1 Paraescarpia echinospica
ACGCATAACACAGTCTCTGAGGTAGATCTGCGTTCACCGTCCTCTCATCAATGTTTTCATAAAGAACAAAGTTGTCTAGCATATGTGCAATTACATTGGATCGTAGCGGGTAGGCGGAAGTAATTTATCGTATTCTCATTCGCCGGTCCTTTAAATTGCCATCGTTGTATCTTTGTGCATGCTGTATATTGAGATATTGACAAATAATAACTGTTCGAAAGACACAACGTTCACCTGCATTGGTTGCGACACAACTGAAACCACTGTGTCTGCTGCTCGTTGATGGGAATGGATCATTAGACTGTTGCTCGCTCGTGGAGAGGCTTTTAAAAGCTAACATTGGTGGAACCAACACTGTCAACTGGTCTGTCCGTTAGTCTAGCCGCGCGAACGCTCGGCCTCGGCCCTGTTGCTGTTGATCCATTAACCATTCAAATTGTGTTGCCATCGTCAATACTTGCCTACTCCTATTACAGTTCGTCATTCCTTGGCATAGCGATGCAATTGGTATCAACAGTTTTAAGCACAGTATTTAGCTAGATTGTACCCACCAAACAGCAGGATTCTAGGTAAGTTTCCTGATCAATTAACATGATGTCCGCAGAAGATCCACGTGACAAAAAATATCGTTAACGACCACGCAACCCGCAAGAAAGCGAATTATGTCACTAGGAAGGAATGCAAGATTATCTAAACGCCAGACATTTAGATTACGGAAAGACACATTAAACACAGGCGTTTAAAATGATACAACATTATAAATAAATAACGCTTTTCCATAGCATATAATAATAAAAAAATCACCATCTTGATCATGGATAAATATGACAATGATATTCTCCTCAAAATGTGCAATGTATCGCAATATTGTGCCTGTAATGGTGATAGTTTGGTCAATTACACCATTTCAGAAGGTCCTATTCAAGATGAAGTATTAATAAAAAAACAACCGTAGACCAGTGTATTTTTCTCATAAAAAGTACTAGTTTGAATGATATTAATGTTGGATTGCGATGGTCGTGTGGATTTATAAGCTGATCATCATTACAATAAACGCCTAAATGCCTGTAATACCATGCGTTTAGTTGACCCAAAATTCAACACCGGTGTCAATAACTATACATCTTATTGTTTTATTTATATGACGGGTGTTTATAATTCAATCAACGTCTTAAACACCCGAGTTTTTACAGTGTATAGCATCGCATGAAAATGTATTAAATTTACATCGTCAAATACTCTTGCTCTCTCGCTCGCTCAATCACTGACTCAATGATTGACTGAGTCGTTGACTCACTGACTCACTCACTGATTCACTCACTCACTCATTCACTCACTCACTGACTGACTTACTCATTGACTCACTCATAGACTCAAACACTGACTCACTCAATCACTCACTCACTCATTCACTCACTCACTCACTCACTCACTCACTTAGTCACTCACTCACTCACTCATTTACTCACTCTCTGCCTCATTCACTCACTCACTCGCTCGCTCTCTCCCTCGTTCACTGACTGATTCACTCATCCATTCATTCATTCACTCACCGAAACCCACCCGCCCACTAACTCCCTCACTTAGCGAGTGCCCGGTAGTGTAGTGTGTGAGTGCCAGCGCTAAGAGTTCACCACTTTAAATGAACAGTCATAACGCTGTTACATGCCTTCATATTACTTATAATGTGGAACATTATCGACATTTTAAGGTAGCAATTCTTAGGATGGAAGGATGTTTGGGAATGAGAACGGTAAGAAGGAATAGGTTAATGTCGACAACTGTGAAGAACGACCCCTATCTAAGACAAGGCGACATGTGTCAGCGGTTGTGTGGGTGGGTGTGCAGCCGAAGGTCTCATACCTCTACCCTTGATAAGGGCTTCCAATATCAAATTATAAAAACGAACCATGAAGTCGGCATATTCACAATACTGCTGAAATATAGGCAGTACACCCCCGGGTTGTGTGCAGTGTTTGTGCTATGCTAACGACCAGCTGCATGCAATGTGTACATAAATTATAGTATTCGATGCTTCGATGTAGCATTAGATAGTCTTTTACCAAACAGTATATGTATGTACGCGCTATGACCCCCTACATTTGACCATGGGAATTAATTACCCAATAACACGCAGCTGCAACTGTTGTACCTGCACAGACAAGCCGTTCAAAAAAGAAATCGCCGTTTTTTCTTATCGTAGTTCAGTGTAATCTTCTAAAGGTATTGACTTAAAGCACATGCAGGCAGCGTAATGGTTTGGCGGCGTAAGCGCCACCAGGAGAATACTGCAAGTTTGTAGGTTTAAACATGTGTTGGTACGTTTGGTTCGTGGAAGTTGTTGGTCTTAATTTGGTTCGTGAAAGTTGTTGTTCTTAGTTTGGTTAAGATTGTTCCGTGGTAATGTTCCTGTGTCTTCCATATCGTACTCGAACCTGTTTTACGCAAATCGATTACCTTGGTATTGACAATACGGATAATCTCTTTAGTTGTGAAGTGTCAGACAATGAGTGAGGTTCCCAACGTATGCTTTGCATTACACTATGAAAAAAGACACAATATAAGATTGTATTCGTGTGCAACACAAATGTGTTTACAGGTCACACTCCATAACTACAAGAACCAGAGACTAGGCATTGATACAGAGTCTTGCAACGTTTAATCGTGTACAAGACAAAACATAGTTATTTACAGGTCACCCTCCATTACTGTCAGAACCATTTGTTTTATAGTGTTTCGCCACTGTTTCTAAACGGAGTCTTGCAACAAAGTATTGATATTACACAACTGTTCGGATATCACGTCGGATAGCTTCACACCTGCGTCTAACAAAACACTCAAACAGTCTGTCACCATTGCAGTTGAATTAATGGCTTCCACAGCCTCGTCAAAGTACATGTAAATTAGAATGTCATCAGGTAACATACAATCGTGATGAACTTGACTAGCATCGTCTATCTCGCAATAGAGACATTATCGTCTTGAGAGTTCAACGATGGCACATGCTATATATAACGTGCAATCGTCTTCTTCATTTCGGTCTCAGGGAAGACAATGGTAAAGTTCCGACCAGCAAAGTCAGGAGCGGAAGTTGCTAAATTGGTAGCATGGGTAGAAGTTGTGACATTGACAACGTGGGTAGTTGTGACGTCGTTAGGAGCGGAAGTTGATGTCGATGATGTTCTGTTGTCGTTAATCGTCTCTGTCGACACAGAGATCATTCGTTGCCGCTTTGATGGTAGCGGACCTTCAAGGTAGTTCGCAAAGAATATTTCAATAATATTTAATACTTTGCCGAATGCTGATATGAAGGACAACGATGTTGGAAGCAAAGACGTGACAGAATATTGTGTACCCGGATGTTAACAGGTAATAGACGAGTCCGACCATAAAGAAAATAATAAAAAAGGGAACGAAGTTTTAGCGGAAGTAATGACACAGTGAACACCCTCATAGCGGAAGCTATGGGGACACCATTTTAGGGAAAGTATAGACATGGGGACGAGAATTTAGGTGAAAGTATATAGTAAAACAATATAAAGTATGATTCACCACAAGCGCGTCCAGCTCGGCGTCCTCGGCCGCCCTCATCCGGCGGGCACAACTGCCGCCGGTGACGTGGCGCTTGCTATTATTTTTCCGTGTGAACGACGACTCACAGTCCGGGCAAGTGAAGGGTCTCTGCGATGGTGGTAGTTGTCTCGGAGTCGGTAGGGACTCCTCATCGGCAGCGGCCGTTCGAACCATAATGTACATGTCAAAGACAACGTAACCGTGTCGTTCGCATTGCAAATGTCCCCTATCATCGACAATCATACGCTTCTTGCAGTATCTGCACCCAATGTAGAAGGGAGTATGCTTGCGTACTTTGTCAATAAGGAGACCTCTGACCTTGATAGCAGGGTCGGCGATTACCGTTGATTCTAGAGTTGGGACGACCACCACCTCTGGTTTCGACGGCACAGAAGGACGGTTGATCACCGGCATGATGAAATCGGCTCGTCGGCTCGTCCTCGTCGCTCGAGTCTGCTGCATTGCAAGGTCGGTAATAAGGTGTCTTCATCGTGATGTTAGCCGTGGTGTAGTCGTTTCCAACCAGGAAATCAACTGAGGTAAGTGCAAATGTCCTATGTAAAACTGTAGCATTGATTAAAAACTATAGCACTGATGAGTGTTAAAAGATAGGGAGACCTTGATTTTGTTGATAAAGATGTCCGAAAGAATGTTACACGTTCAGGAATCACTTCACGTGTGCTACTAATAACAGGCAGAGGTAGGCAACACTTTACAAACAGGGCGATGGGAAGGTCGAAGATCTGTATGGTATCCAGAAATTACATGATTTTACTTGTCTTACAAGATCTCTACCCATTCGTCAGGTTTGGAGCTATTTTATAGTTGTAAATGTATAGGCTAGGAGGGAGCTATACCTGAAAAATGGTCGACAACCTATGGTCCGTCAGAAAAGACACCATGGCGCATGCGCAATGACCTATTTAACGACGTCACTGACCTATTTAACGACGTTTTTGGCCTATTTTTATAGTAAAAAAAGAGACATTTAGGCAGTACTCATAGTTAGTTTATAAAAATTCAGCAAGGTGGCGCTATTTGACAATAATAAAAAACACGAATTTAGGCAGTACTCATATGTAGTTCACGACATATCCGCTACGGGCGCTGTTTTAGTTCCCGACATATCTGCTATGGGCGCTGTTTTAGTTCATGTCCTATATTACTAGTAGTTCGCGACCTATCCACTAGGGGCGCTATTTATAGTTCGCGACCTATACGTCAGGTAGCGCTGCTTGTAGTTCACTTGACATTTAACCTTTACCTATATATTTGACATTGACCTAGATATTACATCATTTCCACCTTGCACCAATCCAAATACAACGTATCTCCTGGTTAACCTACTAAACTACTCATAGATATGATCCTGTATGACGGGAAAGCTGTGACACCAATTAGTTTCCCCTTGCTAACATGTAAAGGTTATACAGGAAAAAAAATTACAAATTGCTAATCAAGGCCATAGACCAGTGTTCCGAAATAGGTCGATGGTCACCGGATTAGTGTTATATATATTATGTGAAATATACGCGACTTTTAACTCTTTCACGTCACACTCTTCGGACTAGCTATTCCCTACGCTGTTCCACCGCGATGCTGCATGAGGTAATGTCTGTTACAAGGCGATTTTGGCGCAATTTCGCGTCAGGCCCCCTGTTCGAGATCAAGAAAATATGTGTGGAATACCTTCCAAGTTTGACAAAGAAAAGAGGTTCGCCTGGAAACTGTCGATCAACATTTCCTTTTTTAATGTTCGCACTCTGTTTGAAAAATGTATCACTATCGTGAACCGGTCTTGAAATTAGTTGTTCAATGGATCGAGGTGGAGGAATATGTCAAACAAGTTGGCCAACTTCAAAAGTATTTTCTTGCACAATTGATTCTTGATATTACAACATTTTGAAACTGTTCCTTCCAGATGTTGTCAAAGAATTCGGCGATTTCCTGTGGTAGTGATTCCGTTTTAGATACCGTGTTCTGCGTGACAGCTGACATAAACCGGTGTGGAAGAACAACACCCCTTGGTCCGCAACGAGCTGCTGAAGCGTCTGCACGCACACGTTCATTCAAGACCCCTACCTGCTGAAGGACGCCGACGTAAAGGTCTGTCTGGTACGAAGCAAGGACGCGTTCGCGCTCATGGCGAGCGTTGCCAACCCGGGCTTCAAAATCTTGCTGAGGCAGACGTTCTTTCGGGTGAGAAAGCCTGTTTACTTATTATGTTTGCTCAATTTTACCTTGTCTATGTTCTCTAAATGCTATTCAAAGAAGCAAAGTCGATACGTTCAATTGGCATACATGTTACTTATACGAATGATGGGTTACCACACTAACTGTTTTGTATTAAAGCGTTGTACCATGATGGGAAGGTTGTAGTCCTGTATGGTAAATGGAAGTACGCGTAAAGTTTATGGAAATAAAAAAAAACTAATGTATACGGTACATATAATAGGAGAAAAATGACACAAGATAAGAGTTGCAAGTTTTATTAGGGTACAAAAGAAGTCAACATTTATTTATAGGTCACCCTCCAATATTGCCAGCACCGTTTCCTTCATATTGTCTCGCCACTGTTCCCATACAGAGTCTTGCAACCAAATATTGATATTACACAACAGATTGGTCTTTAGGTCGGATAGATTCACACTTGCGTCCAACAAAACACTCAAACAAACTTTCACCACAGCAGTTGAATTAACGGCCTCCAAAGCCTCGTCAAAGTGCATGTAAATTAGAATGTCTGGGGGGAAGAGGCAGTCGTGGTGAAATTGACTAAGATCATCTATATCGCAACTGAGGCATTGTCGTCTTGAAAGACTTCAAATACGCTGCATACTATGTGACGTGCCAGCGTCTTCTTCGTTTTGGTGACAGGAAAGTCAACGGCAATGTTCGGACCAGCAATGGCAGGAGCGGAATTTGTGATATAGTTCTGCAAGAATATCTCAATAATATTTAGAACATTAAATACTATATGGGAAGAATACACCGTTGCTAGAGTACTGTGGCATCGCGATAGGTAGGAAATATGTTACGTGACAGGAAGTATGGTGACAAGTTGTATGGACATAAATTGTGAACAATAATTACCCGTGTACGCGACCGTATCGGAAGTAAAGACGTTGCCGGATGTTGATATGTAGGACCACGTAACAAAACATCATATTGGAAGTAAACACGTGACAGAATATTGTTTATCCGGTTGTTGACATGCAATACACGGGCCCGATCATATAGGAAATAAAGCCATGGGGATGTCGTTTCAGAGGACGTAAAGACACAGTGGACGTCCTTTTAGGGGAATATATGGGGATGCCTTTTTAGGGATAGTCTATACACGGAAAGACCATTTTAGCGGAAGTATGCACACGGGGACGCCATTTTAGGTGAATGTGTATAATAAAAAATATAAAGTATGAGTCACTTCCAGCGTATCCAAATTGGCTTCCACGGCCGTCCTCTTCCGGCGGCCACAACATCCGCTAGCGATGTGCCGGTTCCATGTGTCCCGACGCGAGAAACGGGAGGTTGGGCGTCCTCATAGGCAACGACCGTTCGAACCATGACGTACATGTCAGAGGCCACGTAACTGTGTTGTTCGCATTACAAGTGACCCCTATCGTCGACAATCATGCGCTTCTGGCAGTATCTGCACCCGATGCAGAAACGGGTATGATGGCGTACGTTGTTGACAAGGAGACCTACATCCTTGATAGCGGCGTCGGCGCTTATCCTTGCTTGCAGAGTTGCCACGTCCACGACCTCTGGTTCCGCCTGCGGTGAAGGGCGATTGGTCACCGGAATGATCGGTCGGCCCGTCGGCTCGACCTCTTTGCTCGAGTCTGCTGCATTGCGATGGCGGTAATAGGCTGTATTCAACACGATGTTATTAGCCACGGTGTCGTCGTGATACGAATAACGATCCGACTGGCAAAGCGCCGCGTTTATATAGGAAAAATGGACACGTGAGCGTGCTGAATAAGCACAGATCTCAGAATAAATGTAAACGCACGGACTGTAGAGTAGATGAGACTTGATCGCCGAATACCAGTTCAAACCAATTTGTAACTGAAGTAATTGCAACTGTCCTGTGTAACGACTATAGCGTTGATACATGTTAAACGTTAGGGAGATCTCGATTTTTGTTATAAAGATTTCTCAAAAATGTTACGTGTCCAGGAATCAGTTCACACATGTCCTGGAAACAGTTCACGCATGTCCAGGAACCAGTTCACGTGTGGTATTAATAACAGACATAGGTAAGAAAAAAATCATAAAATCCTCTTTGTTAATACAGAAACCAGTTGACATATGCTATTAATAAGATACATAGGTAGGCAAACATTTACAAACAGCGTGATGGGAAGATAGTATTGTAACCCAGGTTCCGGTTCCGGTTTAATTTCAGGTGCGCAGATCAGAGTTCCCGCGTCCACGATCTCTATTTCTGACGGTGGGGAAGGGCGGTTGATAACCGGAACGATCGGTCGGCTCGTCCTCGTCGCATGTGCTGCACGGCGAGGGCAGCAATAAGGTGTCTTCAACATGATGTTAACCATGGTGTCGTCGTGATTGCAATGATGACACGGCTGACAAACGCCGCGCTCATATAAAAGATAAAGGTCACGTTAGTTTGCTTAATAGGCACGAACCTCAAAGTAGAAAATACACGCACGGACTGCGTATTTGAAACTACACTGCAGAGTAGACGTACCCTCATGTAAAGAAACACATCATTGACATTTACCGAGGGTCACAAAGTAGAATTTAGGGCTAGGGTTAGGTTTAGGGTTGGGGTTAGGATTAGGATTAGGGTGAGGGTTAGGTTAAGGTGATGGTGAGGGTTTGGGTTTGGGTTTGGGTTACGGTTAGGATTAGAGTTAGGTTAAGGATTAGGAATATGGTTATGATTATGGATAGCGATTTGGGATAGTGTTAAGGTTTATTTGTTCCTTCTGAACTACATACTTTACTACTGATGCATATTAACGTTTCCCTTTTAGAAGGTTTGAACCTCGACGGACAACTTTCAGGGATTAATCAACGACCCTTAGACTAGGACGTAATAGCTATATATTTTTCAAAATACCACATGCATGCCAAGATACGTATATATAATAACTAATTCGTTCCTTAACAGTTCTGTGGCCGGTTTCATCAAGCGGCTAAGAACGTTCTTAACGCTAAGATGATTGACTTAGTAAATTACGTGATTTGTTTTAATATAAGCGAACACAGGAGTTTACGTTAACGCGTGACGCTAAATAATTGCACAACTTTAAGTACGCTTCATGAAACCGGCCCCTGAACTTAAAACGTAACGTGCGCATAAAATGTAGAACGTGACATAACAATCACAGGAACATCGCGCGCGCGGCAAAACATATCTGGAAAACGATTCCTGTGTCATTGACTTGGCATCACGGATATTATTTGACAATCTACACACTCCCGACTAGGCCTATCAATTTACGTGAACTTCACATTTTCTCCGACCTTCATCATTTTGAACAAACAAAACGAATCTGCGAACGCGATATGGTGTCTATGTAACGATGTACTGTGTTTTCGAACATTTACTAAATATTACTTTCGCGACATACTTCAGATTTGGAGGATAAATTTACCAACAGAAGTTTGGGGTAGCCATGGGCAGTCCAGTGTCCCCCATTGTTGTGAACCTGTACATGGAGGACCTGGAGCAGAAAATCATAGCCACAGCACCAGTCGATTGCCAACCGAGAAACTGGAAGCGATATATGGACGATGTAATTTGCCTGGTACACACAGGAAAGGCAAAGAAATTACAACAACACATGAACACTGTAGACCCCACAGGTAGCATCATTTTCACGCGAGAAGACGAAGAGAACAACAGCATGCCCTTCTTGGATGCAAAGTTCACCAGAAAGGAAGATGGCAGTGTGAAGTCCACAGTGTTCAGGAAGAAGACGCACACTGACCAATACCTGATTTTTGCATCCCACCACCCCAAACATCAGAAGTTGGGAGTTGTCAGAACCCTTATGAACAGGTGTGAGACAATAACTTCGGAGGAGGGGGACAAGAAAGAAGAGAGGAGCTCTAAGAGTATGTGGCTATCCGTCGTGGGCCTTGAAAAAGGTGACAGATAGCAGCAAGAGGAAAAAGACCAACAAAAAGACTAAGGACAAAAACTATCGGAGCCAAGTAGTCATTCCATACATAGAGGAGTCTCAGAGAGAGTACATCGAGTACTGATAAAGTATGGAGTAGCAACGGCCATGCGTCCCCACACCACCCTCAGGCACCTGTTGGTACATCCCAAGGACAACTAGAAGAACAGGGCGAACTGGTGTACCAAATACCGTGCAAGAATTGTGGTGGGGAATACATTGGGGAGACAGGAAGACTACTCAAAACAAGACTGGAGGAACACAGAAAGGACGTAGACAACACGAAAAATGAAAAATACACAAGGAGCGGAAAAAAAAGATTGATGTCTACCATCAATAAATCCGCCCTTACAGACCATACGACAACTGAAAACCATATCATAGACTGGGAGGGAGTGAAAATTGTAGACAAAGAAACCAACAGAAGAATTCGGCATATCAAAGAAGCCATCTGGATCAGAAAAACCAAAACACCCATCAACAGAGACGAGGGCAATTACGAACTGCCTCACGTGTACGATGACGTCATTCAGCGTCATAGGTACTGATGAAGTCGGCGTAACACGTCAACGAAAGCCTCTACCAGGTAATTTAACATGATTCTTGGATATGAAAAATGAAAGTTTCTAATTTGAAAACGAACTATCCTGAAGAAAATTCAGTAATATTTAGTATATCATTCCACACATTTTGATCTTGTGGGTTTTGTCCTTGGGCTTCACCACTAGAGACCTTATAGTATTGTATGGTTTGTGGTGCGTCCCCACTCCATGTTCTCGGAAGATGTTGGTCAGTTTCTCTGAAAGGTTGCGCACGTACGGTAAAGGAATGATCGGCGTGTGGCTGGCCTGTTTTTCTGCACTTGGTAGTTTTCTGTTTTTCTTAGTGATTTTGAACATACACTCTCTGAAGTGCTTGTCTCACATGTACTGTTTTTGTGGCTTTATCTTCATCTGTAGTTATGAGTTGCTCTCTTCAGCAGTGATTTGACCACTGGTCGCTTGTGTTCGAAGTGGTGATTGGTGCTTAAGTTCAAGTAGTGGTCTGTATGTGTTGCTTTCATGTAGACAATGATCCGCTTGCTGCCGTCATCGTTCATGTACGCACGTATCCAGGAATGGCAGTTGGCCTTCTCGTTAAGGTTTGGTGGTGAAAGCACAGAGCCTAAGAGGAAAAGTAGTAACATAAGATCGACTGGAATTACAAACGCTGAAGAAACTCAACCACATCGTCATACTACCCGCATATAAAGGCAGAGCTATGGTCATACTCAACAGCAGTTACAATAACACCAAGATGCTGGCCTCCTTGGTGACACCAACACATATGTAGACCTAAAGAAAGATCCTACAACAGACTACCAGAAGAAACTGATCAACAATATAATGTCTTGGCAACAGAATACCTCCATCCCCACGTAGTTGATATACCGGATATACCCGACATCAGAAGAAATACCTAAGATCTATGGAACCCCAACATGCACAAACCAGAAGGACCACTCATACCGATAATATCCAGCATACGAAGCATAACTTACAATGCAGCCCAGACTTTGGCCAACATACCAAAATTGGGAAGACATCTTACCACATCAAGAATAGCGGGGACTTTGCAAACATGATGAACGACCTAGAAGTTCCCCCTGGACAACAGTTAGTGTCATACGATGTGTCAGCTCTGTTCACCAGCATACCAATAGCAACTAGTAAAGAGGAAACTACAGGAATACACCACATGGAAACAGCGAACGACGCTCAACATCGACCACATCACTGAGCTTGGTGAATTTCTGCTTCAACGGCACCTACTTTTTGAACAAGTGCCAGTTCTAACAACAGGAGCACAGTGCGTCCATGAGTTTCCCAGTCTTACCCGTTGTGGGCAATATATAGATGGACACTTTTGAGAGACAGGCCATCTCCACCGGCCCCTCCCCCATCAGTCTGGTACAGATACGTCGACGACACTTATATCCAGATACATCAATACCACATGGAAGGCTTCATTGCGCATCTCAACAGCACTGACCCAAACACCAAGTGCAGAAAAAGCAGACCAACCATACACCGAAAATCCCTTTACCGTACGTACACAACCTATCAGATAAACTCACCAAAATCGTCCGGGAACAAGTAATGGGGACTTACCACAAAATTTATAATATTATTTTAAGAACTATAGTGGTGAAATCCATGGATTAAACCCCGAAGAACAACATCGCCAAGTGGCCAATGGTCAAAGAAAGCGGAATAACAAAAAAGGGACGTGTGGACTTCGCACTTACAATGAACCGAATTTGCGTATTCATATATACTTACACACATTTCCGTCACCTGACGGGATGCTTTGTTACAAGACTGTCGCGAAAGTAATATTTAATAAATGTTCGAAAACACAGTACATCGTTACATAGACACCATATCGCGTTCGCAGATTCGTTTTGTTTGTTCAAAATGATGAAGGTCGGAGAAAATGTGAAGTTCACGTAAATTGATAGGCCTAGTCGGGAGTGTGTAGATTGTCAAATAATATTCGTATTGCTATGCTATTGGCTTGAGGGTAAACATTATTTTGTTTCCGTGATGCCAAGTCAATGACACAGGAATCATTTTCCAGATATGTTTTGCCGCGCGCGCGATGTTCCTGCGATTGTTATGTCACGTTCTACATTTTATGCGCACATTACGTTTTAAGTTCAGGGGCCGGTTTCATGAAGCGTACTTAAAGTTGTGCAATTACTTAGCGTCACGCGTTAACGTAAACTCCTGTGTTCGCTTATATTAAAACAAATCACGTAATTTACTAAGTCAATCATCTTAGCGTTAAGAACGTTCTTAGCCGCTTGATGAAACCGGCCACAGAACTGTTAAGGAACGAATTAGTTATTCTATATACGTATCTTGGCATGCATGTGGTATTTTGAAAAATATATAGCTATTACGTCCTAGTCTAAGGGTCGTTGATTAATCCCTGAAAGTTGTCCGTCGAGGTTCAAACCTTCTAAAAGGGAAACGTTAATATGCATCAGTAGTAAAGTATGTAGTTCAGAAGGAACAAATAAACCTTAACACTATCCCTAATCGCTATCCATAATCCTAACCATATTCCTAATCCTTAACCTAACTCTAATCCTAACCGTAACCCTAACCCTCACCATCATCATAACCATAACCTTAACCTAACCCTAATCCTAACCCCAACCCTCAACCTAACCCTAGCCCTAAATTCTACTTTGTGACCCTCGGTAAATGTCAATGATGTGTTTCTTTACATGAGGGTACGTCTACTCTGCAGTGTAGTTTCAAATACGCAGTCCGTGCGTGTATTTTCTACTTTGAGGTTCGTGCTTATTAAGCAAACTAACGTGACCTTTATCTTTTATATGAGAGCGGCGTTTGTCAGCCGTGTCATCATTGCAATCACGACGACACCATGGTTAACATCATGTTGAAGACACCTTATTGCTGCCCTCGCCGTGCAGCACATGCGACGAGGACGAGCCGACCGATCGTTCCGGTTATCAACCGCCCTTCCCCACCGTCAGAAATAGAGATCGTGGACGCGGGAACTCTGATCTGCGCACCTGAAATTAAACCGGAACCGGAACCTGGGTTACAATACGATCTTCCCATCACGCTGTTTGTAAATGTTTGCCTACCTATGTATCTTATTAATAGCATATGTCAACTGGTTTCTGTATTAACAAGGAGGATTTTATGATTTTTTTCTTACCTATGTCTGTTATTAATACCACACGTGAACTGGTTCCTGGACATGCGTGAACTGTTTCCAGGACATGTGTGAACTGATTCCTGGACATGTAACATTTTTGAGATATCTTTATAAAAAAATCGAGATCTCCCTAACGTTTAACATGTATCAACGCTATAGTCGTTACACAGGACAGGTGCAATTACCTCAGTTACAAATTGGTTTGAACTGGTATTCGGCGTGCAAGTCTCATCTACTCTACAGTCCGTGCGTTTACATTTATTCTGAGATCTGTGCTTATTCGGCACGACCACGTGACCTTTCAGCACGCTCACGTGTCCTTTTTTCCTATATAAACGCGGCGCTTTGCCAGTCGGATCGTTATTCGTATCACGACGACATCGTGGCTAATAACATCGTGTTGAAGACAGCCTATTACCGCCATCGCAATGCAGCAGACTCGAGCAAAGAGGTCGAGCCGACGGGCCGACCGATCATTCCGGTGACCAATCGCCCTTCACCGCAGGCGGAACCAGAGGTCGTGGACGTGGCAACTCTGCAAGCAAGGATAAGCGCCGACGCCGCTATCAAGGATGTAGGTCTCCTTGTCAACAAAGTACGCCATCATACGCGTTTCTGCATCGGGTGCAGATACTGCCAGAAGCGCATGATTGTCGACGATAGGGGTCACTTGTAATGCGAACAACACAGTTACGTGGCCTCTGACATGTACGTCATGGTTCGAACGGTCGTTGCCTATGAGGACGCCCAACCTCCCGTTTCTCGCGTCGGGACACATGGAACCGGCACATCGCTAGCGGATGTTGTGGCCGCCGGAAGAGGACGGCCGTGGAAGCCAATTTGGATACGCTGGAAGTGACTCATACTTTATATTTTTTATTATACACATTCACCTAAAATGGCGTCCCCGTGTGCATACTTCCGCTAAAATGGTCTTTCCGTGTATAGACTTTCCCTAAAAAGGCATCCCCATATATTCCCCTAAAAGGACGTCCACTGTGTCTTTACGTCCTCTGAAACGACATCCCCATGGCTTTATTTCGTATATGATCGGGCCCGTCTATTGCATGTCAACAACCGGATAAACAATATTCTGTCACGTGTTTACTTCCAATATGATGTTTTGTTACGTGGTCCTACATATCAACATCCGGCAACGTCTTTACTTCCGATACGGTCGCGTACACGGGTAATTATTGTTCACAATTTATGTCCATACAACTTATCACCATACTTCCTGTCACGTAACATATTTCCTACCTATCGCGATGCCACAGTACTCTAGCAACGGTGTATTCTTCCCATATAGTATTTAATGTTCTAAATATTATTTAGATATTCTTGCAGAACTATACCACAAATTCCGCTCCTGCCATTGCTGGTCCGAACATTGCCGTTGACTTTCCTGTCACCAAAACGAGGAAGACGCTAGCACGTCAAATAGTATGCAGCGTGTTTGAAGTCTTTCAAGACGACAATGCCTCAATTGCGATATAGATGATCTTAGTCAATTTCACCACGACTGCCTCTTCCCCCCAGACATTCTAATTTTGACGAGGCTTTGGAGGCCGTTAATTCAACTGCTGTGGTGAAAGTTTGTTTGTGTGTTTTGTTGGACGCAAGTGTGAATCTATCCGACCTAAAGACCAATCAGTTGTGTAATATCAATATTTGGTTGCAAGACTCTTTATGGGAACAGTGGCGAGACAATATGAAGGAAACGGTGCTGGCAATATTGGAGGGTGACCTATAAATAAATGTTGTCTTCTTTTGTACCCTAATAAAACTTGCAACTCTTATCTTGTGTCATTTTTCTCCTATTATATGTACCGTATACATTAGTTTTTTTTTATTTCCATAAACTTTACGCGTACTTCCATTTACCATACAGGACTACAACCTTCCCATCATGGTACAACGCTTTAATACAAAACAGTTAGTGTGGTAACCCATCATTCGTATAAGTAACATGTATGCCAATTGAACGTATCGACTTTGCTTCTTTGAATGGCATTTAGAGAAGATAGACAAGGTAAAATTGAGCAAACATAATAAGTAAACAGGCTTTCTCACCCGAAAGAACGTCTGCCTCAGCAAGATTTTGAAGCCCGGGTTGGCAACGCTCGCCATGAGCGCGAACGCTTCCTTGCTTCGTACCAGACAGACCTTTACGTCGGCGTCCTTCAGCAGGTAGGGGTCTTGAATGAACGTGTGCGTGCAGACGCTTCAGCAGCTCGTTGCGGTCCAAGGGGCGTTGTTCTTCCACACCGGTTTATGTTAGCTGTCACGGAGAACACGGTATCTAAAACGGAATCACTACCACAGGAAATCGCCGAATTCTTTGACAACACCAGGAAGGAACAATCTCAAAATGTTGTAATATCAAGAATCAATTGTGCAAGAAAATACTTTTGAAGTTGGCCAACTTGTTTGACATATTCCTCCACCTCAATCCATTGAACAACTCATTTCAAGACCGGTTCACGATAGTGATACATTTTTCAAACAGAGTGCGAACATTAAAAAAGGAAATGTTGATCGACAGTTTCCAGGCGAACCTCTTTTCTTTGTCAAACTTGGAAGGTATTCCACACATATTTTCTTGATCTCGAACAGGGGGCCTGACGCGAAATTGCGCCAAAATCGCCTTGTAACAGACATTACCTCATACAGCATCGCGGTGGAACAGCATAGGGAATAGCAAGTCCGAAGAGTGTGACGTGAAAGAGTTAAAAGTCGCGTATATTTCACATAATATATATAACACTAATCCGGTGACCATCGACCTATTTCGGAACACTGGTCTATGGCCTTGATTAGCAATTTGTAATTTTTTTCCCTGTATAACCCTTACATGTTAGCAGGGGGAAACTAATTGGTGTCACAGCTTTCCCGCCATACAGGATCATATCTATGAGTAGTTTAGTAGGTTAACCAGGAGTTACGTTGTATTTGGATTGGTGCAAGGTGGAAATGATGTAATATCTAGGTCAATGTCAAATATATAGGTAAAGGTTAAATGTCAAGTGGCGCCACCTGGCGGATATGCCGTGAACTACAAACAGCGCCATCTGACGGATAGGTCGCGAACTATAAATAGCGCCCCTAGCTGATAGATCGGGAACTACAAGTAGCGCCCCTACCAGATATGTCGGGAACTAAAACAGCGCCCCTAGCGGATATGTCGTGAACTACATATGAGTACTGCCTAAATTCGTGTTTCTTATTATTGTCAAATAGCGCCACCTTGCTGAATTTGTATAAACTAACTATAAGTACTGTCTAAATGTGTCTCCTATTTTTGTCAAATAGCGCCACCTGGTGGAATTTTTATTAACTAAATTTGGGTCCTCTCTAAATTCGTGCCTCTTAGTATTGGCAGATGGCGCCACCTGGCGGAATTTTTTTAAGAACTGCATATAGGAGTACTGCCTAAATTCGTGCGTCTTATTTTTGTGAAAAGGTGCCACCTGACGAATATATCATGAACTACAAATGCCATTCCTGGCGGAAAGTCTTGAACTTAAATATAAATAATGCTTAAAGTCGTGTCTCTTGTTTCTTTTTACTTTTTTTTACTATAAAAATAGGCCAAAGACGTCGTTAAATAGGTCAGTGACGTCGTTAAATAGGTCATTGCGCATGCGCCATGGTGTCTTTTCTGACGGACCATAGGTTGTCGACCATTTTTCAGGTATAGCTCCCTCCTAGCCTATACATTTACAACTATAAAATAGCTCCAAACCTGACGAATGGGTAGAGATCTTGTAAGACAAGTAAAATCATGTAATTTCTGGATACCATACAGATCTTCGACCTTCCCATCGCCCTGTTTGTAAAGTGTTGCCTACCTCTGCCTGTTATTAGTAGCACACGTGAAGTGATTCCTGAACGTGTAACATTCTTTCGGACATCTTTATCAACAAAATCAAGGTCTCCCTATCTTTTAACACTCATCAGTGCTATAGTTTTTAATCAATGCTACAGTTTTACATAGGACATTTGCACTTACCTCAGTTGATTTCCTGGTTGGAAACGACGACACCACGGCTAACATCACGATGAAGACACCTTATTACCGACCTTGCAACGCAGCAGACTCGAGCGACGAGGACGAGCCGACGAGCCGATTTCATCATGCCGGTGATCAACCGTCCTTCTGTGCCGTCGAAACCAGAGGTGGTGGTCGTCCCAACTCTAGAATCAACGGTAATCGCCGACCCTGCTATCAAGGTCAGAGGTCTCCTTATTGACAAAGTACGCAAGCATACTCTCTTCTACACTGGGTGCAGATACTGCAAGAAGCGTATGATTGTCGATGATAGGGGACATTTGCAATGCGAACGACACGGTTACGTTGCCTTTGACATGTACATTATGGTTCGAACGGCCGCTGCCGATGAGGAGTCCCTACCGACTCCGAGACAACTACCACCATCGCAGAGACCCTTCACTTGCCCGGACTGTGGGTCGTCGTTCACACGGGAAAATAATAGCAAGCGCCACGTCACCGGCGGCAGTTGTGCCCGCCGGAAGAGGGCGGCCGAGGACGCCGAGCTGGACGCGCTTGTGGTGAATCATACTTTATATTGTTTTACTATATACTTTCACCTAAATTCTCGTCCCCATGTCTATACTTTCCCTAAAATGGTGTCCCCATAGCTTCCGCTATGAGGGTGTTCACTGTGTCATTACTTCCGCTAAAACTTCGTTCCCTTTTTTATTATTTTCTTTATGGTCGGACTCGTCTATTACCTGTTAACATCCGGGTACACAATATTCTGTCACGTCTTTGCTTCCAACATCGTTGTCCTTCATATCAGCATTCGGCAAAGTGTTTACTTCCAATACGATCGCGTTGCAATCTTTAATATTTTAAATATTATTGAAATATTCTTTGCGAACTACATTGAAGGTCCGCTACCATCAAAGCGGCAACGAATGATCTCTGTGTCGACAGAGACGATTAAAGACAACAGAACATCATCGACATCAACTTCCGCTCCTAACGACGTCACAACTACCCACGTTGTCAATGTCACAACTTCTACCCATGCTACCAATTTAGCAACTTCCGCTCCTGACTTTGCTGGTCGGAACTTTACCATTGACTTCCCTGAGACCGAAATGAAGAAGACGATTGCACGTTATATATAGCATGTGCCATCGTTGAACTCTCAAGACGATAATGTCTCGATTGCGAGATAGACGATGCTAGTCAAGTTCATCACGATTGTATGTTACCTGATGACATTCTAATTTACATGTACTTTGACGAGGCTGTGGAAGCCATTAATTCAACTGCAATGGTGACAGACTGTTTGAGTGTTTTGTTAGACGCAGGTGTGAAGCTATCCGACGTGACATCCGAACAGTTGTGTAATATCAATACTTTGTTGCAAGACTCCGTTTAGAAACAGTGGCGAAACACTATAAAACAAATGGTTCTGACAGTAATGGAGGGTGACCTGTAAATAACTATTTTTTGTCTTGTACACGATTAAACGTTGCAAGACTCTGTATCAATGCCTAGTCTCTGGTTCTTGTAGTTATGGAGGGTGACCTGTAAACACATTTGTGTTGTACACGAATACAATCTTATATTGTGTCTTTTTTCATAGTGTAATGCAAAGCATACGTTGGGAACCTCACTCATTGTCTGACACTTCACAACTAAAGAGATTATCCGTATTGTCAATACCAAGGTAATCGATTTGCGTAAAACAGGTTCGAGTACGATATGGAAGACACAGGAACATTACCACGGAACAATCTTAACCAAACCAAGAACAACAACTTTCACGAACCAAATTAAGACCAACAACTTCCACGAACCAAACGTACCAACACATGTTTAAACCTACAAACTTGCAGTATTCTCCTGGTGGCGCTTACGCCGCCAAACCATTACGCTGCCTGCATGTGCTCTAAGTCAATACCTTTAGAAGATTACACTGAACTACGATAAGAAAAAACGGCGATTTCGTTTTTGAACGGCTTGTCTGTGCAGGTACAACAGTTGCAGCTGCGTGTTATTGGGTAATTAATTCCCATGGTCAAATGTAGGGGGTCATAGCGCGTACATACATGTACTGTTTGGTAAAAGACTATCTAATGCTACATCGAAGCATCGAATACTATAATTTATGTACACATTGCATGCAGCTGGTCGTTAGCATAGCACAAACACTGCACACAACCCGGGGGTGTACTGCCTATATTTCAGCAGTATTGTGAATATGCCGACTTCATGGTTCGTTTTTATAATTTGATATTGGAAGCCCTTATCAAGGGTAGAGGTATGAGACCTTCGGCTGCACACCCACCCACACAACCGCTGACACATGTCGCCTTGTCTTAGATAGGGGTCGTTCTTCACAGTTGTCGACATTAACCTATTCCTTCTTACCGTTCTCATTCCCAAACATCCTTCCATCCTAAGAATTGCTACCTTAAAATGTCGATAATGTTCCACATTATAAGTAATATGAAGGCATGTAACAGCGTTATGACTGTTCATTTAAGGTGGTGAACTCTTAGCGCTGGCACTCACACACTACACTACCGCGCACACGCTAAGTGAGGGAGTTAGTGGGCGGGTGGGTTTCGGTGAGTGAATGAATGAATGGATGAGTGAATCAGTCAGTGAACGAGGGAGAGAGCGAGCGAGTGAGTGAGTGAATGAGGCAGAGAGTGAGTAAGAGAGTGAGTGAGTGAGTGAGTGAGTGAGTGAGTGAGTGAGTGAGTGAGTGAGTGAGTGAGTGAGTGAGTGAGTGAGTGAGTGAGTGAGTGAGTGAGTGAGTGAGTGAGTGAGTGAGTGAGTGAGAGAGTGAGTGAGTGAGTGAGTGAGTGAGTGAGTGAGTGAGTGAGTGAGTGAGTGAGTGAGTGAGTGAGTGAGTGAATGAGTGAGTGAGTGATTGAGTGAGTCAGTGTGTGAGCCAATGAGTGAGTCAGTGAGTAAGTCAGTCAGTCAGTGAGTGGATGAGTGAGTGAGTGAATCAGTGAGTGAGTCAGTGAGTCAACGACTCAGTCAATCATTGAGTCAGTGATTGAGCGAGCGAGAGAGCAAGAGTATTTGACGATGTAAATTTAATACATTTTCATGCGATGCTATACACTGTAAAAACTCGGGTGTTTAAGACGTTGATTGAATTATAAACACCCGTCATATAAATAAAACATTAAGATGTATAGTTATTAACACCGGTGTTGAATTTTGGGTCAACTAAACGCATGGTATTACAGGCATTTATGCGTGTATTGTAATGATGATCAGCTTATAAATCCACACGACCATCGCAATCCAACATTAATATCATTCAAACTAGTACTTTTTATGAGAAAAATACACTTGTCTACGGTTGTTTTTTTATTAATACTTCATCTTGAATAGGACCTTCTGAAATGGTGTAATTGACCAAACTATCACCATTACAGGCACAATATTGCGATACATTGCACATTTTTAGGAGAATATCATTGTCATATTTATCCATGATTAAGATGGTGATTTTTTTATTATTATATGCTATGGAAAAGCGTTATTTATTTATAGTGTTGTATCATTTTAAACGCCTGTGTTTAATGTGTCTTTCCATAATCTAAATGTCTGGCGTTTTGATAATCTTGCAGTCCTTCCTAGTGACATATTTCGCTTTCTTGCGGGTTGCGTGGTCGTTAACGATATTTTTTGTCACGTGGATCTTCTGCGGACATCATGTTAATTGATCAGGAAACTTACCTAGAATCCTTCTGTTTGGTGAGTACAATCTAGCTAAATACTGTGCATAAAACTGTTGATACCAATTGCATCGCTATGCCAAGGAATGACGAACTGTAATAGGAGTAGGCAAGTATTGACGATGGCAACACAATTTGAATGGTTAATGGATCAACAGCCACAGGGCCGAGGCCGAGCGTTCGCGCGGCTAGACTAACGGACAGATCAGTTGACAGTGTTGGTTCCACCAATGTTAGCTTTTAAAAGCCTCTCCACGAGCGAGCAACAGTCTAATGATCCATTCCCATCAACGAGCAGCAGACACAGTGGTTTCAGGTGTGTCGCAACCAATGCAGGTGAACGTTGTGTCTTTCGAACAGTTGTTACTTGTCAATATCTCAATATACAGCATGCACAAAGATACAACGATGGCAATTTAAAGCACCGGCAAATGGGAATACTATACATTACTTCGGCCTACCCGCTACGATCCAATATAATTACACATATGCTAGACAACTTTGGTCTTGATGAAAACATTGATGAGAGGACGGTGAACGCAGATCTACCTCAGAGACTGTATTATGCGTCTATTGAGGACAGATTCGCATCGATGGCGAATCCTGGTGAGATGGTTCGGGAGAGAGAGAACGTAGCGACGGCACGCTATCTACGATGACCAGTGCCTGTCTGCGTTGAAGAGAGTGTACTTGAATTTCGGGACGGAATTTTAGGAGTCTGATGCAATTACTGTCAAATACCTACATCTGTGTGACGATGCTGGTCATTATGATCGACGCATTAGTTCCAAGCACAGCTGACCCAGCTGAGTGGTCAACCACACCTGGGTTGAAGGGTTATCACTCTTGCAATACTATCCCCCTCCCCAACTCAGCGATTTCTAGGGCCAAGAGAAAACCTACCAAGTCTGAAATTATAATATCATATATAATATGTCACATATTACTAAAATTGGACCAATTAAGAAACACACTTTTTTGCATTTTTTGAAAGAAATAACAAATACATTGACTATATTTTCTGCTTGCACAGAGAGCTTGTAGTAATTCGTGGCCTGACCTTTAATAGTCCACGGCATCACGTAAAGGGATGGGGAAAGAGGGCTCGGAAGTCGGGGGGTTCAATATCGGTTCACCTTCCCAAAATAATAATAATAACGACAATAATAATAATAATAACAATAATAATAATAACAACAGTAATAATAACATCAATAATACTAATAACGTGACAAGGCGCTGATGGCGCCTACTCAATTATTAGAGCGAGTGGTTTAGCTGCATCTAACGAGTTATCGTAGATTGAGCGCATCGGCTCTCTGAGTCTACGACAAAGGTTTACCAGTTTGTATATGTGATATATGGTACTTTCTTTTTATAACCCAGGGCGACCAACTTTCGAAATATACAAATACACAGATACAGCACGTTTGGGTATATCGACATTACCAATTTTTGAAACGGTAGGAAGTGGATTCGAGCGTTGGTGCTCTCGGGAACATGAACACAAATAAAAGCATGATTGACACGTAGCTCTGCTCAGGGTTGACAAAGGAAACCTTCAATATCCATCTCCCTTTTTGGTGAATTGGAGATCAGAATAAGAGAGAGCTGTAAACCGTCGTAGATATTCTTACAAAAACAATTGTTACCATCGACCGCAACAAAACGCACATAATTTTGTAAACACGGTGATTCATTTGACTACAGTGTATTTACTTCTGCGTTTTAGGACTCCGTTAGTGTTCTCTTTGATATATTAGGTGTGAAGCATCGGAACGGATCGACCGGGCGAGTAAATGTCAGACGGCAACAAAACTTCGTCAACAAAACGCCGTCAACACAGTGATTAATTCGTATTTTTTTAAAAAGAGTTTACCTTTTAAAAAAGAGTTTGCTTTGGCTGAACCAGTGGGGCGGGACGACGTGTAACAGAAGTGCGAGGCGGCGTCATCGAGAAACAACCGTAATGATTATAAAATATGCAGAAAACGCAATATCTTAGAGGCGACGTTCACAATTTCCTGCTGTGGCTATGATTAATGTTCACATACCGTACAACGCGACACTTAGTGGGTAGAGCAGAATCTGGCATATTTATATAATTTTAGGGTTCTGATAATGATGATGTCATCTTAATCAAAATATATATGTTTGCATTGAACCCCCTAACGTTCGGGCCCTCTTTCCCCATCCCTGTACATGATGCCGTGGAATATTAAAGGTATGGCCACGAGTTACTACAAGCTCTCTGTGCAAGCAGGAAACAGAGTGAATGTATCTGTTATTTTTCTCCTTCAAAAAATGCAAAAAAGTGTTTTTCTTAATTGGTCCAATTTGAGTAATATGTGACATATTATATATGAGATTATTATTTCAGACTTGGTAGGTCTTCTCTTGGCCCTAGAAATCACTGGTTTGGGGACGGGAGACAGTATTGCAGGAGTGATATGCCTTCAACTCAGGTGTGGTTGACCACTCAGCAGGCTCAGCTGTGCTTGGGACTAATGCTTCAATCATAATGACCAGCATCGTCACACAGATGTAGGTATTTGACCGTAATTGCAACAGACTCCTAAAATTCCGTCCAGAATTCAAGTACACTCTCTCCAACGCAGACAGGCACTGGTCGTCGTAGACAGCGTGCCGTCGCTACGTTCTCTCTCCCCCCATCCATCTCACCGGGATTCGCCATCGATGCGAATCTGTCCTCATTAGACGCGTGACACAGTCTGTGAGGTAGATCAGCGTTCACCGTCCTCTCATCAATGTCTTCATGAAGAGCAAAGTTGTCTAGCATATATGCAATTATATTGGATCGTAGCGCGTCGGCGGAAGTAACTGATCGTATTCTCATTCGCCGGTCATTTAAATGAATGAATTAATGGATGAATTAAAGGATGAATGAATGGATGAATGAATGGATGAATGAATGAATGAATGAATGGAAGAATGAATGAATGAATGGAAGAATTAATAGAAGAATGAATGGAAGAATGAATGAATAAATCAAAGAATGTATGAATGAATGAATCAATGAATGAATGAATGAATGAATGGATGAATGAATGAATGGATGAATGAATTAAAGAATTAATGAATTAATGAATGAATGGATGAATGGATGAATGGATGAATAGATGAATGAATGGATGAATGAATGGATGGATGAATGAATGAATTGATGAATGGATGGATGAATGGATGGATGGATGGATGGATGGATGAATGGATGAATGGATGAATGGATGAATGGATGGATGGATGAATGGATGAATGAATGGATTAATGGATGAATGGATGGAAGAAAGGATGAATGAATGAAAGAATGGATGGATGAATTGATGAATGGATGGATGGATGGATGGATGGTTGGATGGATGGATGAATGAATGAATGGATGAATGAATGAATGGTTGGATGGAAGAATGGAAGAATGGAAGAATGGATAAAAGGATCGATGAATGAATGAATGAATGAATGGATCAATGAATGGATGAATGAATGAACGAATGGACGGATTGATGGAAGGATGGATGGATGGATGGATGGATGAATGGATGAATGAATGAATGAATGAATGAATGGATGAATGAATGAATGAATGAATGAATGGATGAATGAATGAATGAATGAATGAATGAATGAATGAATAGATGGATCAATGTATGGATGGATGGGTGGAAGAATGGATGGATGAATGAATTGATGGATGGATGGATAGATGGATGAATGGATGGATGAATGGATGGATGAATGGATTGATGGATGAATGGATGAATGGACGAATGGAT
>CM034544.1:37697238-37698947 GCA_020002185.1 Paraescarpia echinospica
TGAATGAATGGTTGGATGGATGAATGAGTGAATGAATGAATGAATGGATGAATGAATGAGTGAATGAATGAATGAATGAATGAATGGATGAATGGAAGAATGGATGAATGAATGAATGAATGGGTGGATGGATGAATGAATGGATGAATGAATGAATGAATGGACGAATGAATGAATGAATGAATGAATGAATGAATGGACGAATGATTGTGTTAATTAACTAATTAATTATTTAATTAATTAATTAGTTAATTAATGGATGAATTAATGAATGGATGAAGGATAAATGGATGAATGGATGGATGGATGGATAGGTGGATGGATGATTGGGTGAATGGAAGGATGGTTTGATGGATGAATGGATGGATGCACGAATGAATGCATGGATGAATGGATGGATGGATGGATAGATGGATGGATGAATATATGGATGGATGGATAGATGAATGAATGAATGAATTAATTAATTAATTAATTATTGAAAGAATTAATTAATGGATGAATTAATTAATTAATTAATTAATTATTGAAATAATTAATTAATGGATGAATTAATTGATATAATGCATTATATAATTGATGCATTCATTAATTAATTCATTCTTTCATTCATTAAGCCATTTATTAACAAATTAGAAAATTCATTAATTCATTAATTCATCCATTCATCCATTCATCCATTCATCCATTCATCCATTCATCCATTCATCCATTCATCCATCCATTCATCCATTCATCCATTCATCCATTCATTCATCCATCCATCCATCCATCCAACCATTCATTCATTCATTCGTTCATTCGTTCATTCTTTCATTCGTTCATTCATTCATTCATTCATTCATTTACTCACTCACTCATTAATTAATTCATTCGTTAATTCGTTCAATAGTTCATTAATTGATTGATTAATTCCTTCCTTCCTTCATTCATTCATTCATTCCTTCATTAATTAATTAATTCATTCATTCATTCATTCATTCTTTCTTTCTTTCTTTCATTCATTCATTCATTCACTCAAACACTCAATCACTCACTCATTCACTCACTCATTCGCTCACTCACTCATTCACTTAGCGAGTGCGCGGCATTGTAGTGTGTGAGTGACAGCGCAAGATCAGGCAGAAATCTTGCGAGGTATTTGAACATACCAATGAATCTAGCCAGTTCTTCTTTGCTTGTGGTTGGCGTCATGTGCGTGATAGCTGCGAATTGTCATGGCCTTGCTTCAAAATGTTGCGTCATTGTATTTTGATTAACTGCCAAAGCTGCTACAGGTCTTCTTACTAAACAAGGGCGACGCATCGAGGTGAATAATATATGTTCACAATGCATGCGGCTACTCGTTAGCACAGCTCGACATCCTGCACACAAAGTTACTGACGTATGATGGAGTGACAATCCAGTGTGTGACGACCTCAGGGTTAGACGTTCAAAACAACCCACATAAAACATATTGCGGTTGTTTTTTTAACCTAGGTAACAAACACTCTCCACTTGTTCTACAAGCAGCAGTATATTGAGGAAATTTACTCATTTAAATATATAGGGTTCATCTTAGGCAAAGATACCACCTCAATAACATAAATGAAAACGACGATTGCAACAGCCAAGTCTGCTAGAACTTTTTTATAGTCGTGTTATTATGATATTTCAGTTCAGAAGGGCATCCGTAAATATTCACAGAAATGTTGTAATACATTCTCTGG
>CM034544.1:37699947-37709947 GCA_020002185.1 Paraescarpia echinospica
CATAATAACGCGATTATAACTGTAGCAGACTTGATCATGGCAATCGTCGTTTTAATTTATATTATTTGAGCCAATTTTGCCTAAGGTGAATCCAATATATTTAAATGAGTTAACTTCCTCAATATACTGCTGCTTGTAGACCAAATGGAGAGTGTTTGCTACCTAGGTTAAAGAAACAACCATATATTTTAACTGTTAGTTTTTTAACGTCTTACCCCGACGTCATCACACACTGGATTGACACTGGAACATACGTCAGTAACTTGGTGTGCAGTATGTTGAGCTTTGTTAACGAGTAGCCGCATGCAATGTGGACATGTATTATTCACAACATTTCAAGAAAAAAACATGTGTTTATTTCTTTAGTAGCGTGTGACGTCTTGCTTGTCTTTTTGCCGTATGTGATTCATTATTTTGGAAACCTTGTTAAAACTTCACAAATCTTCTAAAACAATGCGGGTCATTTGCTGTGACTTGGAATATGTGATGCGTTTATTATAATATTTTATTCTTTAATAATATGTCAATACAACATTCGTCGAGACAGTTCATATTAAATGTTATTTAAAACATCTGAACTCTGAAAACAAACAAGGCTAGTTTGATCTCGTTAGAGGATTTATAATTTTCCTCGCTGTCTAAAACTTTCTGCCTTCAATAAGGACAAGGTGTTGCAACAATGAATACATGGACTTGTTTGGGCGAAGCGACACTGCAATAAGTCTCCAGTATCTTGGTTGTTTTGTGAGCTTCTAAGAAACGAACGCTTGCCATGTTTCAAAAAATAATCCGCAGATCAGAGATTGAGGCGTTGGACTGACGTCAGAACGACAACATCTGTGTCAATTGTACATATTGCACCTTACTGCACCATGTGTGACAGGTGTCTGCAGGTGTAGTAGCGTCAAACGATCACCCTAAAAACAAAACGGCAATGTTTAAGTATACAATCTAGGTTCAAAACACCCTGTGTCATATGTTCAGAACTGGAAATTTATATTATAAAAAAGTAATAGCTTTTTATCATAAAGTAATATGGTAAAACTTCAACTATAGTTCGACATAAATATTCAACTATATCTCTTGTAGCAAATATGTCCATCCTCTGATGTCAGTACACACACATACAAGAACAGTGTAGAAGCCGGTTTCACGAATTATTTTAATTTGACGTTTAACATTTTTATGCAACGCTGCGCGTGTCTTCTACGATTGCTATAAGTGATAGAAACAGTTTCCAGCTGGTTGATTAACGGTTGATGTAGCTTGGTACAATCGCAGAAAACACGCGTAACATTGCGAAACAAATAATGACCGACTAACATTAGGTACGATTCGATAACTTGTAAGAACCCTTAGCCAACGATGAATTTCGAAAAATAAAAACGTTATTTTCTTTCCATGGGTCGTAGATTAATCACTAAATTTTGAGCTCGAGATGCAAATCGTCTAGAAGTAAAACGTAGCACAAACATAAACACGCGTGCGCTCACACACACACATTCATACACAACCACACACACTCACACACACACACACACACACACACACACACACACACACACACACACACACACACACACATATATATACATATACACACATACACACACACACACACACACACACACACACACACACACACACACACACACACACACACACACAAACAGTGGTTTGAAACTACGTTTATCACTCAGATGAATAAATGAGTACACGGTTATAGCCTTCGTGCAGTAGTTACAATGTAGCTGGATATTTCTCCAAATTGAGATGGCCTTCGTATGCATAGGTCTGCCATGGTATCAAGTAATAACTTACTCATTTTTCACGGACCATATCGCAGTGTATAAAAAACGGCAAATCATCAAATAATAGTGCCTTTTGCAGTTTTATCAGCGGCACTATCTTTCTGATGGAACAAAATTCCCATGACACTGTAGGGATTGTTTCCAGTCTCACAATGTAGTTGTAGGAGATACACCTAAAATCCAGTACACTACCGGACATTTCGGGAGAGTTGGCAGGTATGTTCATGGTATCGACGATCTAGCTTCTCGCTAGCTTCTCCCAGTTACTCGAAAAATCTGATGAATTGATATTACACAGCACCGAAGGACAGCAGGTACTATGTTAGATCAACAGTTCCGGCATTACCTTTCATCGTGAATTTGTTCTGCGCACGTGTCTGGTCTCCGCCTACGATGACAGGGAACGCGTGTATCATTGTCCTCACTGTAGGATTTCCTGAGAGAAACACGGCAAGAATGTCGGGGTGATTCCCTTCCGGAGTGGCGTAGATGGGCAAGAATCCACTGAGCGTAGATGGCTGTGATCGAGTACAAAAACCATGTAGCTATCTTGAGCAGAATATCTGCTGTTCAATACATTGAAATAGAAAAAAAGAGCACGATTTTGTTTCAGCAATGACGGTAGATCAATATTCCAGGAAGGCTACATCGGTTTTCGCATTATGTACCAGGCGACTGTTGCTGTCGTGTAACAAAAGCTATGCACAGGAATACGGAGAGAACAAGCTGTGGTCTGGTGAGGACATGGAGTGTATACTACAAGCGAAGCTGCTTTTATGACAAGAATCTGCCGTTCAGTGATAGTGGCAACGCCGGTTTGTAGTTGCCCTATTCAACCAACTGTTTTGGAGATGATATTCCAGTTTCGTAAGAGATGTTATTTCAATAAATAGGTTCGTTTTAGAAAAAACTTTCCAAAAAGTATTTATTAGTGAGATCAATAGAAATCGTACATGTTAATCAGACGAACGCATACGACAGTAAAGTGTACGGATAAATTATGCCATGCCAAACACCAACGACATTTTTTCACTTTAGTGATTTTGAGTAATGGTCGTTCTTATGTGTTTTAGAAAAAAAACAGCCGACTACAAAGCGCCAGGTTGTATGGCCAACAAAATTTTGTTTTCAAATCTACTGGCAGACGTCATGTACCTGTACATCCGATTTTCATGAAAGGTAAGTTAGGCTGATATTTGTTACAAATAAACAACTATTACTATGTTAAAATATTGCGCACAGTCTAAAAACATTAACGAAATGCTTTGTTCCCGCAAGTCATTAAATTTACGTAGTAAACACTTAAGTCGACCGGACGCAAAATTAATGTTATACCAACTATGACGCTTTGCCATCACTAAATAATATGGGCTGAACCAGAGTCAGTGCCCAAAAAAACAACAGCAAACTGTATAATACAGGAGACAGTCTGCATTGCATTCAGTTCCTTCGAAGGTTTCTCGTCAGACAGGACTTGCCTAAAGGTATTGTTACCGCATTTCGAACGTTGCTACTACTACTCTGTAATTATCTAGGAAACGTGGTTGTTCTGCAAACTTGGCGAAATTCTATGGTAACGGTAGTAAGTTCAAATAAGAAATTGACAGGAACATTACAGAGACATGCGTTATGCTACGTGTGCTCTTTCAGCCTTGTGGGTTGAACAAAATGTGTGTGTGTATGTGTGTGTGTGTGTGCGTGTGTGTATGTGTGTGTTTGTATGCGTGTACGTGTGTGTGTTGCGTGCGTGCCTGTCCGTTTGATTACGTGTACGTGCGTGTACGTGCGTGCGTGTATATGTGTGTATTTGTGTTCATGCGTGTTCGTGCGTGCTTGTTGAAGACACCCAGGAAAATGAAAGAGATCCACTTAATTACGCCGTGTATTTCTTTATGTTCCCAGATCTACCACGATGAACAAGCTGCTTGTCGCCATTTTTCTACTCGCCTGCGTGGCTAGTACGATGAGTAAGTCACATCCTTCTGTGCCGTGAACACAACCAGCAAAGTATACAAATACCGGCCAAATTTTAAGAGACGAATCTATGTTTTTCAAGATTAACTTGACGAAAGCAAAACCCACTTTCTGCAAATTAAATAAATAAGACATTGACTACCGGATAATCCAAAGATTGTTCGTCTCTGTGATATTTGTAACTTTTGTTTTTAAATGTATTTCTGCTGTTAGTCATTATACCATCAGTATATAGCTTGTTGCAATCGTTTTGTCGACTTCTGTGAGAGAGAATACCTTCAAATGAAGTCGAATTAAACTGCACTGTCCGATTTAGATGCTGGAATATCTTCACAATATTAAGAAATTCAGGGCTGATTAAGCATTCAAGACACGATGTGTCGACTGGCTGTGTTACTTGCTAACTACAGATGGACGATGCATCGGTTAGTACAATTAATTATCGCTAGAACCTTTAGCGTAGATACGATCTTGCAAGGGGAAGCAAGCTTAATCACCCACTGTTTTTTCTTCCCTAGAATATATTGGTTATACAGGACAACCTCTAACAATTGCTAATGGCGGCCATGATCCTGTGTCCCAAAATAGGTTTTCGCTGCCCGACTGGACATTGTGGTATCACCAGTTGTCACGGACGTCCGAACGGCAATTACCAGGCCTGCTACAACTGCGATAGATACGTCGTTTGCGCTGACGGTAAAAGCTATTTCGCTCCCTGCCTTCCGGGAAAAAAGTGGGATGACTATAGGAAGAAGTGTGTATACGTGTCCACCACGTGCAGAGATCCTAGGTGCTACCATGCCAGAAAGTAGACCTTTGGCCAACAGTAAGTGCGACAGATAATATGTTTTCATAAAACTCCTATACAATGTTGTTAAAAAATATAGTTACCTTTTTAAATTTAGTGTAAATGCATTCAGTTATATTTCTATGGTTTGGAATCAGATTACTTTGCTGCAGTAATAATAATTGTTGTTGCTGTTGTTAAAGACAATCGACCCTCTTAGTTGTAGAGCTTTGATTCCGCTAAAACTTCACGATATTATCAATTTCGATTTCGAGATAACTAACAGGCGCTAACTTGCAAACATATCAGGTATGAGTTTTTATAAGAACATCAAAACAAACAACAAAACTGTGATCATTTCTTACTGCGATGGAAATCTTACCTAATTTTAATATTATAGTTTATATGAATTCGCTACGTAAAATAATATCAATGGTAGTTGAGTTTGGTGTATATGGTTGTATGTGTGACCATTTAAGATTTTGACAGTTAACCAATACATCACAAAAAAGTCCAAACTGTATTCCTAACATTCAGAATGTCACTGTATTTCATCAGAATAAACAAACGATTTTGAACAATATATATAAATGTTTTATTCTAATATACTTTACTTGCACAGGATGTAAAAGTATAAAATGTTATGAAAAGATATTACCCAGTTTTGACGATGTATTTTGACAGTAAACATATATCAATGTCTGCCATGTTTGTATTTACAGCACGGCAACGACACCATGTTCCAGTAATACAGTTCGTGGAAACGTTACGAAAATCACAGCAACATATTGGCCAGGCTGACGATCTCAACCAAAACCATCACATGAATGTAAAGCCATCACAATAAAATTATTTGTTGCTATACCATCTTTGTCTTACCTTCCATAAGAAACATGCACCAGGACCCAGTTTCACGAAGCATTCCAATAGACTTGACGTAGTTAGTATATTTGTTAGCACAGCTTTGCGTATCTTCCACGACAGTTTCGACTTAAACAATCCGCGGACGAACATTAGTACGATACGAACGCTTCATGAAACCGGCCCCACGTCCCTGCATCATAAAGATTCGGTGCGTTAAACGTTAAAATGTGGATTGGTAGAAGATGTGATTTACATGTAGGTTACTCATGAATATTTGTATAAATAATGTTTCAAGCTTTGCGATACACGCATAACGCAATTCAGACAAGTAATGGCCGATTACCAATATACACATATACTGGCACGAGCCGACGGCAATGGGTCCACGAAAATAGGCCAGCATATTTTGTGTGTACTAAATGTAAATACATGCAGAATACACCATACATAAGGATTACACAAGAAATGCACGACACGGCAAAACAGACACAGACAAATACATGACACAGTTATTAATATAATATCAACAAATAACAAAGACTAAAACATCGATAATTAATAACTTAAATACTAACTAATACTCAGATGTCAAAACACAATAATGCTGATGATATTGTAAAGGGGATTACCTCCTGATTATTATGTAATTTGACAAACCGGCTCATATACTACATATACATAATACCAGAACTAACACTAAACACTTTTTACCATTTAAGATGCGACAACAATAATAAAGAACTATCCTCCAGTAGTGCCCATATTATTAAGATAATTGAATACACAATAAAAATGATGTCATTAGTAAAAGATGTTCCCGCATGATTTGTAAAATATATCAATACCGAATCTCATAGTAGATAATGGTATCTCAAAATAAGATGACATTAATAGTAGACAAATGAGCTGCCTTCCTGATTATTAAAGAAAGTGAACAAAAACTAATTCACTAGATATTTAAACTGAGTCTTGTTAGGAGCACCTCGTATGTTATATAGCAATTCATCCCATGCCTGTATAACTGTGTAGTAAAACGAAGTTTAACCAAATGAAGAGACAAAGTATTACATATTGTATTTATACCGCACTGCTTGCATGTAACGTTAAACGAATCGAACAAATAATTGGGTGCTTTGTTATTGACAATACTATCGACAAGGTTCAATTTTAGTTGTTCAACCCGTATACCTACAGGTAACATATTGACCTGTCTAAACTGCGTTGAACCAATATGGTCGAATGCTGACTGTTGCATTAAGAAGGAACCGGATTGCCCTGTTCTGGGTTCACTGTAGCCTAGATTTATGTTTCTTAGTTAGACCGGAGAGCCTCGATGAACAGGCATAGTCAACATTACGTTGTATCAAAGCAGAGGTCAACATTGTTTTTTTTAATGTTGTCATTTTTGTTTGCCTGTCCAAGAACTTTAACTTGGCATTTGATTTATTAATGATCTTATCAATCACTCCTTCTCCATTTAGTGAATGATCTAACTCTACACCTAAGTATTTAACACACATCTGACATGTCAATGTTTTGCCAGCACATATCACCAGGATGGAATAACCCCTGTGTAGTTTATGTTTTTAGCAAAACATGATGGATTCAGTTTTGTCTAGATGGAGTGACAGTTTGTTGTTGATCAGTCATTTGCTGGCAGCATAAAGCTATGAACAAAGCCTTTCTTCGACTTGTTGGGTATTCTTACCCGACATTATAAGGGAAGAATTGTCAATATATAAAATAAGTTTCAATTGAACACCCAAGGGAATATAATTAATATTGATTAAAAACAGTAATGGACCAATAATTTACAATTATGGGACACCCACATTATAGTTGCCGGCTTAGATAAAGTACCACCAATTTCCACTGATTGTTGACGTTCATAAATATGAGTGAAACTAGACTAACGTAGATTTACGAAATCTGATAGCTTACACCCTTGTTGAAGCGTTTACCCTGGCTGCATGTTCATTTGCGACCGACTTACAAAGTGCATCTTTTTACTTTTATTATGATTTGAATGGTTTAACGCCAGATTACTTTGTCGATTTAATTAGCTACAGCCCCATCAACAGAACGCTACGATCTGACTCGCTGACCGAGGCTTCACAAACTGTCACACATGGATATTATAGTGTTGCTGTTTGCTCGGAGGTTCTTTGGAACAATTAGTTATCTTCGCTTAGGACAGCAATGTCACTACAAGTGATTAAAACACTTTAAAAAAACTCACCTCTTTAAGCAATCTTTTTTTTAATTCACCGGTGTTAAAATTGTATGTCCATTCATTAGAAATTGTATTTTATTATTTTATTAGTTTCTTAGCTAATTTATTGTCTTTCTTTTCGTGTCGCTTACATAAATCAATGGATGTTCGCATGTACGCATGTATGCAAGTATGCATGTATGCACAAATATATGTATGTATGTATGTATGTATGTATGTATTTATGTATGCATGTATGCATGTATACATGTATGCATGTATGCATGTATGCATGTATGCATGTATGCATGTATGCATGTATGCATGTATGCATGTATGCATGTATGCATTTATGTATGTATGTATGTATATATATATATATGTACGTACGTACGTATGAATGTATGTAAGTATGTATGTATATGTGTATGTATGTATGTATGTACATATATATATATATATATATATGTATGCATGCATGTATGCATGTATGTGTTCGATTGTATTTCGATTGATCGAAATAAATATTATATTATTATTATTATTATTATTATTATAGCAAAAATGTTCGTCACCTGACTTAGTAATTGACAGCCGTTTTAATATCTACCAAATATTTTCCCGCAAAGGGGGCGCTTTCCCCTCGAGAGTTGGATAATGTACAAGGATGAGTAGGTCACGTAAATATATTTGTTTTGTATAGTTGGTGAACTAATTTCATAGTAAGCAGTAAGACTTAATTACTCTATTGACAATTGACAATGTATCTAAAGTTCCGCTGAAACGGTCAGTGCAGGATATCACTTACGACTTATCGAACGTAATATTTACAGACCTGTATGTGGGTGAAAACTTGTTTAATGTGCACGTACGGCGATGAAAACAGTCAGTAGACTGTATAACGTGCCCACTCGGGATGCCGTTGCACTTGGGCCGATGAAAACAGCGCTACCTGCTCCCGCTGGGAGCATGCTGCGCGTCCAATTTCTTACAAGGATAAATATTTGTATGGGTTGACGAATGTAGACGTGAGAAGCCTGGCCTACGATCTCGCAAAGAATTTGGGTCTGAAACACAATTGTTTTGCCGCAGGGCACCAACATTGCGTGGGCTGTCGGTTTCAATCGACCAAAGGTACGCCAATTCTTTGAACTGTATAAATCACAATTGGAGATGTCCATGTACACGTCAGCACGAATATGGAACATGGAAGTAACCAGTATGACGAATGTGCAAAAGCCCGGCAGGATTGTTGCCACGAAAGTGTTCGCCACGTGGAGAAAGTGACAAGCGGGGAGCGTGGCGCTACCATCAACTGGTCTCGCGGTGAGACTGAGATTAACGAGGGGATGGGCAGTTAGACCGGGATGGACCAGCTTACTTATCCTTGATTTTGTACACAGAAGCGGAGCTAATAGACAGGTAAAATGGAGCAAGAGAAACAAATAGAGAGGTACAATGGAGGAAGAAAGCAAAGAGACGGGTTAACATGGAGCAATGTAGCAAATAGACAGGTAAAATGGAGCAAGAGAAACAAATAGAGAGGTACAATGGAGGAAGAGAGCAAAGAGACGGGTTAACATGGAGCAATGTAGCAAATAGACAGATAAAAGGGAGCAAGAGAAACAAATAGAGAGGTACAATGGAGGAAGAGAGCAAAGAGACGGGTTAACATGGAGCAATGTAGCAAATAGACAGGTAAAATGGAGCAAGAGAAACAAATAGAGAGGTACAATGGAGGAAGAGAGCAAAGAGACGGGTTAACATGGAGCAATGTAGCAAATAGACAGATAAAAGGGAGCAAGAAAGAAAATTAGACATCTAAAAAGGGAGCAAGAGAACAAATATAAAGAATAACAGGTAGCACGGGAGCAAGTAGACAGATAAAAAACAAATAGTCAATTAAAAAGGGAGCAAGAGTCGATTACAAAAGGAGCATGGGAGGCGACAGAATTGCACAATTTCTACATTTTTCGCAAAGTAGACAAGTATAATTATACAAGTTCTACAAACTTAGAACTGTGAGTTGGACGAACCAAACTTAGACTAACGAGTTCCAAGAACCAAACTTACCAACTTCACAGGCGGATCACGCTGCGTAGGGTACCGTTCTGTCTATCGAGTTGTTGTCTTTTCACGCCGTGGTCGCGTCTTCACGTGGCGTCTGGCGAGATTCATGTCATAGTTTGACTTATTGACCTACCGACTAGCACTGCTACAAAAACGAAGGTATCTATGGTGAGGTGTAAATATGTGTATATAAAGACACTTACTGATAAAACAAAAACAAAGACAGTATTTATTCAGGCTTTATCTATGTTGCAAAGATGGCTCTTGTCGAACTTGTCGTAT